>JAKUBN010000026.1:0-103438 GCA_030563245.1 Wickerhamiella azymoides | reverse complement strand
TCCGCGCCGGCCGGAGCGGTCGGCCGCAGAAAATTTTCATTTCCATGATCAGTCAAATTTTCTATAAAATTTGGGCAAAAGATTATAGGTACTTATCTCGAACCACAAATCAATAATTAGGGCGTCTGGTGTAGGTGGTTATCACATGTGCTTAGCATGCACGAGGTCAGCGGTTCGAGTCCGCTGTCGTCCAATCTTTTTTGCTGATTTTGTGTCTGGATGTCTGGCAAGCAAGACCAGATTGTGCGATGACACGGCGTAAGAACAGCTTCATTTTTATTTCTTTTCAAAGTGACGCTCAAGTTTTCTAAATAATTATCTAGAGGTTACCGGCCTTCTTCAGGTAGTAGTAGGTGATGCCAAAGGGGGTACCGAGACCGACGGCGAAGAAGCCAAAGTGGAGGACCCAGTAGGGCACGCGGCGGTTGTGAACCTTGAAGGGAAGGTTGGAGTAGGCGCCATCGGGACCGTGCCCGAGTCTCTTGGCAGAGGTGGAAAAGTTACGACGAGCGATGGTGCGAATCATGGATTGGTCAGACGCTCGCTGGGTGGTTGACTTGGCTTTTGAAAAGACGATGTGGCGGAATTGTGGCGTCCGGCTCAGGTGACCTGCGACAAAGAGAAACGAGGCGCACGGATAATTTTTCGGAACTACATCTGAGGGCCGATGCAAGTTGTGGCTTGCGTCTATTTATAAATGATGAATCTCTTGAAGAATTCCTGCTGACCCGGAGACGCGTCTTTGGCTTGATTAGATTTACATAATTTTCTCCACATTCTCGCTCTGAAGTCACAAGCCCCTGGCTTAGTACTGCTCTTGACATGACAGACTCCAGCAGCGACGGGAGCTCCTCGTCGGACACGCATCAGGTGCTTGCGCTTGCTGTAGGCCTGGGTGTGGGCGTACCTGCGGTGCTGGCGGTGCTGGTGATCATTTTCTTCACGGTGCGGCACCGCAAGCTGGCGCGAGAGGAGGACAAGCGGCACGAGGAGATTGATCTGGATCGCGAGATTTCGTTCCATGCCGAACGCGCCAAACGTCGCCATCGGCCTATCCCAGGTAGTACGACCTATCTTGCCAAGCAACACGCGGCGTCTAAGCGCGATTTGACCGTTCGCGAGTTGGGCTCCGAGGACCGCCTTGTCATGCCTCCTTCCAAGGGCAACATTTCGGCGAGCCGGGGCTCTCTTGTTAGCCATGAGAGTGCGTACATGCCGTATGCTCAAGAAGAGGGCGCGGCGTCGGCCGAGGACCTCACTCGCGACCTCGGCGTATTTGAGGCCCCGAAATACCCCCGCATCCCTCAACTGCACAGCTCGAGCTCGAGCGGCAGTCTTGCTGCCCGCGATGAGTGGTCGAGGCGCGCATCGCTCACCGATAGCGCCTGTTCCTCGCCCATGGTTGACCGGCAAAAGTCGCAGGGTCATTCGACCGTTTTGAAGCTGTACGACGTTTATCAGCCTCGCTTCGACGAGCAAAGAAGGCCGTCAACCCTTAGAGAAGAGGATGAGCGCCGCTCGCCGTTTGAATCCCACGAAAACGACGAGAGCAGTGGCTACAATGACCCCGACGAAACCCGCTCGCAATTCTCGTTTGAGGACCGCCGCGACTCGCAGGCGTACGACGCGGGCGAGTTTGTATCTGCCCAGGATCTCCATGCTCAAGTTTACGAGCACACCAGGGCTCGCAACGATGCCAAAGTCGAGGCTGAGCCCGCGCCCCCCGTGGTGCCGCAGCCCAACGAGAGCACCGAAACGGTGGCCGCGCCCAAGGCTGTCGCCGAGCCCGTGGCTGTGCCTGTGCTCTCTGCTGAGGCCCCCGCTGAGGTCCCTGCTGAAGTTGAGCCGGCATCGCCCACCAAAAGCGAGAAACGCCGCTCGTTTGTGCCGGTGCAGCACTACCACGAGGAGAGCGATGAGGTGCCCTCTGGCCACATCAACCGTGCCTCGAGTGTGTATGAGCAGACTACCGCCAACCAGCTGCAGACTCCTGCCCAAGCGGCGCGCGCCTCGAGCGTTTACGACCAGCCCATGGACCAGGCCATGGACCAGTCCCTAGGCTCCTCGTTTGACTACGAATCAAAACCGCTGAGGCAGGAGAACAGCTACAATATCTCGGGTCCTGGCTACAACCACAGCTTTAGCACCAACTCGATGCAGTCGTCACCGGATACGTCGTTGTCGAGCGTGCCCATGCCGCCTGCCCACGGCTCCCATGGGGGTGCTCACGGGCACTACGGGCCTCCAAAGACGCCGCAGCTTGATAGCTCACCATTAAGCCCGTCGACACCGCTGCACTCTGTGCCGTTTAGCCCCGTGGGCCACCGCGTGCACACCCCGTCCTCGGCTGGCTCCCAAGCAGGCTCACGCCCCGGTAGCCGCCGCGGCTCGTTGAGCGAATACATGCCTCCTGATGTACCAATGGTCACGCCGCGCTCGCCGCGCTACAAGCCGCAGCGCAACGGCAGCGGTAACGGCCTCGGCCAGCCCCACGGGTACCCCAATGGGCAGCCCCACGGCCAGCACACCGGCCAGTCTACCCTCGACTCTAGCATGTTTTTCGAAAAGCCGAAAAAGTTTGGCAAGCACAAGGGCGTTATTCCCAGCGCCTCGCAGATTGCCCTGTAGCATTTATTTTTTTAATATATATATTTTGACGTTTCCTACTTGGTTTGTTGTTTTTCGGCGAGGTTGTCGATACTGCTGCTTATCCGCTGGTGGAGGTCCTCTCTATCCGATTTCTCTTCGCCCTTGCACGATTTGTCGACGCTGAGGCGATCCTTGATAGAATTTAGAGCACCTGGTTGTTTTGGAGATGTTGGCATGACGGCAATTATTCTTAGGTCACCCCCGCAAACAGGTACCTGCATGAGACGGCCGTGCCCACCTTTTGGGCTCGGCTGAGCCGACGTAGCGAGGAGACTCGTGGGGGTGTCGAGCTAGTAAATGGTAAATTGTTGTAGGACTGCATATTATATATCCTCACTTCCGCAAGAACTTCGAAACCAACCTTCCTTGAACAAGCAGCTGCTGTGCGGCTCATCACATGGGCTCAGCTATGGGGACACAGCAGAGCGAATTAAACGAAAGTAAAACACACATACAAACATTAATTAGCATGCTTTACAAGGGGCATTGTGACACTCAATTGGCAAATATGCGGGGGACACGGCCCTCCGAAGCCATTCGAGAACAAGCTGCGCGCGCATGCTGCGGGTGGTCCGACCCCCCTTGCAGAGCTGAGGGCTTAGTCACCACAATCTGCACCCCTTTGCGAATCTCGGGAACCCGGGGCGGCTGCTTAAAATTTGAGGCGGAAATGTGGCGCCAGATGCGCCAGATTACATTTTATCACGTCACGCGTTGGCCGATGATGAGGAGTATATGAATAGAAGCACTCCCCTCTCCTAGAGTAAATTAAAAAACATGAGACTTCCAGTTCTTTTCATTGGCCACGGTAGCCCCATGAACGCTATTGTTCAATCCAAATCGACTCAGCTCTGGTCGGAATTGGGCTCAGAGGTGCCCAAGCCCGAGGCCATCCTGGTGATCAGCGCCCACTGGGAATCAAGCTCGCTCAAAGTATTGGGTATGGAACAGCCTGAAATGATTTACGACATGTACGGATTTCCCGACAAATTGTACCGCGTGCAGTACCCTGCCCCTGGTAGTCCCAAGCTGGCCCATCGCATCCGCGAACTGGTTGGAGCAGAGCCCATTGAGAAGGGCCCCAAGCACAAGGGATGGGGCTTTGACCATGGATCGTGGAGTGTTCTCACGCACATGTACCCCAAAGCCGACATCCCTGTGGTTGAGCTGAGTCTCGATCAAACCAAATCAGACCAGTGGCACTTTGAGTTGGGCAAGAAGCTGGCGCCGTTGCGGGACGAGGGAGTCTTGATTGTTTGCTCGGGTAGCATTGTACACAATTTGAGCGCTGGCCGCGGAGGCTCCTTTGCGGCTGGCCCCCAGTGGAACGACTTTGTTGATTCTCAAGTCAATGCGCGGCTGCCCTCGAGCGAGCACCCGCTTGTACACTACAAAAAGCACCCATTGGCCTCGACAGGTAACCCTGACCCCGAGCACTTCCAGCCTCTGCTGTATTTTTTGGGTCTGTTGGACGCAAACAAGGAGGATAAGGTCACAACGTATCTCAAGGATCAGTACGATCTCCCCGCTGTTGGCATGATGGCTTATGCCCTTAGAGATGTCTCGGCTGTGCACAATGAGTTGTAGATAGTTTATATAGTCTATAATTACATGCACGCCCCAACCCCGGCCCCACCGAAACAAAAAACAACGGTGCTTTCAATGCCTCAAATGGACCCCACCTTTTGCCCCCCCCCCCCCTGGACTTTTTTTCTATTGGAATATTTTCCACAGCCCGGTCTTAGTCAGCCTCACGCCGCACTGCGTACGTACTTAACGCTCAACTCCCTTTATTATTACAACCCTTCCATCAAATGGAGACGTTGCTCGACTTCTCGCAAGAGCTCGATGTGGCGGCATTGGATCACATTGTGGACATTTTCTATAATGGCAAGGGCAACGAG
The DNA here is from genome assembly GCA_030563245.1 of Wickerhamiella azymoides. Taxonomy (NCBI): domain Eukaryota; kingdom Fungi; phylum Ascomycota; class Dipodascomycetes; order Dipodascales; family Trichomonascaceae; genus Wickerhamiella; species Wickerhamiella azymoides. Next base: position 98,885 of record JAKUBN010000026.1, on the reverse strand, counting down.
GCCGAACGCAAGCAAGCGGACTCGGTGCTGAACCAGCTGCGGGATCACCCCGATGCGTGGATCCGCGCGGGCACCATCTTGCAGCAGAGCTCGAACCCGCACAGCAAGTTCTTGGCGCTGGCCACCCTCGACAAGATGATCAAGCAGCGCTGGAAGACGCTGAGCCTCGACGAGCGCTCGGGCATCCGCAACTTTGTCGGGACCATGTGCATGGAGTGGGCGGCCACCCCCGAGGTTTTCAACTCGCAAAAGGCTTTGCTCAACAAGGCAGACCTCACGCTCGTTGAGATCCTCAAGCAGGACTGGCCGCAGCACTGGCCCACGTTCATCCCCGACTTGGTGACCACCTCGCGTGCCGGCCTCGAGGTTTGCGAAAACAACATGACCATCATCAAGTTGCTGAGCGAAGAGGTCTTTGACTACAGCGGCGAGCAAATGACCCAGGCAAAGACCAAAACGCTCAAGAACCAGCTCAGCAAAGAGTTTGAGGAGATCTTCAAGTTGTGCCACGAAGTGCTCAAAATGGCCACGCGCCCGAGCCTTATTAGCGCCACCCTCAGCACTTTGCAGCGTTACCTGTCGTGGATCCCGCTCGGGTTCATCTTTGAGACCGACCTGATCGAGATGCTCATCCAAAAGTTTTTGGTGCCGTACCAGTACCGCAACATCACCCTCAAGTGCTTGACCGAGATCGCCGGCCTCAAAAACGACCAGTACGCGCAAAAATTGGTGGTGATGTTTGCCGAGGCAGTCAAGGCCCTCCAGGGCGTCATCTCGCTCGACCAGGACCTCAGGGTGATGTACAACGAGGTCAACTCGCAGGACCAGGACTTTATCCAAAATTACTCGTTGTTTCTCTCAATATTCCTTAGCAACCACCTGCGTCTAGTCGAGCAGGCCGACACCGCGCTGCTCGAGCAGGTGCACGTCATCTTGCTGCAAATCTCCAAGGTCGAGGAGCGCGAGATCTTCAAGGGGTGCCTCGACTACTGGAGCAAGCTTGTGACCCAGCTGTTTGACGAGATCAAGGCGCTGCCCAACATCCAGCACACCTCGGGCGCCGTTAGCTCGAGTATCCTCAGCCACCACCCGCTCAGGGCCCACAGCTATGCCCAGATCCTGAGCCAGCTGCGGGTAATCATGATCGAGCACATGGTGCGGCCAGAAGAGGTGCTCATCAGCGAGAACGAGGACGGCGAGATTGTGCGGGTTACCTACAAGGAAAACGACACACTGACCTTGTACAAGAGCATGCGCGATGTGCTGGTGTACCTGACGCACCTCAATGTCGAAGATATCGAGGCGATCATGAATGACAAGCTCGAGCGCCAGGTCGATGGCTCGGAATGGTCGCACCACCGCATCAACACCTTGTGCTGGGCCATTGGCTCGATCAGCGGTACCATGGAGGTCAGCACCGAAAAGCACTTTTTGATCCATGTGATCAAGCGGTTGCTCAAGCTCACGGGCATCAAAACGACCAAGGACTCCAAGGCAGTGGTCGCCAGCAACATCATGTACATTGTGGGCCAGTACCCGCGCTTTTTGCGCGCGCGCGTGCACTTTTCGTTCTTCAAGGCGGTGGTCAACAAGCTGTTTGAGTTTATGCACGAGAGCCACGAGGGTGTCCAAGATATGGCTTGCGACACATTCAACAAGATCGCCACCAAATGCAAGGCGCAATTTTTGGAGATTAGCCCCGACGAGAACCAGCCGTTTGTCGAGCAGGTGATTGCGCTCATGCAGGACCACACGGCCGACCTGGCCCCGCACCAAGTCCAATCCTTTTACGAGTCGTGCGGCCAGATCCTCAGCGGCCAAACCAACAAGGACGTGCAGAGCACGCTGCTGCAAGAGGTGATGCGGTTCCCCAACAGCGTGTGGAGCCAGCTCATTGAAGAGTTTGCCAAGAACGCGGCGGTCGACAACGAGTCGGTCAAAATTATTGTGAATGTGGTCAAGACCAACACCGCCGTGTGCTCTGCGATGGGCCCCGCGTTCGAGTCGCAGCTCAGCTTCATTTTCAGCGACATGATTGCGTTGTACGGCCTGGTTTCCAAACAGATCCTCGAGCAGGTGGCCGCCAACCCCCAGTTTAGCCTCACCCACCAGTGCCGCACCCTGCGGGCAGTCAAGCGCGAGATCTTGCGGTTGATGGAGTCGTACCTGAGCCAAGCCGAAAACAAGGAGCTTGTGGCCACCAGTATCGCGCCGGCGCTCGTGCAAACTATTCTGGACGACTACCGCAACGCGCCCGCCGCGCTGCGCGAGTCCGAGGTCCTGAAATGCGTGACGGTGATTGTGGAGCGCGTGGCCGACCTCATCCAGGACATGATTCTCCAGATTTTCGCCCACGTCTTTGAGTGCACGCTCTCAATGCTCAGCGAGGACCTCACCGAGTACCCCGAGTTCCGCGTCTCGTTCTTCCGGCTGCTCAGGGCAATCAACAGCAACTGCTTCTCGACGTTGCTGCAGCTGCCACCCGGGATCTTTGACCAGACCCTCAACAGCTGTTTGTGGGCGGCTAAGCACGACAACCGCGACGTTGAGGACGTTGGTTTGAGCCTGACGCTCGAGATTGTCGTCAACGTGCTCAAGCTCGATAACCCCGAGATGGTCGGTAACTTCTTCAAGACCTACACAAAGCTAATTGTTGGCGATACATTCACCGTGCTCACCGACCCCGACCACAAGTCTGGCTTTGCCCTGCAGTCGGAAATTTTTTTGGTGTTTATCGAGGCGGTCGAGCGCGAGAAGATCCCTGTGCCCCTTTACGATGAAGGCGAGTGTCCTGCCGGTACTTCCAACGGCCAGTACTTTAGGCAGTACCTGATGCGCTCGCTCAAACTGGCGTTCCCGTACTTGCTGGACCAAAAGGTGCAGGTGTTTGTCGAGGGTCTGTTTAGTCTCCTCAACAGCCGCGCGGCATTTAGGGCGCATCTGCGCGACTTTTTGATCCAGATCAAGGAGATGGGCGGCGACGAGACCGACTACCTCTATGCTGAGGAGCGCGCGCGCGAGCTCGAGGAGACCAAGCGCGAGCAGGCTCAGCGGGACTCCCAGGTTCCGGGGCTCATCAAGCCGGGCGACTTGGAGGACGAGGACTAGTGTTTAGTTATAAAAAGTCAAAAATAAATGTATATACAAGGGCCCTGGGCACCCGGGCTACCCTCAAGATCACCAAGATCGCCTCGAGACCTGCAGGGCACCCTGACCCCCTCCACCTAAAGCGCAGCGCCCGCTAGTGCCCATTTGTAATGAACCTCAACTCGATGTTGAATGGGCAAGGGGCCCCTCCAAAACGCAAAAACAGCTCAATACACGATATGCTGAATAGCGGCCCCCCCACAAAGCAGATCCATCGCGGCCCCAAGCGCTACGCACAGCCTCCCATCTGGGCCCAATCGTACCGGCTGCGCGGCCTCCCAGCCAAGCCCCAAACCGCTGCTGTAGCGGCACCCACCTCCACTCAAACAACTTCAAAAACCGGGCCTGGCGGCGTCCCTTCGCTGCTGGGGCTACCCCCGAGCTTTGGCAGCGTGGTCCCGGCAGACGACCTCAACCGGCGAATCTGCGAATGGCTGTACGGACACATGCACAACATGGGCGAAAAGCGCAAATACCTCGAAATCGAGTTCAAACTCGGTACTGCGTGCGCCAAATCAAATAACAAGCGCCTTGTTCTGCCGGTTTTGAGTGAGGTGGTGCTCGAGAGCACGTACGTCAAAAACAACATTTTCTTTGAGAGCGGTATCTCCCACAACCACTTCACCCGTATAGAGTCGCTTGTGGGTGAGTACACGAGCTCCCAGATCCTCGAGCCGCTCGGAGATACCCGCACGCGCGACCAGTTTCACCCAACAGACGGTGGTGCCGTAGTGCGCGTTTCGCTCGACGAGCAGGACCAGCTGGTGGCCAAAATCACAAAGCAGAGGGTGAGTGACCTGATTGTGCATTTTCCGCACGAGGCAGTGGACCTGCGCATCTCCCTCAGCCTCGAAATCCCGTTTGAGGGCTCCCCGCAAGACGTGCGCGCACACAACTTGGTGCGCCTAAAAAACCGCTCGTCATGGAAAACAAAGGGGTGCCAGGTCGACTTGACCTCGGTCATCACAGATGGCCGCTCGCAACCTACCAAAGAAGTGGAGCTCGAGCTCGACGCCGAGATGCTTGTGCAATTTTTCGAGAGCTTTGAGCAGCGCAGCGATTCTCAGGCAATGGACAAATTTGAGGAGCTGACGCGGTACGGCCTTGATAATTGCCGCATGATCACACGTGCCATCTCAAAGGCGGGATAGGTCATTCCTGGGTAGTTGCGCCCGGGAGCAATTGAGTATGTATTTATAGAGCTAAAGAATCCCCTCCCTGGGTCTACAAAAATCCCTCAAACAACTTGGCAAGGCCATAAGCGCCAGGGTCAGGAATAGGCTCGCCCAGCTCACCCACATAGGCAGCACGGCCGGCCTTGGCCTTGAGGTGCTTGGTGTTTTCCACACCCTTGTTGGCGGCGTCCACGGCACTCTTGAGACTAGTAGGAAGCTCGGCAATAAACGGCTCCAGCGCATCAATCATTGTGCGGTCACCCACGCGCGCCTTGGTGTACTTGTACAGCACGTCCTGGGCGCCCTTGGCGGCCTCGGCGCTGCTCTTGAGATCAAACTCGTCAGGGTTGGCCTGCCTCAAGTGCCTGGCAAACGCAGTCAAAAAGATCGAGTATAGGCCGCCCGAAGTGCCGCCCATTTCAACATCGACGATCTCGGCAATCGCGACCAGGCAGGCAACTGCGTCCTCGAGATTGAGCTTCTTGGAATCAAGGGCCTTGAGAATCCCCTCGGCTCCTGCCTTGAGCGTCTCGCCGCAGTCACCATCGCCAGCAACTGTGTCGTAGCGCGTGATTTGCGGCTCGGCCTCAACCACGTTTTCAAGGCCCTTGCGCAGCTTGACTTCAAAGTTGGCCGGCAGCTTGACGTTGCTTTTGATGTGCTCGGCGTGCTCGTCAAACTGGGGTGCCTTTGTGGTGGATTCCGAGTGAGGAGCAACAGCCCAGCCGGGGGCGGAGGTGGGTGCATCCAAAAACTCAAGGGTGCGTTTGTGGCTTTTGCTGAGGTTGAGCAGCGTAATCGAAAAACCAGGGCCATTGAAAGCGGTAGTAAAAGTACCCTGAATGACGCGTTCGGGGGCACGGGGCAGCTTGCCCAGCACAATGTCGGTCACAACGCCAATCTCAAACCCACTCAGCCCACCCAAGTTATTGACCATAAGAACAGTCTTGTCGTCATTGCCAAAATCAACAAACGCACGGTCCTTGTCAGACTTGTCCAAAATGTACGGCAGCAGCTCGTCCACGATCTTGGGCACATTGGCAGGGAACTCTTTCTTGAACAGACCAGGCTCGTTGTGAATACCTAAGCCAATCTCGTATTGGTTCTCGTTAAGCTCTGTGGTAAACTTCTTGTCGGGAACGACGCAGTGATCGAGCGACACGGCAATTGTAGCGAGATTGGAGTTGAGACTTTGGCCGACCTCGAGAACCTCCTCAAGGCTCAAACCTGCAGCTGCGGCGGCTCCGCACACTTTATGGGCGATTGAGACCCCGGCAAGACCCCTGCGTCCTACAATGGCGCCTTGGGAGCGGCCCACCGACACGTCGTCGCCAATCACCAGCGTATGAACGTTTTTGCCGGCGGCTTGGGCCTTTTCTGCTGCAAGGCCAAAATGAAGAACATCGCCAGTGTAATTTTTCACAATTAGGATCGTACCCTGACCCGACTCGACCGCATTGATAGCCCTCTCGATCTGCACGGTATTGGGGGACGCAAACACATGGCCCACGGCCACGGCATCGAGCATGCCCTCACCAATAAAGCCAGCATGGGTGGGTTCGTGGCCCGATCCACCACCAGACACCAGCTTGACCTTTTCGGAGCTCAGGCTTGCCTTGGCAGCTACCGAGTTTTGACCTAGCAGCACGAGGTTTGAGTTTGCGGCCACGAGACCATTGAGGTACGCGGGAACGAGATCGATCTTGTATTCAAATTGTTTCATTGGATTAGTTATGAGGGTTGCTGTTCTGGCCCGACATGGGCGGATCGGTCGGTCGGAGGGGGGGCTAGGGGCAACCGAGAGGGGGGCTAGATCGGGCATCAGGCAGGGAGCCAGGGGGAGGACTGGAGGGTGCATTCAGCGAGCCAAAAAACGTCACAGGGGTTTTTACGTAGTATTGACAGTGAGACCAATGTCTTCTTTTGTCAAATACTGTAGACTTTCGGAAGACCATGCTTTGGACCCACAGGCTCAAGTGCGAGGCGAATCAGGCCACGTGCATCTGCATGCGCGTAACAGGCAATATACATTATTTATTTTCTAGTCTAGACGGTGTAGTGGTCGAGAGCAGGGTCGGCCACATCGGCGGGCGCGCTCTCCACGTCGTCGGCGACATCGAGGTATTGAGGGTCCTCAATGTCGGCGGGCGAGTCGGGCGACTGAGGGGGCTCAGGGGCATCCTCCTCGTCCTCGTCGTCGTCAATGTACTCGACTTCCTCCTCCTCGACGGGCTGCTGCTCCTCGGCAGGCTGCTCAGCCTCGGCCTCCTCAGCAGGCTCCTCGACGGCCTCAGGGACGGCCTCGGGCTCGGGCTCGGCGGCACGCTCGATGATCTCGGGCTCAGCCTCGGCAGCAACCTCGACCTCAGCCTCGGCAGGCTCGGCGGCAGGGACCTCGGGCTCCTCATGGACCTCCTCGTGAACCTCCTCGACGACCTCGACGTGCTCCTCCTGCACCTCCTGCTCCTCGGCCTCGGTCTCCTCGGGGAAGAGACCGTTCTTGGCGCTGTAGATGGAGTCGGCGATGCGGGAGTTGACCGCGACATAGTCCTCGCTGGAGCTCAAAAAGGTGTTGCAGTCAAAGTCCATGCGGTTGAACTTGGCGGCCTCGCATTGCTCCTTGGTCCACTGGGTGCCGTAGATGAGAGGCGAGTAGTAGGCGTAGAAGGTGATTGCAGCGGCAAGGAAGACCACAGTAAGGATCTTGCCGAGGTTGCGCACAGGCACAACGGCCACAACGAGCTCAAACACCTGCGAGATCATGAGCACGCCAAAATACACGCTCGCGAGGTAGTGGTGCAAAAAGAGCTGGCGCACCATGAGGAAGCTGGGGAAGTAGTGGAAGGCCCACGCCAGCAAAAACGAGGTGAACTGCTCATCAAACAGGCCCCACGCGGTCGCGCGCGCAATCAAAGTCGCCTCGCTGCCCTTCTTGATGGGCTCGGGCAGGCCGTCGCGCAGGGCGCGGTCGCTGAACCGCTGCCAGTACAAAATTTGCACAAGCTTGTAGACAATGTAGAGAGCAATCGAGCCAGTGATGGAGAGGTAGACAACGAGGTTGCCAAGCAAGTAAACCTGGCGGTTCTCACGGACCCACATGTTGATACCGCGGTCCAGAGTGAGCCAGTCGAGGGGGCGCGACTCCCAGTTGTGGGTGGCGGTCAGGCCCTTGTTGACGCTCCACATGCTCTTGTTGAGGTCGATGAAGCTGCGCAAAAAGCTGGGCTTCTCGTACGACACGAGCTCGGGGTCCTCAAAACCCTCGTGCTGATTGTACTCAATGTACCACAGAGTGTTGGGCTTGGTGCCGCTGCGGATGCACGAGACTTCCTGCTGCTCAAAGCCCCACGCAGGCAGCTTGACGTTCTTGGAGTACAGCAGGCAACCGGTCAGGGTGTGCTCGAGCTGGAAGTAGGTGCGCAGAGCCTGGACCTTGTCCTTGCCGGCACCGGTGGAGTAAGATTTGGCGATCTTGATGCGCCAGTTGTCGTTGGCATCACCCTCAAAGCCCTCAAAGCCGTAGCCAGACACCTCGTTGACGTAGTCGTGGCTGGTCACAGGGGCACGGTGGTCGTGCGAGTGGAGACGCTTGGCACTGGGCACGTGGTTGAGGCGAATAATGTCGCCGTCCTTGAGGTAGACCATGGAAGCACCGTCGGGGTTCCACTCCTCGGTGGCGTTCTCCACGGTCCAGTGGTTGTTCTCGTCCATGTGGGGGTACAGGGTGATCTGCTGCTGCTGGGACCCGGTCTCGTAGCTCGAGTTGTGCGAGTGCAACCAGCCGCCCTTGGTGTTGACGTGGCGCAGCGTAATAGTCGAGCCAAACGCAACATCGGCGGGGATGTCGCCGGGCAGGTTGTTGTGCTTGAGGCCGGCTGCGAACGGGCGCGGCATAAAGTCGCTGCCGCTGCCGTCATTGTCAACACACAAAAAGTGCAGGTAAAACATGAGCATGTAGAAGCCGAGGGGCACGCCAATCAAAAAGGTCGCGCGCGCAACAAAGTGCTGCAAAAACTTGGTCACGGGGACGCTGCGGTCACCAATGAGCCACCACAGCTGCCACAAGGTCTGCGAGCCAATCCACGCAACTGTAAACAGGCCAACCCACTTGGAGGACACAGTGGCGCCGAGACCGAGGCCGGTCAAGAGCATGAACTTGTACCAGTTGAAGGTGAACGGGACCTCGTTCTCAAACTTTTTGTAGCCGTAGGCAGTGATGGCAATAAAGAAAAGCAGCGGCGAGTCGAGCAGGATGTAGCGCGACTCGGTGGCGTGGGTGTTCTCAAAGGTCAGGAGCAGGGCGCCAAACGAGGCAATGAAGGTGCGCACGCCCGAGGCGCGCAGAGTGCAGTAGCAGAGGGCAATAGTCAACAGACCCAGGACGCTGGGGAGCAGGCGCATGCCGACATAAGGGACCTGGGGCTCGATGTAGTCGTCGCCGATATTGTCAAAGTTAAAGTCTCCGCGAAAGCCAAACGCGTAGCCCGCGACAGCAAAAAGCATCTTGGCGAGCGGCGGGTGCACGTCAAAGAAAAACCGGCCGATGATGTACTTGCGCGCGAACGAGCCAAAGTGGACCTCGTCAAACACGACCGAGGTGGGCCACGCGAGGCCGTACAGACGCACAGCACTGGCAATAAGCATGATCACAAACAGGCAGATACGATCCGTTCTCGTCAAGTTCCGCGACGGCGCCAAACGAGCATCGGGCGTGGTGACCCTGTATGGGCGTGGCATATACGTGGAGGTGAGGTAAGCCTCAGACAAAGAGAGGGGAGGGCTTTAGGCTGAACGCGCTCCCCAAGGGGGGCTCAAAGGGGGCGCAAATGCGCGTGCACGTGGGCGCAATCAGTTTGGCGTATCTGAGTTTTAATAAATTATTTTTTCCTGGTCACGACACTATGTACGCGTGGCATTTCAGTTGCCATGCCAACCACTTTGGGGACGGCACCCCTGAAGTTCACACGCCAAGGGGTCGAGGCGTCCAGTTTGGCACAGTATTCCATTTTGACCGCCGCGGTTTTTTCTCAGCGGGGGTCTCTGGCTCAAGCACCATGAGCTCTGTACCGGTGAATTTTGCCATTTTTTCCGCCTTGGCCAAAATCGCCGCGTCGTCAAACTTGTGCGCATACGCCGCCAGCCCCTTTGCGTTCCAAGGACGCGGTTTTGACCCTAGCTCTTTGAGAATTTCGGCATTATGCGCCCCGATCTCGCCGATAAAGTGGTCGACCCACATGCTCAGCGCGCTGGCCTTGGTGTCCAGAGGTTCGCCAGCCGTCCATTCCTGCGCGTTCAAATGGCGGCACAGGGCAACAACAAGCTCGGCAACAATGCCCATTTGCTCAAAGCACGGCGCCCACATCGTGATGGCCAGCTCCACTTTACGTTCAGAACTGTCCACGGGCACCAAAATATTTTTCTCTAGGAGCACCTTGAAAAATTGGCGCTGATTTTCGGTGTACTTGACTCGCAAAGATCGGGCAATTGCTCTTTGTTCGCTGTTGAGGGGTGCCCTGACGTCGGCACGCCGGCTACGCCGCCACAGGCTGAACAGCTCTTTGGGGTCGCCCTTGACGAGTTTAGGGGTATGAGCTACCTGCAGCCGCCAAAAGTGCTCGTCAAGCCAGTGAAGGGCGCGCCGCGTGAGTTCCCTGAGGACATCCAAACTCGGCAGCTCCTCGTGGGTAGCGGCATGGCGCACTTCGACAAACGAGCTGGGCAAGTCGAGCATCACGGCAAGAGCGTGCAACGGGGCGGCCATTTTCCCCTGCTGGGCCGAGTCGAGGACCTCGTTGACAACTCTGATGAGTGCCGCCGAATAGCCCAGACGCACAGCGTACAAATCGTTTGCAGGGCAGTCTGCATGCATGGCCGCGGTCACGAGGGCCGTGAGGTGCACGCTCACTGGTAGGCGGTACCGCGTCTCGTAGGCTCTGCAGAGAGCCAAAGCTCGTCTTTGCGTAGTGGAGTCGCCGTTGTAAAATAGGTCCCTGAGCTCCAACACCTGGCTCTGAGATTTGAAGACCGTTTGACGCATGATGAGTGAGCCCAACAGTACGGTGCGTAGAGGGGGTAGATAAATAGCTATACAAGAATGGGTAGAAAGTTGCCGATAATCAGCATGGGGATCCCAAACATATCTCTTTTTAGCGTCAAGACGCTCGAGGTGCGCACCGCCTTGCCGGCCTTTGTGGTGAGGGTACAGGCGGCCATGCGCACGCCGTGGTGGTCGCCAAACGCGATTTCGGAGAAAGTTTGGAAATAAGCCAGCGTCGATGCATCGTCAAATAGCTCCACAATGAATTTTGAGCCCCCATCGGCAGGGATCAGGTCGTGCTGGTCGTAGCCGGTGAGCATGCAAAACTCGGGGCCCACGGCGGCGATTTGGCCGGTGCGCCGCCAGATAATGGTGGGTGTGCCCGAGAACGCAAAGTATTTCTGGTATTCGAGCAGCGAGCGCTGGAACCCTTGCTCCAAAAACACCAGGTCCTCGCGGGTTAGGTTGGAGGCATAGGCGATAAAACTCGGGCGATACTTGGCCATGGACTGCACAATTTGCATAAGCTGCGGCCGCTGAAACCGCCGCTTGAGGTACCCAAATAGCGCGTGGAACCCGGGAGTATAGGGGAACGGCTGGGTGACCATGCGGTACACGTGCGAGGGCTGGCTCAAATCTGGCGGCAGGTGGGGCTGGGTGATGGTCAAGGCAATAGGAGGCGGTTTAGGGGCCAGCCAGTCGCTCAGGGGCGAGTCATCCAACAAGTGATCAAGGTCAAAGTTCTCAAGAGTCAGGTCGTTACCTTGGTTGAACTCCACGTCGCCAAGGGGCGACACCTCATTGGCATCAATGTGCAGGATTGTGCCCAGCGCATTGTACTCGTCGGCCGTAGTGGACTCGAATGTGCTATCGAATTGCATCATGTATTGGTCTTGGCCGTGGGGTTGGCTGTGAGTTTGGACATAGGGCGGCACGGGCACGTGTGAAGGGACGAGCACAGCTCCGAGTGCTCCCAGACCGTTGGCTAAACCATGGCCCAGTTCATGCGAGGTGGGCTGGCCTACAGGTCGGCCTACAGGCTGGCTCAGAGGCTGGCCGCGGGGCCGCCCTACAGGCACAGGCTGGGGCATAGGCTGAGCCAGGGGCGGGGCAGGCACGGGTTCCTGCTTGACCTCTTCCCCAAGGTACTTGGCACGTTTTCGCGTTCCGTCGCAGCAAGTTGCGGCCAGCCCCCGGTCCACGCACCGCTCGCAGGGCCGACTATTGTCGCAGGTCAGGTGTGTGCGTTGACAGTGAACACAGGCGCGTGTAGCTTTTCTTCTCTTGGGCTTTCCAGTCCGAGGACTAATTTCTGGCGGCTTTTGGGCTGGCATCATGGGCGCAGCAGACATCATTTCTTTCATCATTTTGCAAAACCTGGGGTCCGGGGTAATGACTAAGAAGTGGTGCATGTGCCATGCATGCGCGTCCTGTTATGCGGCTGCGCCAACCGACCCGTGCGGCATGCTCGCATCGAGCTGGCTCAGCACCCACTCGTAAATAAAAGTAGTGAGTTGTAGCTGGGTTATATTTGGGCTTTTTGGAGGAAGTTTGCGGGGGTTGGGTGCGGGGTAGACAGTGCTCGGTTGATCCGAGGTGGCCACCGGCGGCTGAAACAAGCCAAAAGCTACAAAGATAAACTGAAAATTGGCGCATAAGGGCACAGTATGCAACATCCCAGGGACACGTCTGCACCTGATTCCGCGCCACAACGAACCTGGAAATCCTGCCCCAGATCCACCTCCGCCATCGAGATATCAATTTGGCCATGGTTGCGCACACACTCACTGAGGGTATCAGGCTGTCCATATGAGCTCGCAGTCCACAGACCCTCTAGTTTGTACCCTGATGAGCTTGAAAGCGCTCGTCAATGTGCAAAATCAAGACTCCGGCATCCACGGAGAGAAAAACTAAAAATTGATGTCGGCGAGATATCAAAAAGCAGAGAAGAGTCTTAAAACAAGCCGGTACAGCTGGTACAGAACTAAAAGCCGACGAGCTCATGAAGACAGCTTGATATCCCAGGTGACAGTGTGGACAACCGTGGCCAGGTTGGCATCTTGATTGTGGAGGAGAATGTCAGACAGGATGTTGATGCATGTGTTTCGAATCTAGAGGTTAGGACCTCCAAATGGCGGCTACGACTCCCCTGGAACTAGCATCGCCCGAATTGCGCAATCTTGAACAACACAAAACTAGAGGGTTCAGCGCAGGAGAGAATGCACGGTTGGAAGGTAATAAAAGGGAGTTTGAGACAACATAGTCTAATGTTCTACACGTCCGTATTGCCATCTGATGAGAAGAGGGAATGCTTGTAGCATACGGACCAAGGTCAAGATGTCGAGTCACTATTTAAAGCACTTGATGCACTAGGCACTACTAAACTACACGCGTGAATGCTGCAGCTTGAATTATGCTCAATTTTATGGCACAGCCTTCCAAGATACCTCTTGAGCGCCCTTTGGATACCTAGCACTGACCGTGCTCCTTGGCAAATATAAACCCATCCAAGATCCGGAGAATCTCGCTTGGGGATGCCACAGCATGCGACTCGTGGACAACTCGCAAGTTTCGATCGAGCAAAAAGGTCGCGCAGTCGCCGATGTTCCATGCTTGCTTGAGCTGGCGTGTCTTGTCCGACACGAGCAAAAGGTTTGTGTTGAGCTGCTTTTGCCACGTGAGTAGCGCGTACTCCGAGTCTTGGGCCACAATCACTAAACGTGCCTGGCGATTGTCGAATGTTGGCGTCGCAGCTGCGAGCTCGAGCACTTCTGAAGAGTGCCTAAAAGCCTGTAAATATACAACGACCGTCCAACCGTCTGTACTGGCCGTGCTTGCCAAATCAAAAGTATCTATACAAGAGTCTTTAATAGCGCATCCCGTGAAGTTGGGGGCCTGGGAGCGAGTGTGCATGCAGGGCTGCTGATGAGATGTGCTGATCAACGAGCTCTCACCTAAGCATAGCCAACTTGATGAATGACGGCCACAGAAGACGAAAACTGGGAAAGCAGCGCATACTGGCAGCAGCAGTACCAACTAGCCGCGATTTCTAGAGACGCCGCGGCGCCACACAGCTTCGCGCGCGCGGCCGCCCGCCGGTCACGGTCCCCCGGTAACGGGCAAACCCTCGACGAAGTGGCCAATGTTTTGGTGCGCAAGCACAAGGCGCAGGCCGCGCAAGCTCCTGCGGGGGTACCCAGCACGCCTGCGCGCCAGCAGGCCGACCCCCAGGAGAAGAAGGACCAGATCGAGGCCGAGCGCGTGCGGCACATTAACGAGGATATCAACAAGCAATTTTGGACCTCGATTGATTTGAGCGGCCAGGGGCTTGCGGTCACCGTGCCGCGGCTCTTTTCGTACGTGTTTTTGCAGCGTTTGTACCTCGGACACAACCAACTCACAACCATCCCGCTGGCCCTGACCACGATGCCCCAGCTGCGGGTTTTGGACCTCAGCAGCAACCAGATTGACACAATTATTCCCGAGATTGGTCTGATGGTGTCGCTGCGGTACCTGTTTTTGTTTGACAACCGGATCACCACGCTGCCGAGCGAGCTTGGCTCGTTGTTCCAACTCGAGGTGCTGGGCATTGAGGGTAACCCCGTGGACAACAAGTTTAGGGAGCTGATTGCCAAGGAGGGTACGCGCGGCCTGATTGTCGAGCTGCGCGACCACGCGCCCGTGGGGGAGCCCCCAGAGCCTCGCCAGTGGATCGAGCTCGAGGGCGACAACTCGGCGCCGAGTTTTACGGTGCTCAGCTACAACACGCTTTGCGAAAAGTACGCCACGCCACAGTTGTACGGGTACACACCGTCGTGGGCGCTCGAGTGGGAGTACCGGTCCAACCTGCTGATTGAAGAGATTACCGCCCACGAATCGGACATTGTGTGTCTCCAAGAGGTGAATGTCGATGCGTGCGACAAGGTGTGGCTGCCGCACTTTGGCCCGCGCGGGTACAAGCATATCTTTTACCCCAAGACGCGCGCACGGACCATGAGCTCGCCGGTCGAGGCCCGTACCGTGGACGGGTGCGCCATCTTTTACCGCGAGAGCGCAATCAAGCTGCACAATCACACGCACATTGAGTACAACTCCAAGGCACTGCTACGGGACGACCTCAAAAAGAGCGTCGACACCTTCAACCGGGTCATGACCAAGGACAATGTTGCGCTCGTCGGGGTGTTTGAGCACCTGGCCTCAAAGCACAAATTCATTGTGGCAAACACCCACTTGCACTGGGACCCGGCCTTTTGCGACGTCAAGATCGTCCAGTCGGCGATCCTGCTCGAGGAATTGGAGGCGATCGCCGCGCAGCACGGCCCCAAAATCCCGATGGTGATCTGCGGCGACTTCAACTCAACGGCAGACTCGGGCGTGTACCAGCTCTTTTCGCAGTCCAAGGTCGAGCCCACGCACCCGGACCTCGAGGGGTACTCGTACGGCAAGTACACCGAGACGGGCATCACCTCGCAGCTCAACCTCAAGAGCGCCTACACCGACGGGCTCGAGCTGCCGTTTACAAACTACACCCCGAACTTTATCGAGAGCATTGACTATATATGGTACTCCAACCAGAGTTTGGCTGTCACAGCGCTGTTGGGAGCCGTGGACAAGAAGTATGCAAAGCACTATGTGGGGTTCCCCAACGCGCACCACCCGAGCGACCATATTCCGATTGTTTCTAAATTTAGTTTTAAGAGGTAGATGTTGAGCGTGAATTTGCAGAGTGGGGAGAGCGAGCTCTCGGGCCACACGTCGCCCTGTCGTATGCCGTGCCAAGTGAGCTGCACCCTCAGGTCTAGAGTATGCCCCGCCAAGTGAAAAGTCTAGGATAAATTAAAGAGCGATAAATTAAAGAGAGAATTAGGTGAACTCGGGGTTCACGTACGAGAACCCGCGGAACTGTTCCTGCATGTTTGGCGCCAGCACGCTGTTCATAGGGGTGAGCGCAGGCATTTCCGAGGTGAAGAGCTTGTCAAAGTACGAGACATCGCGCGGGTTTTGGAGCGACGGCTTGTAGGGAGGCGGCACCTCGAGCTTGAGCAGCTTGTCAAAGTCAATGTTGGCAAAGTACGGGTGCTCCATAATCTCGAGCGCGTCGCGCGGGCCGCTGCCGAGACGCTTTGTAGGGTCGCGTTCAAGCAGCAGCTGCAAAATCGAGACGCTGTCCTTGGGCATATGGATCGGGTACAGAGGCTCATCGCTGAGAATGGCGTCGTAGACCTCGTCCTCGTCCTTACCTCTAAAGGGCGATTTGCCGAGCAGCATCTGGTACATGAGCACACCCAGGGCCCACCAGTCCACCGCGTGGCCGTACTTTTGGTCCAGCAAAATCTCGGGCGCGATAAAGTCTGGCGTGCCGCAAAAGGTGCCGGTGGTCTTGCCGTAGCCCATATTTTCCTTGCACAGGCCATAGTCGGCAATCTTGATGTGCCCGTCAATAGTCAGGAGAATGTTGTCGAGCTTGAGGTCGCGGTAAATCACGTTGTTGTCGTGAAACTGCTTGAGGCCCAGCAACACCTCGGCGGCGTAGAATTGGGCCCTGCCGGCCGAGAAAAGGTCGGTCTGGATGTGGTACATGAGGTCACCGCCAGAAACATAGTCCATCACAAAGTAAATGCGGTTGGCGGTCTGGAAACACGCGTACAAATTGATCAAAAACGGGTGGTTCTCCTTGTTTGCAATTAAAAACACATTCTTCTCGGAGCGCGTGCTCTCGACCTCGCGATTCTCGATGATAAAGTTCTTTTTCAGGACCTTTATGGCGTACAACTTTTGGGTGTGCTTGGACTCGGCCAGCATGACCTTGCCAAAGTTACCCTTGCCGAGCACCGTGAGGAACGAAAAGTCGTCGAGGCACACCTTGGGTTTACGGCGTTTCTGTTCAGTGGGCGCAGGGTGCGCGTGGGGCGCGCTCTGGCCCTGCTGGACGCCCTGAGCGCCCTGGCTGGCCCTCTTGCCCTTGAGCAGCTGCTCGGCAGCAAGGGCAGCAGCGGTCGACGCGTTTTCAATCTGAGCGCTGTCTGCCTCGGGCGGCGCCGCTTTCCACCGCGGCTGCGGCTCAACGGCGGTGCTCGCGGTGCTCGTGGTGGGCGCAGTACTCGCCGTGCTTGCGGTGCTGGGGGCGATGCTGGGGGCGAGAGTGGAGGCCGTGCCCACGCTGGGCGCGCTGTGGTGGCCAGACACGGGGGCCTGGGCACTCCCTTGAGCACCCTGGGTGCTCGCCTGGGCGTCAGATGCGCTCGAGGCCCACCAGGTGGACCCGCCCAGGTCCAGCGAGAGCTCCATCTTTTGGTCAACGCTGTCGTCGCTGGCAGTCTTGGAGTGCTCAGGAACCTTTTTGCGCGGCACACGGCGGCTCGTCAGCGTCGTGGGCGGCGGCGCGCTCACCTGGGCCTGGGTGCGCTTGCCGTCAGTGTAGGGGCTGGGCACGGGCGCCACCGCCGCCGAGGAGGCCGCAACGCGCTGGCGCTGGTCGTACTTGGTCAGGCGGATCGCGCTCAAAATTTGGGCGGCCATCTCCATCGACATGCCGCAAAAGTTCGGCACGTAGGTGACGCAGTGCGAGTGGCACATAATGCCGCACTCGCAGCACTTGCGAATCTTCTTTTTGCCAAACGGGAGAATTAGGCCGCAGTGGCAGCACCAGTTGGCGCTCATATTAGACGACGGCTCCCAGTTGTGGGGGATGCGGTGGTTGAGCTGCTCGAATTGGCCCTCGCTCTCGTTGCTCGGCTGGGTGATGCACTTGGTCACCACCTTGGCCACGCAGTGCTTGTGGCAGGCAAAGTTGCACTCGACGCACTGGAACGGCATCGACATAAACTCCTCGCAGATCGCGCACCGCATGATCGTGTAGAACTTTTGGTGCACAAACTGGTGGCCCATGACCTCGGTCGCGTCCTCCTGCTTGCGCACAATGGCGTTGTGGCGCCCAAGACCATCCTTGTAGGCGCGTTTGGGGGGCGTGTTCTTGTCGAACGCGAGCTTCAGGTACACGCGTCCCGCGGGCTCCAGGATGAACCAGCCTTCTATTGAGTCGCTCGAGGGTGTGGAGGGGTGCTGAGTGCCAGCATCAGCCCCGGGAGCACTCACAGCACCCCCGGTAGCCCCGCCCGCACCCGGACGGCTCGGGCTGGGGCCGCGGCGCCGGGGCTGAGCCACCGATCCCTCGCGAATAACCGTGTCGGCATTAGCCCAACCCTTGTCTGCACGGCTCTGCACGCCCTTACGGCGCAAAGCTTCAACCACATCGTTGATACGAACCCACATTATCGCCACCGGTTTGGACGCCGAGCCGGCCTGGTCATAGGCAACAATCTCAAGCTCGTTGGCTTTCGCGATCGGAATCTCAAAAGTTTCGTTGAAAACATCGCCCTTTGCCGTCGCTTCACCCACCAGCTGGTTCTCAATCTTGAGTTGGAGGCGGGTCTCGACGTTGCGCGATGCGCTCAGTGTGGTGTGGTCCACGCCGTCAATCTTGGTGATGGTGAGGTGCAGCGTGCCGGTAACCGGTCTACGCGCGTTCTCGCGCAGCGGAACCGCCTCGTTGGCATCAAATTGGAGGTCCGTGTACCGTTTGAGCGCGTAGCGCAAAAGTTCGATTTTCGCCGTGCTTTCGGCCAGGTTTTGCGCCGCAGTATCGCGATTTGCCTTGTCGTGGTCCTCGCTATACAGCCGCTGCAGCTTTTCAATGCCGTTTTTGTACTGTTTGGCGAGGCTCAGCTTGTAGTCGAGCTGCTGCAGCATAAACTGGATGCGCGGGCCCATGTGCGGGTTATCGTACCGAAGGAGTTCAAGGCCCGTAAAATTGGCGGGCGGCTGCTCGGGCTCCCTGCCCACCATTTGCAGCTGCTGCTCGAGATACGCGATGTTGGCCTGGCTGTCGCGGATCTTGGACCGACACTGCTGCAGCACGGTGGCGTTGGACGTGGACGCCGAGATGCTCTTGGCGCCCTCCAGAAGCGCCTTTTCTCGGCGAATCATCTCGTGGATCCGGTCCGATTTTGGGGCACTCATCCAGGGGGTGTGGTCGATGAATCAGCGCGTGGCCACCACTGCGCGCTATAAAACAACGCGTCATGCACGGTGCCTTGACCGCGCCCCAAGGGGCCAGAGCAAATTTAAGTGAATCTGAGCAATCCTTAGGGCAAAACTAGAGTATATTGCCTCACCAATTACAATTGGACTGATCGTTATCATTAGCTATATACATTATGCTTTCTCCTCAAGCTTGAGGCTGCCTCCCGTCTAATCGTGGGGTTTGGGGTTGACCTTGTCGAGCAAGCGGTTTGAGTGGTAGTTGACTGTGCTGCGCTTGGCCTTGACGTACTTGCGGCCAACCATGCACTGCTTGAGCTCTTGCTCGAGGTGCTTGCACTGCTCGACGCCCTCGCCGTTCGACGCCCAGCACGACAGCAGGTTGGTGAGCGCAACAACGCACCCACCAGTTTTTTGCTGGCCGTACCGCGTGTCCTTGACCTTAAGGTACGGCACTTGGGGAAGCCGTTTGTTCGCCATTGAAAAAAACTCTGACAAAGCCGCTCAGCGCTTGATAAAGAGACCCAGGGCGAGCCCTAACAGCACGTCCGCGGGGCGCAAATTCAGGTGCAGCTTGGAGTTGAGCAGTACCCATAAATAGTTTTGTAGCCGTGTAAGCTCGTTGAAAAAGTTGTCGCGCGACGACACGGCATGCTGCATGTGGGTCCATAGGCACGTCCACGCCCGCTCCAGCCAATTTATAACGGTTTCAAGCGAGGGGAATACGGGAACTGTGGGAATTGTGGGGATTGGTGCCTCGCTCTCCTCCACAGTGGGACCCAACCGCTCGCCCAATCGCTCCTCGAATTGAGCCACTAGTCGGCGTCTCTTCCAGGGCTCAATAATTAGTTGCACAACAACAAACAAGCACAAATTCACGCCCATCAAAATCATTGTGCCCCACGTCGAAAACTGGCGGATCTTATCGCTCCAAATTTGTTCCTCGCGGTAGCGCTCCATCATGAGCTTGCCCACGAGTGCACGCTCTTGTTCGAGATTGGCCTCTTCCTGCTCAACTGTGGCCCTAGTTTCTTCAATTCGCTTCTCGGTTTGGTGGTCCTCGCGGTACAGCTGGCTCAGCTTTTCAACGTCCTGAGACGTCCATTCGGATTTTCGGTGCAGCAGGTCATTGATGGCGCGCTGCACCGAGGAATGCGCACCAAGCGCCGAGCTGTACTTGGATCGGCTTTGTTCAACCGAGATCTTGAGGCCCTCGATGGACTTTTCAGTCTCTGAGATGCGGCTCTTAATTGTCTCAATCTGGTTGAACCCCGTGACTGTGTTGGCTCGTTGGGCCAGTTCGGCAGCCAAAGACTGGACTTTATCCAAAATCGAGGAGCGACTCAGTGCACTGCTGGTACTAAGGGGTCGCACCAGGGATCGCCCTGCCAGGAACCGCCCTGCCAATGATGTCATCTGGGCAGCAGCAGGCCCCTGGCAGATGAATTTTAGCCTAAAAAAAAAGCAGGGCAAAAAGAGAGCATTGCTTGATGATGCCCCTCTAGAAGAATCTAAAGTTCGCAAGGTAACACAGCTCGAGGCACCAGCTGCAACCCCTCAAAAACACCGTCTGGTGCCCTTGGCAGGCGCATCAGTCGAGTATGAGTCCATGCCTCTGGAGATGGCAATTGATTTGTGCGCAGATGATCCGACCCCTGACGACTATGCCAAGCTCACTGTTGCCGAGTTTGGCGCTGCGCTGCGCCGGGGGCTCGGGTTTGAGCATGAGCACGAGGCAGATGAACAAGCCCAAATTTATGCACCTTCAAAACGCGGCTACGAGGGCATTGGCTATGCACAGCACGAGTAGTGCCTAACCTTCTAGTCTTGTACTAGCCTGTGCTGCCTATACTATTTATATACTTAATTGAAAAGCTCTTCCACTCGCCATGGTCTAGCCATCCTCTCGCTATCACATAATGGATCAGCCGGCGAAAAGGCAGGCTCTCGAGTCGCGAGAACAGACTCCAGAGGCTTTACCGCGGCCAGAAATCCCCGATGAAGAGCCCGTGGTCGAAAGCTCTGTCACAGTAGAGGAACTGTACTCGGACGAGGCAGAGGCCGAGGAGGATGAGGAGCGCTCTGAAGAGCACGACAGCGACGAGGCGTACTTTGAGTCGATTTTGGACGAGATGGAGGAGCTTCTCAACGAGCACAGGGACGGCACAGAGTTCACAGTGACGCCTGACCCACAATTAAAAAAGGAGATCCAGAATTGCCTTCAAAACGAGAGCCCCATGGCGTTTATGCAAAAGTACGTTTTGGTGCGGCCGGTGCCTCTGGCCCAGGTTTTGGCGTGTTTGGGCTTTAGCTTGCTGGTGGACAAGGCCGAGAGCCACTCCGAGTCGCGGCTAGCGGTTATGGTTCAAATTGCAATGAAGCATTTCATGACCCAGCGTGCACGGCTCCCCTGGCCCCGCGAGTTGAGTTCGCTGGTGGACCTTATTGAAAAATCCCGCAACATTATTGTTCTTAGCGGTGCAGGTATTTCCACGAGCCTGGGCATCCCCGATTTCCGCTCGGACGACGGCCTCTATGCCCAGCTCAAGCACCTTGGCTTGGCCGACCCCCAGGACGTTTTTGATATTGAGCAGTTCCGTCAAGACCCCAAAATCTTTTACACAGTCGCCAAGCAGATTTTGCCTGAGGAAAAACGGTACACACCTACCCACAAGTTTATCAAGTTGTTGCAAGACCACGGCAAGCTGTTGCGCAATTATACGCAGAATATTGATAACTTGGAGGTTGAGGCAGGCGTCAAGGAGGATAAACTCGTGCAATGCCATGGTTCATTCGGCATGGCCTACTGTTTTACGTGTTTTAAGCGCGTAGACGGCAAGTCCCTCTACCCCGACATTCGTGCCGGTAAGATCCCGCGCTGTGCTCCGTGCACTGCCAAGGGCAAAAACCTCGAGGCACAGGACCACGAAGTGCCCGATAGTTTTGGAGTTTACAAGCCTGAAATCACGTTTTTCGGCGAGTCGTTGCCGAGCAGGTTTGAGGATATGCTCATCAAGCGCGGCGATGCCAAGCGGTGCGACCTTTTAATTTGCATTGGTACATCCCTCAAGGTAGCTCCCGTCTCGAGTATTGTCAAGGTGGTGGGCAGGGAAGTGCCCCAGGTCTACATCTCCAAAACGCCCTGTCGGCAGACGTTTGAAATGTCGCTGCTGGGCCCATGCGACGATGTGGTCGAGCTGCTGTGTCAAAAGCTTGGCTGGAAACTCGACCACGAAATGGAGCGCCGCAGCCCGGACGCCGATGACACCACCTGGCCAGACGGCATCATTACCCACAGCGATGGTGTTTACGAGTTTGACAAAACATAGCATTAATTATTTTTTTAGAGCGAGTTACAGCCAGCCCTCGAGGGCGCTCAAGGCAATATTCATGCGGCGGCGGCCCTCGTGCCGCTTGGCCTCGTCCATCTGCACTTCAATACTGAGCTTGGACAGCGCCGTGATAAACTTTTCGAGCAGTTTGCGCTCGCTCGCCGGCAAGTCCAGGTCGGCAATAGACAACTCGCCGCTCCGCAGCTGCTCATCGAGGCCCTGTTTACTGAATTCGGTGCGCCGCGAGCTGCGGTGGTGGTGGTGGTGGTGGTGGTGCTTGTCCTCGCGCAGAATGGCTTGGCGGTCTGAGTTGTGCGACGAGATTCTTGATTTCGACGAGTCCCTGGGATCTCGTGGGTCGGCCCGAAACTCTGAATGGTCTGCTCTTGGGTCCCTGATTCCCTGAGCGCTCGAGACGCGGCGAGTCTCGATGTGTTCTCTCGGCTCTCGCAGAGGCTCTCTAAGCTCCCTCGCATCCCTCACAAGGTCCCTCACGGGCTCCCTTAGAGGCTCGCGGCGGCGAGCACTAGAACTCCGGGGCCGCTCTTCGTACCGCAACTCGGCACGCGGCCGGTGCTGGTTCTCGCTACGGGGTCTCACCACCTCGGCCAAATCAGACTCGCGGCGTGACGAGCTGCGGGACTGAGCCTGAGCCTGAGCCTGAGCCTCATCGCTAGTGCGAGGCCGCCTGGTTTGCTGGGCATAGGTGAGTGCATGGCCCCGGGAATGCTGGTGTTTGCGCTCGCGTTCGCGCTCGCGCTCTTGTTCTTCTTGGCTGTCTACGCGTGACCTGGCAGTCAACCGGCGAGCTGCCTCTCGCTGGGGGGAATTGATCAGAGATGCTCTGAGGCTGTCTCTTTGCGGGGTGGTCTGAATATGTGGCACATTGCGGGGGACTGTATTGAGAGGCGGCTGCTCTGCCGCGGGCGCAGCTTCTGGCGCAGTTCTGGTCGGGGATGTGCCTGCTTGAGGAGCCGGCGAGACGGCGTCGAGGGCGCTAATGTACTCGTCACTTATCGAGGCCATGTCGTCGTTATCGGTGTCCTTTGACGAAGAACTCTGGTACATGTGCTGCATTTCCGCCAATAACATGCTCATCTCCTCAATTGATTGACGCACTTTTCGGATCTCGACCTGGCGAGCCTTCTCCTGGAATATCCCCGCCTCGAGCTCCACCGCGGTGGCATTCTCCAAAATAGGCGAGTGGAATTGGCTCCAGACCGAGTCTCGTTTGGACGCCTCCGATTCGGCCATGCAAAGGAAGAAGGGAGACGCGTGGGAAATTTGTCGATTACCGAAAAGTTGGGTGGCTGGTCGTAGTTGCGTCTGTATGTTTGAGCAAAAAAGATGGAATTTCAAAACCTTAATACGTGTAATACCCGCAAAAACAAAGAGAGTTATTGTGAGACTTCTAGCACCTTTCATTGGGCACCAGCCACCGTACCTTTTCTTGAATGAGCGTGCAGGACCGCGTGCAGAAAAGTGGTTGCGCGCATGTGGCCGCACCTACATGTGTTAGACAGGCCCTGCACTTTTCAAATATCAGCTACGAAGTTTTAAACTAATGCGCGGGGCTTTTTGCAGCTGCCAAGCGGCGGCTCAGCGAGGGGGTACTGCCAAGCGAGGCAAATATGTATACCCCAGCCCTATCTATCATGCACTAGATACGATCGACACGAAGCATAAGAAGGCAATTACAAGATCATGCGCTATACAAGCACCCCGGCACTTAAGGGCGGTTCATACCGTCGGCGTACGCATAATATTCTTTTACCCCGGTTACATGTGCGATGCGGCATGACATCATCAGTTTGATCACTTTTCAAATTAGGAAGAGCGCGTAACGTGTGCGTTACGTGAAGACGTTACGCGTGGATTAGGCAGCCGGGCCAGGGGGTAACATTGAGTAGACCCCCCCCATAATCTAAGGAGATTAGTCGTCCTCAGCCCCTTGGGAGTTGGCAGCAGGCTAGCAGCACAGCCCAGCGCAGCCCCAACCCTGACGCCACGACCGCCACACTCATTAAGCCCCGGCACAACACAAGCTACGACGGTCCAACCTGCACACACGACATGAAGAGGTTGTTTATGAAAAAGGCGCCCAAGGAGGTCTCACATGAGGAGAACAAGGAGTATCTCGAGAGTGTTGGCGTCTCAACGTTCAAGGGCAACCGTGAGCGCAAGTTTGGCGGGTTCTCGGAGTACGCCCGCGAGGTGGCTGCAAAAGGCAAAAAAGATTACAATGCCAGCGGGGTGCAGACTCAATCGGACGATATTTACCGCAAACAGGAAGAGCAGATCTATGGCCCCGGCGGTAACCCCTACGCGCAGGCACGTGCCGATAGGCAGGCTGCTGCTGCTCAGGCGGCTGCTGCGCCCGCTGCGCCTTCGGCTGCCAACCCCTATGCTCAAGCCAACATGAATCTTAACTCGTACGAGGCCCAGGCAAACCCCTACGCTCAGGCTGCTCAGAGCCAGAGCCAGAGCCAGAGCCAGAGCCACAGGGGCCAGGCTGCCTCGTCCAGCCAGGCCAATCCGTATGCCCAGCAGGCCCAGCAGCAGGCCCAAGGGAGCAGCCAGGGCAACCCTTATGCTCAGGCACAATCGGCGGCCAATCCGTACGCCTCGCAGGCCAGCGTGACCAAGCCTCCGTCGCAGTACGCCGAGAGCACCTATGCGCCCTCCAACGCGCGCGAGGAGCTGTTTGGCGGCCGTGAGCGCAAGCAGTACAGTTTTGACGACAACGCCGAGCTTGACGAGCTCAACGAGGCGCCTGATGCCGAGCTGGACGAGCTGAACGAGCTCCCCGACAGCAGCCGCGTGCAGACCAGGGCCCAGGGCGAGGGCCAGGGCGAGGGCCAGGGCAAGGGCCAAGGCGGGTATGGCCAGGCCCAAGCTCAAGCCGAGGACGAGGAGGACGAGGAGCTCGAGGAGCTGCGCAACCAAATCAAGTTCACCAAGAAGGAGTCGCTTGCCTCGACCCAAAACACGCTGCGGCTTGCCGCCGAGGCCGAGGCATCTGGTCGCAACGCGCTCGGCATGCTGGGCTCGCAAGGTGAGCGGATTGCCAACACCGAGCGCAGTCTGGCGCTGGCCAAGAACCAGACCAAGATTGCTTCCGAAAAAAACGCCGAGCTGGCGCGCCTGAACCGGTCGATCTTTGTGCCGAATGTGTCGAATCCGTTCACGTCCAAACGCCGCCTGCAAGAGAAGGAGGCCCGCATCAAGAGCGAGTATGCTCAAGAGCAGGTTGCCCGCGAGCACCGCCGCGGACAGGCATTTGAAAGCGAGCGCCGCGTGATTGAGGGCCTAAACTCCAACGGCGTTTCATACTCTGAGACTGCCATGAAGCACAAAAAGGAGCAGATGCGCAACAACGAGGGCCGCAAAAAGTTTCAGTTTGAGGCGGATTCCGAGGACGAGGACCTTGAGGACGAGCTCGAGCTGAACTTGGAGGGAATATCGAACGCCGCGGGCCGCATGAAGGGTCTGGCTCAGAGTATGGGCGACGAGGTCGAGTCGCAAAACAGGCGCCTCGAGCGGATCACGCGCCAAACCGACGAGCTGGATATCGACGTGCACTTGAACGCCGCGCGGCTGGCTGCTATTAAATAGCTATTTATTATTCTGAGTGAAGGGTGGTGCAGGCCTGGCGCTGGGCCTAGCGCGTGGGCCCGAGCGCCTTGTTTTCCTGAAAATTATATTAGCTGCCCAATAACTAATTAGCTCTACTTCAGGCAGCTCTCCCAGTCCTGCATCCTGTACGCCTTGAGCACCCCAGAGTTCCTCCAACCTTCACTTCCCAGTCATCATGAAGTTGAGGCGAGGGGTGATGTTTCTGCCCCTGTGGACGCAAATGACGATATCTATTCTAATAGTATGCGTCGCCTCGCTCCTCATTATTTCGTTAGTAGTGGGAATTCATACCTGGACCCACGGCAAGACCCTCGTGCAGTCAAAGCTCCAGTCGGCCGCGGCAATGTATACTGCGCGTCTGCGCGACGATCTGCGCACGGCAACTGACCAATTCATGTTTGCCATGCGGCAGCAGATTGTTTTTGACGCTATCCGTTCCCAAAACAATGCCAATATCTCCATTTCTGCCAGCTCCGAGATCATCACCCAGCTGGGCATTTTTGCTCGCAGCGTTGTCTCCAAGCAAACAACAGAGGCCAGAGGCGTGTTTATCAGCGATTCAAGCTTTAATCAAGTCTACAGTTTGGTGCTTTCTGATGATACTGCTAGCCTCAGCGCGGTGCTTGCCTCTCTCCAGGAACTAAGTCCAATTTTGCAACCCGGCTTTAGTGTGTGGGACTTTAATGATGCGGATGCCATCATTACAGCGCCAGTTTTGACAGTGCCGTCCAAGGGTACTCCCTTTTACTCGCTCAGCATCACCGTACCCATTTCAAACACATCCCCGTTTGAATACGGGATTGAAGGGTATGCCACCCTTGTGCTCGATGCA
Source organism: Wickerhamiella azymoides (assembly GCA_030563245.1). Taxonomy (NCBI): domain Eukaryota; kingdom Fungi; phylum Ascomycota; class Dipodascomycetes; order Dipodascales; family Trichomonascaceae; genus Wickerhamiella; species Wickerhamiella azymoides. The sequence goes on along the minus strand of JAKUBN010000026.1, from coordinate 72,686 downwards.
GACAAGCTTGCTCAGAGCGTTACCTCCGGGCAAAGTGACCTGTTTGCCGACTCAGACTACGATTTGGTCGTGGTGCTCACAGAGAACAATATGACGGGGTTCCGGTACGCTGCGTCCAATCATGACGCCACGGTGTCGCGCACAAGCACGTTCTACCCGCTCAGCGATTTCCCGGCAATCCAGAAAATGGCGGCACTAGACGAATCGCAAACATACCAAACGACCGGAAACTCGTGGCTCAACACCAACACGCTGTCCAATGCCAAAGCATCGGTGGGGTGCTCGCGTATTTCGTTTTATTCGATCGAGTGGGTGTTTTGTATTGAGATTCCCAAAAGTTTGGCGTTCTCGCGCGTGGTCTCACTCCGCAACAAGGTGATTGGCCTCTCGATCGGCATGCTGGGGTTTGTGCTGTTGATGGTCATGCCCACGGGCCGGATCATGACCGCGCCGCTTTACTCGATCTATTCGCAAATGGGGAACGTGCAAACACAGCCGCCGCGGCCCAAACCGCGTGTCAAAAAGTATTTTGAGACCGCCGCGTGGCTCGTTGGCATCGGCTCGCCCTGGGCGCGGCCTGCCCGGCAGGCTCAAGATGAGACTTCAACAACCTTTAAAGTGCCGCAAAAAATCAAGCCATTTGGCCGCCGGTTTTACCATGACGAGCTGGACCGGCTTGTCGAGGCCTACAATGGCTTGGTATCTGAGCTCAACAACCAGTACTTTTATCTTGAGGACCAGGTCAAAGACCGTACAATGGAAGCTCAGGAAGCGCGGATTGAGGCCGAAAAGGCTAATGCCGCCAAGAGCCAGTTCATTGCCAACATTACCCACGAGCTGCGCACGCCCCTCAACGGGATCATGGGTATGACTTCGGTCACGCTGAGCGAGGACGAGATCCCCAAAATTAGGCAAGCGCTCGAGGTGATTGTCAAGAGCGGGCGCACCCTCATGAAGCTCCTCAACGAGCTGCTGGCGTTCTCCAAGTCGCAGGTCGATATGGAGCCCAAACTCAGCGATTTTACTCCAAGCGAGATCGTTGACAACCTTGAAAACATGTTTGAGGCCCGCCCAGAAGCCGATAAGCTGGCAGTGCCGCTCGAGTTTGTGCGTCAACGCGAGCCCTCGCCCCTATTTGACCTTCAGCTGCGCGGCGACGGGCACCGCATCTCCCAAATTTGTCTGCATCTGATGTCGAACGCAATCAAGTTTACCAGTGCTGGAGACAAGGTCGAGGTGCGAATCCAGTACCTGCCCGAGCAAAGCCCGCGCGTCAACGTGGCGCCCTATGCCGGGGCTCTCCACATGTCGACCATGGGCACCCTGGAGGTGGCGGTAATTGACTCGGGTAAGGGCATTGATGAGGCGCAGCTGGCGTCAATTTTTGAGCCGTTTGTGCAGGGAGATGATGCATTCACCAAAAAGTACGACGGAACAGGCCTAGGCATGTCCATGTGCCTTCAGCTGGCCACCACCATTGGCGCCTCGGTGGGGGTATGGTCCACCCTCAACAAGGGTACCGTGTGCATGCTTGAAGTGCCAGTACTTGCTGTGGACCAGCCGGCGAGCCCCTCTGGCCTCGGCGAGCCCGAAGATGAGTTCAGTGCGCTCACCATCAATCGCAACGGAATGCTCTACACCTCCACTGGCACTCAGGGCACTGTGTCGCGGTACACGCTTGATCCAGCCGGCGCCAAACGGATCAGCTTTTTGTCTGCGGTCGAGAGTTTGCCCGAGAGTTCAGGGCCAGGAGACTTGGCGGGCGCAACCACCCAGCACAGCGCCGCAAGCATCCTTAGCGAACCCTCCTCGAGCCGTGTGGAGGTGCGGGCGCGCCACAGCCACGGTCATGGCAAGAAACGGTCTGTTGTCGAGTCGTTTATGGGGCTATTGAGACACAGCCAGAGCTCGCACCCTTCGCTGCGCAGAAAGTCCTCCTCTGAGCGCAGCGCTGTGCGCAACAGTGCCCAGCGCCACTCGCGCTCAGCGAGTGCTACGCCCGAATGCGTTGGCACAGAGGGTGGGGTCCTCGCGCCCGCAGCAGCGCCCGCAGCAGCGCCCACAGCCCTCACTCCTGGGGCCGCCACCCCTGGGGCAACCCCTGGAGCTACGCCTGTGGTATCGCAGCCGGTGAGCGTGGCCAACTCGCTTGGCGCCACCGCGAGCCCCCGCAGTTCGTTCTACGAACAAGCCACTCAAGTGCGCGACGACGCCAAAGAGCGGTTCCTCGAGCACGAGCACCCCGAATACCGCGTGCTGGTGGCCGACGATAACGCGCTCAACCTTGAGATTATGGTCAAGATGCTCAAGCGCCTGGGCATTGAGAATGTGCACACCGCGACCGACGGCGAGGCGGTGGTGCAGTTGGTGGAAAAGTCCATCAAGCTTGGGTTCCATTACAGCGTAATTCTGATGGACCTTAGTATGCCGCGCCTCAATGGGTTCCAGGCAACAGACATCATCCGCCGTAACTTGGGGTACCCCTACCCGGTAGTGGCCTTGACCGGGTACAGCGACCAGCGTACCAGGAGGTTGTGCGATAGCGCCAGCATCCAGGAGATCCTCGTTAAGCCCGTACTGCGCGACGCGCTCATCTCGGTACTGGTCAAGTACGACGCGCACGACGGGTCGCAGGTCAAACTATAATTTATTTATTTATTTTTGCGTAGACATCAGCCCAGAGCGCTGCTCAGAGCTGCTCGGGGCGCTGGGCAAGCTCCCAGAACTCGCCCTTGGCCTCCAACAAATTCTTTGGGGTATCAAACTCAACCACCTTGCCGTGGCTCAAAACCAAGATCCGGTCGCAGTCCATGATGGTGTTGAGGCGGTGGGCAATAGTGACAATGGTCTTGTGCTTGAACTGGGTGCGAATCGTTTGCTGCACAATAGCGTCTGTCTCGGTGTCTACAGAGGCGGTGGCCTCGTCAAGCACCAGCACCTTGGAGTCGTGGAGCAGGGCACGGCCAAGGCAGATGAGCTGGGCTTGGCCGCGGCTGAGGTTTTCACCACCCTCAAGCAAAGGTGTTGCAAGTCCTTCTTCAAAATCGCCAAAGTGTTCGCTAAGGTGGCACAGCTCGAGCACCTCCCAGAGGCGCTCGTCGCCAACATCGCCAAGCGGGTTCAAGTTGGACCGCAGCGTACCGGCAAAGATCTGGGCATCTTGAGGAATGATGCTCAGCTGTGACCGCAGTGTTTTGAGACCCAAATCACTAATTTTGTGACTATCAATGCCAATGTTACCCTCGGCCGCCTCGAGGATGCGGAACAGCGACAAGCAAAGGGTCGATTTGGACGCGCCCGTACGTCCCACAACGCCGATTTTTTCCTCGGGGTTGATGTTCAGCGAGATACCCTTCAAGACAATAGGCAGCTCGGGGCGGTAGCGCGTAGAGTAATTGTCAAACTGGATGGCACCCTCGGTTAACTCAAACTTGGCGTCAGATGGCAGCGTGCGCGCGGCCTCTTGCTCGAGATCACAAAACTCGAAAATACGCTCAATGGCCACAGCACTAATCTCAATGTTGGCAGCAGTACGAATAATACGCGACAGCAGCATGGCGGCGCGCTGCGTGGTGTGCATCACCATACCGGCCAGACCGATGCTAAACAGGGGGTACACACCCACGAGAGCCACAAGAGACATGGCAGCGCTCCACGAGATAGCAACAGTGATGAGGCGGATACGCCAATTGAGCCAGCGGCTGAGCGAGGTGTACAAGAAGCTCGCCTCCATCCAGTAGTCGCTACGCAAACGGTACGACTGCACGAATTGGGGCCACATCTGGAACGCGTTAATGGTGCTAAACCCCTTGACGCTTTCTTCAATGTGGCTCAAAATGGGGCCACGCGAGGCGCTCATAATGCGCTGCAGTTGACGCGAGCAGGGGATGAACGCGCGCCTAAAGTTGTTGTAGACCATCAATAGAGGGATAATGACCACAATCAGGAAGGGGGCACCAACAAGCGTAATAGTAAAATTGGCAACCGCCATCAAAAATGTGCGGCAAAAGTTGTACAAAGTGTTGGGCACCGTCTGGTCAAGTGTGGAGATATCACCAGTAAACCGGTTCATGATGCTACCCATGGGGGTCTTGTCAAAGAAGCTGAGCGGTGACTGCAACACAGCGGTAACCATCTGTGCGTGCAAGTTGAACGAGGCAGTGTTGCCGACGCGACCATAGAACCAGTAAACAGACAAAAAGACGAAGACACCCGACGAAAAGCTCAGGCCCAAGTAAACAGCAACATAACTCTTGGCAGCATGCAGACCCTTGAGCTCCTTGTCACTCCAAATAGTGAGCCAAACAAGGATCAAGTTGGGGATCACCACAGCGCTCAAAAACAAAACCATGGTGACGACCACGTTGCGCATACCCACGCTCTTAAAGTAACGGGCAAAAACCTGCACGACATTGGCATTTTTATCTTCCTCTTCTTGCGCGGTCATCTCGTGCAGTATTTTGGGCGAGGTCTCGGCCTGGACTTGAGGCGCGCTGAACTTGGGCGGGTCGAGGTTTGCTAGGCGGGTAGACTCAAAGGCTTCGCGGCTAAGATTGTACCCCTTGTTCTCGGGCTCGGGCGAGGCAACACGGCTTTCAGCGGCGCTCTGAGCAGCACTCTCGGCCTCGCTCGGAGCCTCGCTCGCCACCTGACTTGCAACAGCGCTCGGAAGCACGGGGTCGCTGGGCGAGCTCAGGAACCACGAGTCCTTGGTGACATTGAGGAGCACGCTAGCGTGCTTGAGAACAGGTTTGGAGTTGGTGGCAAGCACAATGGTGCGGCCAGCCAAAAGGCCGGTGGGGGTAAACAGGTTGGTAACGAGGCTGTGAGAGACGTGCTCGTCCACGGCGCTGAGAATATCGTCCAAAAGGTAAATGTCGGAGCGCGAGTAAACAGCACGCGCAAGCGCAACGCGGGCCTTCTGGCCACCACTGAGGCAAATACCCTTTTCGCCGACCTGGGTCAGATCGCCCTGGGGCAGGTTCTTGATGTCTGCCTCGAGCTCACAAGCCTTGATTGTACGCTGATAAAACTCCTCGTCAAACTCAAGACCAAACAAAATGTTGTCGCGGACAGTCTTGAATTGCAGCCAAGGCTCCTGGGGGCAGTAGGCAATGCTACCACTCACGCCCACAAGACCGCTCTCAACGTACATCTGGTTGCAAAGCGCCTTGAGCAAAGCGGTCTTGCCGGTTCCAACACGGCCAACAACACAGCACAGGTCACCAGACTCGAGCGTGAGGTTGACTCCCGTGAGCACCGGCTTGCTTGTCTCGCTCCAGTAAATGTTGGCGTTCTCCACGTGCACGGCGTGCTTGGCGTCCTCGCTGTAGTTGATACTTGAGTGCTCGGGCTGGTCCAAGAAGTCGTTGATACGGTTGGCGGATGCCAGAGTACGGCCAATTCCTGACACGGAGCTGGGCAGCGAGGTGAAGGGGTCACTGAGGAAACTCAGGAGCGACAGAGTGGGGAACACAATTTCAGGAGTAAGGGCTTTGCCCGAGTAGGCCAGGTAGGCAATAAACACACACGCAGCCACAATATCGTCGATGGTGATGGACAAGCTGCGCATAATCGAGATGAGCCGCAGGTACTTGCGCTGGACGTCAATCTCAGCATTACGGTGCTCCTCGACCTGCTTTTCATAAGGTTCCTCCCACGCGTAAAGCTTGAGACTCTTGATGTTGCGCAGAATGCCCCAAAGCGACTTGGTGCGCACATCCTTGACCTTCATGAGCTCGGGGAAGCGTTTAAACATGCGCTTGGTGTGCCAGCTTGAATAAGGAATGAAAAACATGTACACAGGAATCGCAGCAAATGAAGCGTTGCCAATAAAGTGGTACAGCTGCCACGTGCAAATCACGATTCCGATGGGGGCCTGCAGCAGAGTGGGGAAGTATTGGTTGCAGTTCTGGATGATGGCAGTATCGACGTTCAACAAGTTCATGATCTTGGACGAGTCGTAGGTCACGCGCGAATCATTGGACAGCTTGGTGGACTTGCGGTAAATGGTCTCCATGAGCGCTGCTCTGGTCTGAGTACCGATAATCGTATTGAGAATGGAGGTGACACCGTTCAGAGCAGGAATAGCCAACTGCACAAGGCCAATGAGCGAGCCAAGGTAGATGGGCGGGTACACGCTTGCGCCATTTTGGTAGTTGGCGAGCGCGGTCAAAAACGCAGCAAGTAGAAGCGGGCGCAAGTAATTGACCATTGTAGCAAACGTATCAAGCACAAGCATAGCCACAATACGCCAGAAGTTGAACCCAATAACCGCCCTAAGCGTCTTATTGTTTGCCTTGATGTACTCGCGGCTCAGCAAGAAAAACGAGAGCGAAGTCGACATATTCTTGGGAACCTCGGCGAAATCCTCGTGAGTGATTTGGCCCTTGCGAGAAACCCGCAGCATGTGCTCCACATAGCTGATACTGAGCTTGCCAAAGACAGTGGCATTGTCAAAGCCCAAAGGACGGGTATCCGAGCCGTAAAACTCGCCCAAAAAAGCCAAAAAGCTCAAAACAGGCACAGTATAAGCAAGGGTCCAGTTACGGTACTGCAAGGCTCCCAGAGCCGCCTGTACAAGGTAAAAAATGAGGACCTCACCGCCGCAGATTTGAGATTTTTGGAGCTGGAACCACTGCTCAAACAGCACAATTGCAAGAGTTATGAGGCTGTAAATGTCCCTTTGTAAAAACAGTGACAGCAGCCCAAACACAAACCCAGTGTATCTGAGCTTGGAGGCGGTCACCCGTTTATCCCGGACAACGAGACGGTAGCTTGTCCAAAATGCCAGAGGTGCAATGGTTGCACATGTTACGTGGTTGGACAGAGCTAGGGCGCACTGGCTGGGCATGCCATTCTCCGAAAGATAGGAATCACACCCAATCATGTTACGATGATAAATCTAAAGATCCTTTGAACGCTTGAGAAACGGGAGATACTGCATGTTTTTTTCTTTTGTAGACTTGGAAAAAAGCGGCGGTTGTGGCCGTTTTTATGACCAAAACTTCCTACTGTAATTTACCGCAAAATATCTTGGCCCGCGTGAGCCAAGAATCGAGTATGCATGGGGTAAGGGTTGATCTTCTGAGATTTGTATCGCCAATATCGATTAATCAAAAAGTCGAGGGGTAACCCTTCACGTACGTTGAGCCCGCCTGACTCGTCAAAAATAATCGGCAGCCCGATAGCCGTGCATAAAGATCTATGGCCAACGGCCGGGATCGACGAGATACAAAAAAACAAAAAAAAAGGGTAATATAGATCTATATACATTACTGCATGCGCTTGAGACGCGCCTCAGCTGCGCGTGCGCGCTTTTCGCGCTCAACCATCCTCTGCTCCTCAGGGCTGAGGCCCGCAGAGCTCATTTGACTGTTGAGCTGGCGGCCCGCGCCATGCTTGTCGATGAACTTTTCAATCTGTTTAGCCTTGCGCTGGCCTTCTTTTTTCTCAAACTGATGCATCTGGGCCGCTGCTTCCTTTTGCTGAGCGGCTAATTTCTCGGCTTGCAGCTGCTCGGCCGTACGGGGCTCGCCGACGCCGGCCTTATCCCAGGCGGCGCGTGTCTCTCCAAGCTCTTGACGCACTATTTGCAGGGTTTCAGCAACTTTCTCATTAGCAAGCTCGCTAAGCTTCTTGCCCTTGACCGCAGGGTCAGCTCCCCACCGCAGTAGCGAGGCAACCACTTGGTGTTTGCCCTGCTTGGCTGCGTACAACAAAGCCGTGGGCGTGGCCTTTGTGGTAAGTTCCTGGTCCACATTATCGCCCAGAAGCTTTTTAAGCTCGGCCAGGTTGGCCCTTTTGATCGCGGTACACACGTTCGTCGTCTGCTGCTCCTCGGCTGAGACCGGCTCTGGCGTGGGTTCGGGCGTCGGTTTGGCGCTCGTTGTGGCCTTGGGTTTGGGCTTAGGCTTGGACTTGGGTTCCTCGGGGGCATCCATCGTGCGGACCATCGTCAGCTCGCGCCAAATCCGCTTGATCTCGTCGCCCGTGGGCCGCTTGGTTGTGATGGGAATACTGCGCAGGCGCTCATCTCCAGGGGCGATTGGGGTGTTGGGGGCAATGATGATACCCCGATTGCTGCGACCGCCAGCGTGGTAAAAGATTGTTTGGCACTTGGCAAGCTCGGGAGCCCACTCCACAATCAGCTGCTGGATCTCGGCCTTGAGAGCCAGTTCCTGTTGCCTACGGATATTGGACCCGGCAGAGTTGGCCTTGCCATTGGCATTATCCGAGGCACTTTGCGCTCCACCCTGCTTGCGGCGCGTGGTGTACCGGTGAAAGCTCTTGTGGTGCGTCACGACGATGTTGGCAACCGGGTTAAGTTTATCGGGAACCAGGCTCTTTGGTTTGTGCAGCACAATCGCACCGGCAAAATGACCGCCTCCAACCAAGAAAACGGCGCTCTGGCCTTCTACTTGGAGAGATTTCAGGGCCTTGACCCCGTCTTGCTCAAGTGCTTGCTGGGTAAACCAACGCTTGTAAACCGCCAAAACCTGGCCATTATCAATCTCAGGGCTCGAATAAAAGATATAGGGCGAGCCCTTGAGGTGCGCATTAGGGTCTAGCGACAGATCGTCCATTTCGAGCTCTTGCTCCTCATCCAAATCGTCAGAATCAGAGTCTGAATGATCGGATTCATCCTCGGGCGTATCTTTGGTGTACCGAAATACAGAAAGCCCGTCCACAAGTTGCGGTTTGAGCCCAAATAGATTCAGTGCTGCCGGCATTAGTTAGCAGAGTTCAAATGGGGCAACAGGCGTCTAAATCGCAGCCTGAAATCGATGCGATTGCTGCTGCATGCTTTCGGGAAATCGACAAGTTTAGCCTTAAACAGTTTATCAGCGACGAGGAGCTGATAGAGGCCATTGGCATCAAGAACCCCACGGTTCGCCGCAGCGCCCAATTCTTTGCCAGCTTCCCCAAACCGCTTGAGCAAGCATCGCCTATAAGCTCGAATTTACTCAAAGTTGTCGCCTGGTACAACCAAAAATTGCCGGCGGCGCTGGGCCTCAACTACACCCAATTCCTGTTTCTGTCGCTTGCCGTCCAGACTGGCGACGTTGATCCGCTCAAGGCAGACGTCTCAAAGTTTTATATTGGCTATGCCGACTTGCTCGACTTTGTGGCCGCCTGCTGCCAGGTCTACGACAAGCAGCCCACAGACGAGTTTGGCCAGCTTCCCGATATGGCAGCTGTTGCGCAACAAATTCTGGGGCCATGGCAAGCACCAGTAATTGGCTACGATAGCTTTTTGGAGGTTCTGGACCGGTTCCCGCACCTCTTGAAGAGCCTGTCAATTATATGGGACCAGGTGCTTTACGAGAAGCGTCCAAGGGAGGTGGTGTCCTCACCATTTGAGCTACTGAGTCGGTCACAAGACACATTCCTCAAGCGAGACCACCTGTGTCTGCTGTACATGTGCCGGGGGCAGCACGTGCTGGACGCCATCAAGTTGTACAATGCGCGCAAAGACGGGTTCTCAATGCGTTCATTCGAGTCCAAAGTAGTCAATTGGAAAGCACCCACATTTTTGGTCCTGAAAGGGATCCGTAAAGGTCTAGAATGGAGTGATGTGCCTCCCGTCACCGACACCTTGAAGCGTGACTCCAAGCGCGTCGTGTTTTGCGTTTACGTGGATGCTCCATGGAAGACCAGCAAAAAAAATTGTTTTGCGGGCTCTCAGACGACTATTTATCAATTGGAACCGACGTTCGAGGTGTTCAAGGCCACCACATCTGAAGTAGCCTATTTCAGCCCTGATGTCGGCATTGGCTTTGGTTTGCTCCCTCCCCAGTCCAAGCACATTATATTTGGCCGCAACTCAAATACAGCACTCCTCCTAGACAGGTTTCTGGAGCACGCAGTGTTTAGGTGTGTGGGCTCAGGTACCTTTGCTCAGGGCGTCGCCAAGGGTCCCTATGAGGACCGGTTTAAGCTGAATGCTGTGGAAGTCTGGGGTGATGGCAACGAACAGGTTCTTAAAGCCCAAAAGCTGGCTTGGGCTTGGGAGGACGCAGAGGCCAAGAAGCGCCAAGGCGTCAATATCGGCGAGGACCGGTCCATTCTTGAGATGGCAGGTATTATAGGCCAGTATGATCCCGACCGCGGCACCAATTAGCACCATTTCGTTCAAAATCTGCCCTTGCTCTCCACCATTAATTTATTATGCTCTATGTATTTACTTTTTGCGACTCTTTGTCTTGTTCACTAGCCGCTTCTTGTCCTTTTTGCGCAGCTTTTTGTTGGCGCGCTTGTCCCTGCGCTCGAGCTTAACCTGCTTCTTGCGCTCCTTGTTGGCGTCACGGTCGGCAAACTTGCGCGGGGCATCGAACTTCTCGTCCCACACATCGTTGACTTCAGAGTCAGAGTCAGAATCGGAATCAGAGTCAGAGTCAGACGCTTCCTCAAGATCGCTGTCACTCTCTTCGCTCTCATTATCGTTGCCCACCAGCAAGTCCTTGTAAACAAGGTCGCTTTGGCCGCCCTGAAGAACGCGATTGGCGTCGCGGTCAACATCAAACACCTCGTCCAGGCTGCGCGGAATATAGATTTCGCGGAAGATAGCATCAGCATGGGCACTCTCTGCGTCTTTGGGGTCAGGCTTGACCTGCTCGAGCTGCGAGATGAGCTCGTCGACAGTGTGCTCGCGGCCAGCCGTAGTCACAAACTTGAAAATCTGAATCTCAGAGTACGTTTCGACACCCTGGCGGGTAAAGTAGTCGTTCACGTTCTTGATATCCATGCGCAAAAACGTCAAGCTGCTAGGGTGGTCATGCTCCACTGATTGCGACACATCAATGATCCACAGCTTTTCTTGGTGGTAGAGGATATTATACTCGGACAAATCTGCATGAACAAGCCGGCACTGCTGGTACATGATGCGGATGTAGGCCAAAAGCTGGCGATAAAGGTGAGGGAACCGATCATTCTCAATGTCTGCGTCACGCAGACGAGGTGAAGCATAACCATCTTCGTTGCCCAAAAACTCCATCACCAAAATATGCGAGAATAAAAACAAGGGCTTGGGCACAGGAATGCCGCTCTTGTAGATGCGCTTGAGGTTGCGGGTCTCCTTTTCAGCCCACATTTTGACCATTTGACGGTGATTATGCTTGGAGTAGCCGTGTCTGAACCGGTACTCGCCCGCGACGTACCGCTCGCGATCCTTAAATGCCAACACCGCCGTTTTGTAGACCTTGACTGCCAGCTGAGAGGGTCCTTGGGGCTCAAGTTCTTGTGCTTGCTCGACTACCTCAGCCTGCTCGGTGGTGGGTTCGGTCGCAGTCTCGACGACTGCCTCAATTTTGGGCTCCTCATCAACCTCAAGCTCCGGTTTTTGCTCAGGCTGGGTCTCCTTGGACTCAGGCACTGTGCCTTGGAGCTGTTGAGGCACCTCACGGGCTTCGCGGACCGCTCTATACACATTGGCCTCTTTACCAGTGGAAATGCAGCCCCTAAAATCGTCGAAAATGCCCTTGTTTAGCATCTTAAATAAAATCATACGCGTACGGCCATCGAGCACAGACTCGGTTGTACCTTGATTAGACTTGTCTGCTGGGCCCTTGGCCTTGCCAATCCGTGTTCCCTTTCTGAAAAAATCAAAATCGTCCATTCTAGAGGGTGAGGGCTCGCAGAATAATTTAGTGAGACTGGTAAATATTTGAAAATTTTCACGTGATCTAAACCCGACTACTCCAACCCCCAGTTGAATCTCAGTATAGAATGAAGTTATCGCTCATTCCGTCGAGTTTCTTCCTGCTACCGATTCAGGTTGGCGCCGATATTATCGTTACTATTGCCATTTTTAACAAGGCGTCTGCATTCTACGCGCTAGGTGCGCTAGTCACATCGCACCCGTTGACGGTCGTAGAATGGATTGTCAACGTGATCAGCGTGTTTGAGCTACCGCTCTTCATCTACTTTGCATACAAAATTATGGCCCGCGACGCTTGGTCGGCGCTTGTCTATGCCTATTTATATTTCGCCGATACCGCCATGAATATCGGCTTTACCGTGTATTTTATTGTGCACTGGTTTGTCGTAGGCACCAAAAAAGCCCAAGAAAATAACCCTGTGACGCGAGAGGTCCTCAACAAGAGTGCTACGCTCGGCCAAGAGCTTGCAGTGACCATTGTCTTGAGTACGGTGTCGCTAGTGTGCAGGCTGTACTTTTTGCTGGTTATTATTGGGTTTGCCCGTTTATTAATTGCCAACGACAACCTCAGGGCCCACAATGGCGAGCCCAAGGGGTCGTGGCGGGCTAAGGTACAGTTTGTGCTGCTGAGGCCCATGGAGCGGTTCTGGACGGGCCATGCCACGTACCAGCGCCTCAACAACAAGCCAGAATAAATCTCTTAAATAGAAGTCTAAGGTATGCTAAACATTTACCTAGTTGCCCAGCCCTTGAATGCAAGCGCCAGCGCAGCATAAACTAGTAGCAAGCTGGTGATTCCTACACCGACAATGAGCGAAAACATGCTCGTGATACCGTCATAGATCATTCCCTCGACGGTCTCACGATTGGAAAGTACAAAAATCATTCCACCCGAGACAAGGCAGAATGCACACAGTAGCTCTGTGAATGGGCGTTGCGGCACCTCAGACGAGGAGCCAGCGCCGCGCACATAGAGTAGGGCATAAGTGGCTGCTCTGAGGCATGCAGCGGCGCTCAGGAGCAAACCCCACTGCGCGTGAATCGCGGTCGCCAGCTCGGTCTCTTGTGCGTGCTGGGACATGAGGGCGCCGGTCCAAAAAATGATCAACAGGGGGAACGGGTTGACACTCCAAGTGCGAGCGGTCTTGCGCTCGTGCTCGTAGCCAAAGGCACGCGCAACCAGCTCGCTGATGCGCTCGCTCTCAACAAGCATACCGCACAAACCCCCGCCGAAAAACATAAAGGCGATCGAGACGTGCTGCATGTCCTTGGCGTTCCACTTACCATCGGTGTTGCCCAAGCGCTCCAAAAACACATTGGTCGACCCGTAAAAGAAGATCAAAAAGCTTTGGATGAACTCCATTGTAGGGTAGCGCGGGAAAATGGACCGCACCCAGCCGTGGCTGGGCGACTCCTTGGAGTAGATCTCGACCCGGTTCCACGCCATACCCTTGTTGGCAAAGGCGCCAAAGTAGCGCGAGAACTCGACAAACCCAAGCAGAATGAAAACGCTGCCCTTGATGGCGTGGGCAAGCAAGGCGAAAACGGTGTGGCCTTGGCCCATGCGGAACGCAATAAAAGTGCCAATGAGCAGGTACGCATAGCCAAAGAGCACAGCAGGAATAGTGAGGGCCGCAAACAAAGCGCTAGAAATACCTTGGAATGCAGCAAACACGCCTGCAAACCGCGAGTGAGCGAGCTTGTCGGCGAACCGGGGCGGACCACGCGGCTGCGGTTGAGACTCCTCGGGCTCCTCAATGTCAAAGTCCTCCTCACTCAGGCCGTTGCCCGAATCTTGCGAGGGGCGCTCAAAATTGGCCATGTGATACTCAACCCCATCAAGGGCAGTGGCGCCCTGGGTAATGCATTTTGAGACAGCAGCGACCCACTGCACCGCCAAAACAGCAATAAAAATTACAGCAACCTTGGCGTAGCAGTTACCCGGGTACAGCTCCTCATCGAGGCTGAGGCTGTAGGCCGATGCAACGAGAGCAGACCCAACGGTCATGAGCAGCACGAGCGTCTGCAGCGGCAAGTACAGCCACTGGGTGGCCGGAGTGCCCGAGAGCAAGGCGGTTGCGGGGTGCAGCAGCCCGAGGGCAACTACTTGAAGTAGAGCATGCAGGTAAAGCAGCGCCTTGTTGCCCGATTTGGCCGAAAAGTAGGTTGTGGGGTCATAGGCCAACCAGTAGGCCTTTTGCTGCGGTTCGAGCATGTCTAGCATTTCTAAAATTGGCATTCCGTGTGAATGGCCACCCTTCATGCTAGCAGGTGATGGTTTCATGGCCATGGTACCATTGTGTGAGGAGCCATTGACGGCGGCGGCTGGGGCGGCGGCGGCGATGGCGGCCGCCGCCGGCTCATGTGATATTTCTGTGCTGGTACCCATGCTCATATCCATGTGTTCCATTTCTTCGTGCGCATTGGCCAGCGTTGCCAGTAACACCGATCCAACCACCAAGAGCTTCATTAGGTTAACTGTCAGTTGCTGTCAGGCTCTTATATACCTGCAGCCGATATGCATGGCGGCGCATTTTGATTTTTCTGGCCGGAAAGCGTTTTAGACACTACGCAATGGACCAGTAGAAATACTAATGGCCATTGCAAATAATTTATCCTCACCAACCAAATGCAGCCAAAACGGGTGATCCTGCATATGCATGCAGGGATCTGGGGCAGTAGCAACGCTCCGTGGGTCGATTTTACAGGCTATTATTGACATAAAAGGCATTTGCTAAAGTATATGGAGACCTATCAAAAGTTCGGGGTCGAGATCTGGGTTTTTGACTAATTAATTGCTCACCCTATAGTGAAGTTGCTCCCCAAAGTTGCTTGTCAACCATGCGTACTCGCCCGGAGAACCGCGGCCGCAGCAATTTCGTAGTCGTACAATTACCAATTCCAGGTAAAGTTGAGCACGTGAACATGGTCACGTTGACTGCACAGTTTCTAAGCACTTTAGAAAAACCCGGCAGCTGTCGGCACATGCACTTTGCTTAGAAACAGTGCAGACGACCTTCCGATGACCCATGCAAAATGAGCCGGGCTGAACCCTTGCCGAGCAAAGTTTCGCCCTTGAGGAAAATAGCATGCGGATTTCAAGGCAGTTCGGACAAACTTCTCTGACGCGCCGTTTATCTATGCGTTGACTTGAATTAGTTGTTGCATGACCCTGCATGCTATAATATTTTTCTGCATAGTGCATACTAGCGAATGCACGACTGTAAACAGTGTGTTTGATTGACATATTGATCATATATACAAAAACGGGGTGTATAAGCTCCCCTGTTACTTTACTTCAACATAAATCCAGATGCTTCAAGCATGGTAAAGAGTTGCGGCACTTCTGACCAAGTTGGGAAGCACTTGCAGTTGTAAACACTTCGGTTGGTCGGCAACCAGTGTCTTAAGGGAAAATTCGGCTTCACATATCGGCCTCGCTAGCAGATCTCCAAGAACTGCCTCGGCCACCAACACTGGTTTAGGAGCAGCTGCTCGTGTATTTGACTTTCCCAGAAAACACGTAACAAGGGGGTTCTACCTTTTATGGCTTCTGCGTTGAGCCCGCATGGATTCATGTGCGGCGGTCGGTGCATGAGTATGCGGGCCGGCACGCATATTTAGTTTGCCGAAATGGCCGTTTCGACGGACAAAGCCAGCCTTATTTTGCCTAACTGGTCTGAACAAGGGAATGACGCAAATTCAAGCCGCTTGGAAGGCAGGGCGGCGGCAGAATCTGCGGTGTACCCAACTCTAGCGTCGGACCATAAATTTAAACCAGGGGTGCGCCTTCCAGCTCATAATTCGAGCACAGACCGGCTATTAAATTCCTACAGAGACTATCCCGACGCAGTAATCCAGAATAAATAGCAACAATCTATCTATTGAACTGAATAAGTCTGCCCCACACCTGCCTGCCTAACAGCTTAGCGCGCTCATCAATTTCGGTCCTTACGCGCGCCAGAAAGCTCTTGTCATTCCAAATAATCATAGTAATAAAGGCCGACACAAGAATCTCGACCTCGTAGCTAGTGGTGGCCACCTTGACTGTGGCAGAGTGTAGGTTATCCTGCTGAACATGCTCAATGGACGCAGACATTGGCCAAACGGTGCTGCCGTCATAAATGCTCAGAGTACGGTTGGAGCGGCTCCACCTTAGTTTGCGGCGAGGATCGATGGCATAGGTGAGAATATCATTCGCCAGGCCCATATCGCGCTTGGCATAGTTCCACAGCGTCCTGCTGCACCAAAACACAGAGGACTTGAGGCGAGAGACTGTGATGATGGCAATGGGCTGCTTTTTGTTAGCACAGTACAGGATCCACTGGTTGTGGCCAATCTTGAAGAAATGGTAGCGATAGACACCCTGCGAAGAGTCCACTCGGATTTGGGTTGGTGTCGTTTGGTATAGGGCAAACGACTTTGTCGCCTCCATCATAGAGCAACACAGGTGAAGAGGTAGGAGAGTGCGACAATGTTTGATAGAAAACAACAATTAATGCACAGGGACGTGCATAAGACGTGCATGTGACAAAAGCTCCTGCAGTGCGTTGGCAGAATATATTTTGAAAACCAAGTTTCATTTGGCATTTGTTTATGGAAAAAGCAAAATTGGACGACGTGTCACACTTGATATGCTTGTGTCATGGCAAGCCCCTCAACAGGCAAACCCCTGGGGTTGCAGGTCACAGGGCCAAGCCGGCCAAGGTGCTCGTCGCATACCCGGAAGCACCATCCAAATTAACAGGGTCAAAGTCAAATGATAAATTAATATATATATATATAGTACTCAGGGCTCAATAACGGCAACAATGTCACCGGCGTCGACCATGTCGCCGTTCTTGTGGATAATCTTGATGACCTTGCCGGCAACAGCGCTGCACACGCTCATCTCGGTCTTCATGGCCTCGAGAATTACCACAGGAGCATCCTTGGCAATGATGTCGCCCTCCTTGACCACGGGCTTCCAGAAGCGGCCGGTGATCTCAGAGTAGACGAGCTCGGCGGTATCGGAGAACTTGGTGGCGTCCACCGAGACAGTGGCAGTATCGACCTTGCGGTCCGAATCGGCAATAAGCTGAGCAAACTCGCCAGAGTGGGCCTCGACGTGGTCAATGTGGGCCTTGATGCTCTCGGCGTTGTCGTCGAGGAACTGGTGGTACTCGTTGGCATCAAACTCAGTCTGCTGAAGATCGATCTTGTAGGTACCGTGCTCGACCTGCTTGACGTAGCGCTCGAGCTCCTCCTCGCTAACGGGGAAGTACTCGACCTGGTCAAACGCGCTGAGCATCCAGGGCTCGCCCGAAGCAGAGTGCTTGTTGAGGCACAGCTTGTCCCAGATGGGGATGGTGCGGCCAATTAGCTGGTAACCACCGGGTGACTCCATAGTGTAGATGCACATGTACATACCACCGAGACCCACAGTACCGTTGGGGGTCCACGAGCGGCTGGGGTTGTACTTGGTACCAAGGAAGCGATGGCGCGGGTCCAAAGGCACAGCGCACGGGGCGCCAAGGTACACATCACCCAAGCCCATAACCATGAAGCGGGCACTGTACATCATGTCGCGCACAACGTTGCGGTCCTCAAAGCCATTGACGTCGCGGATAAAGTCAACGTTGTTGGGCAACCAGGGCGCCTCGGAGCGAATAGTTTCCTCGTAACGAGTAACGGCGCTCAAAGTCAGCTTGTCCTCAAACGCCATGGGCAGGCGCAGCACGCGGCTGGGCACCTTCCAGGTTTTGGACCACACGAGGGCCTTCTCAATAGCAATGAGCTCCTTCATGAGGTTGGCCTGCGAAATCACCTTGGGGTCGTATTCAATGTGGACCGAGCGAACACCGGGCGACATCTCGAGAACGCCCTTGACGGGGCCCAAAGTGCGCTGCATGAGCTCGTGCACGCGGTAGCGCAGGTTGAGGTCCATAACATTCTCACCGTACTCAACCAAGATGTAGCGGTCACCGGCCTGGCGGTAGGCGACCTTGGGGTTGGTGGCCGAGGCAGGGGCAGAGTAGAGTACAGGCTCCTCAATGGTAGAGACAAGCTCGGGCACAGGCACGACCTGGCCGGCGGCACGGGCATCGACAGCAGCCTTGACCTCGGCGGCCTGCTTGACGTCAATAGGCACAAACTTCACCAAGTCTCCGGGCTTGACCTGACCGACCTTCCAGAGCTCGGCCTCGACAATCACAACGCCGCACACAAATCCACCGAGCGAGGGGCCGTCGCAAGCAAGAATGACGGGCTCGTCACCAGTAAAGTTAATAGCACCAAGCGAGTAGACATAATCGTGGGCGTTGCTGGGGTGCAAGCCAGCCTCACCACCGTCCTTGCGGGCCCACTCGGGCTTGGGGCCAATCAGGCGCACGCCAAAGCGGTTGCTGTTGTAGTGGATCTTCCACTGAGTGCTGAAGAAGGTATCGAGCGACTCAGGCTTGAAAAAGTCGGGCGCGCCGTGGGGGCCGCAAGTAACGCCAATCTCCCACTTGTTGGAGTAGGTGGGCACGAGGCTCGCGGGGTAGGGCGAGGGCGCGTGGGTAGGCGCCGGTAGTGAGCACGAGGGCAGCTCAGGCTGGCCCAGAGTGATCACATCACCAAACTTGAGCACGCGACCATTGTAACCGCCAAGCTTACCCTGGGCAAAGGTGCTGCGAGAGCCCAAGTACTCGGGCACGTCGAGACCGCCGCGAATAGCAATGTAGGCGCGGCAACCGGTAGTCAACTTGCCGATAGCGAGCTTTTGGCCGGCCTTGATGTTGATGGGGGCCCACTGCTCGACCTCTTGACCGTCAAGGGTCACACTGGCAGTACCACCGGTGACGGCAGCGACACTGTCGTGGTGGAACAGAATGCTGGGACCAGTCAAGGTAGCCTCAAGCGCGGGGGCCTTCTCGTCGTTACCCACAATATAGTTGGCAGCACGGTGCGCATAGTGGTCCATGGGGCCGCTGGGGGGCACACCAATGTGCCACAGCAGGGTGCGACCGGGGTAGTCCTGAATGGTGGTGCTGCTACCGGGGGCAGTGATCTCAATGCTGTGGGGCTGGTACACGTACGAGTCGAGCACCTTGCAGTACATCTTGGCGTCGGCAAACATTTGCGAGCTAGCAACCGAGCGCAAGTAGTCGAGGTTGGTGATCACGCCAGAAACCTGAGTCTCGGCGAGAGCCTTGTTGAGCAGCCTCAAAGCGTCGGCACGGTCCTTACCGTGAACAATGATCTTGGCAACAGTGGGGTCGTACTCGGTGGAAATCACAGTACCCTTGGACACCCAGCCATCAACGCGAGCCCACTCGGGGAACTTGACCGAGGTGATCTGGCCAGGGCTAGGCAAAAAGTCTTTGACGGGGTTCTCGGCGTAGAGACGGGCCTCCATGGAGGCACCAGTGTTGACAATCTCGCGGTCAAATGAAGGAGGGCGGTCGGCCGCCACAAGCACCATCCACTCGACCAAGTCCAGGCCGCTGCACATCTCAGTGATGGGGTGCTCGACCTGCAAACGGGCATTCACCTCCAAGAAGTAAAACTTGTTGCGGGCAGAGTCATAAATGTACTCAATAGTACCGGCGCACTTGTAGTTCATAGAGGCAGCCAATGCGGCACCACTCTCGCGCAAGGCCTTGCGGGTACCAGCGTCAATATCGGGAGCAGGTGTCTCCTCAATAATCTTTTGGTTACGGCGCTGCAACGAGCAGTCGCGCTCACCGATGGCAATGGCCTTGCCGCGGCCATCACCAAACACCTGGACCTCAACGTGGCGCGCATTCTCGACAAAGGTCTCGAGGAACACACCGGCGTCACCAAAGTAGGCGAGACCCTGGCGCTTGACGCTCACAAACGCCTTGTCAAACTCCTCGTCGTTGTCAACGCGCTGGAGACCAATACCACCACCACCGGCAGTACTCTTGATCATAACGGGGTAGCCAAGCTCGTTGGCGATTTTGCGGCCCTCTTCAACGTCTTCAACAAGGCCCGAGCCGGGCACAAGCGGCACGCCGGCCTTTTTGGCGATCTTGCGAGCGCTGTGCTTCAGACCGAGCTGGCGCATTGCCTCACCGCTGGGGCCAATAAAGACAATACCCTCGTCGCCGCACATGTCGGCAAAGGTGGCGTTCTCGCTCAAAAAGCCGTAACCGGGGATCACAGCCTGGGCCGAGGTGGCCTTGCAGGCGTCAATAATCTTGCGGATCGACAGATAAGTCTCGGCGGCCGAGGTACCGTGCAAGTCCACGGCCACATCGGCGTCAAGCACGTGCTGAGCGTAGCGATCAGGCTCACTGAAAACAGCAACAGTGCGGATACCAAGGCGCTTGAGTGTCTTGATGATACGCACGGCGATCTCACCACGATTGGCAATCAGCACAGTGCTAAAGGGAGGGCCAATCTTGTTGCTCGAGATGTAGTTGCGCCAGCCGCCGTACTCGGTGACTTCCTTGGCGCCCTCGACGGCACTGCCCTCGACAATAAAGCCCTTGACGTACTTACCACCCTCCAACTCGAGGCTGCCAATACCAAGGGGCGACGGAACCATGGAGATAAACTCGCCAAAGTTCTCGGTGGGCACATCCCAAACCTCGACCTCGATCTTGGAGCCGCCCTTGGCACGCACAATGCCGGGCTTGGGGGGCTCGGTGGGCAGCGCAAACAGCTTGTAGTTGGCCGAAGTGGTGGTCTTTTGAGCCAAAGTGGCGCCGACCTGGCGCAGCTGCCAGTTGAGAACCATACCGCTGAGGTGGGCGCCCACAACTGCGAGCGACACAGCGGAGCTCTGCACAGCAACGAGGTCGTTGGTGACGCTAGCGCTGCGGCCAGTGTTACCCAGCAAACGGGCAGGCGAAGCAGCAAGGAAGCGCTGGGCAACGTCGAGCAGCGCATAGTCCTCAAAAGCCTCGGCCATAAGAGTCAAACCCTGGGGCAAACCATCGGGCCTGAAGCCCATAGGGATAGCCAAAGCACTCAGGTCACTCAGGTTGACAAAGTTGGTGTAGGTGCCCTGCTGCGAGTTGATGCTGATGGGCTCGGCAAGCACATCCTTGATGAGAGGGTTGAGGGGGCAGGTGGGCATCACAAAACCATCGAGCCACTTGAACTCTGCGCGGAACTTCTTCTTGATCTCCTGGCGCAGGTACTCGGCGTCAAAGGTGTCAACAGCCGAAATACCCTCGGCGCTCATCACGATCTTGTACACCGTGGGGTCAATAGCCTCGGGGTCGTCGAGCATGTCGCGAATGGCGTGGTAGCGCTCAGCCACCCAGGGGCCCTCGTACAACAACTTTGCGAGCCGGAAAAGGTCCGAGCAATCGACCTCGTGGACCTCGACACCGACCGAGCGCAGCTGCTCGATACCGGCCTTGAAAAGGGCGGCATTGTCCTCATCGCCGAAAAACTCGAGCTTGCTGGGAACACCAAAGATGGGGCGGCGGCCATAAGTGGTCTTGAGGTGTTTGGGGAACGGACGGCTGTACGGGTTGAGCTCGTCGTACTTGGAACCAATTGTGAG
Source organism: Wickerhamiella azymoides (assembly GCA_030563245.1). Lineage (NCBI taxonomy): Eukaryota > Fungi > Ascomycota > Dipodascomycetes > Dipodascales > Trichomonascaceae > Wickerhamiella > Wickerhamiella azymoides. The sequence goes on along the minus strand of JAKUBN010000026.1, from coordinate 51,525 downwards.
GGTGGTCTCGGCGTCCTTGAGGTTGAGCGTAAAGACAGTGGCCGTATCGAGACTCTTGCAAGCAGGCACAACGCCAGTAGCACTCCAAACGCCCACGGTGGGCTTGACACCAATCAAATTGTTGAGGGCGGCAGGCACACGACCGCTGCCGGCGGTATCGGTACCGAGGGCAAAGGGCACCAAACCAAGGCCCACAACGTGAGCAGAGCCGCTCGAGGACCCGCCCGAGACGTGCTTGTCGCTAAAAACGCTCGTGGGAATGCCGTAGGGCGAGCGAACGCCAACGAGGCCAGTGGCAAACTGGTCCAAGTTGGTCTTACCAACAACGATGGCACCGGCCTTGATAAACTGCTGAACAACAAATGCAGTCTCGCCGGCAGTGTAGCGGAACTTGGGGCACGCGGCCGTGGTGGGGAACTCGGCAACATCAATATTGTCCTTGACGGCAAACGGCACACCATAGAGGGGCAAAGAAGAGGCGGCAGTGTGATCGAGCGCGTTCCACTGGCGCTTGATGTCGTCCTCAGATGCAATGTAAATCCAGGCAGGGTTTTCCTTGAAGCTTTTCACCAGCTTGAGCAGCTCCCCCTGGGGGTCCTTGCTGCTCACCTGGTGCTCGCGCCACTCGTCAATACTCCAACCAAGCATGAGTGAAGAGGATGAAGAAGTGAGGGGTTGACTGCGAGATATATGATACGCATCATGCATGTTATCACTGAGATGCGATAGGCTCATGCACGATCTTCTGCACCTCCACGGTGGAGTGCATGCGCGTGCATGGTCACAGAAAGTGGGTGTTATGGAAGCCGCAAGAAGCCAAAAAATTGGGTATCATCCGGATCCGGCTACTAAGGCCGGCACACAAACCTTCAAGTCTGCGCCTAGGCTGGAATACCGTCAACTGTGCACTCACTCTGCGGTGGCGGCGTGGCGATATTCGGCGACCGTCCAACAGGTACATGACTCATGCGGATCCTATACTTTGGGCCCCTGGTGGACTTTACCGAAACTAGAGAAGACAGTTTACGGGTAGATGACTTGGATCTTAGAGGTGCTCTCGCGTGGATTCGTGCGCGGTACCCTTTAGCAGCCGAGCTCATAGACTCTAGCGTGTTTTCGGTCAACTGCGACTATGTGGATCTAGATTTTAAGCTCAAAGACAGCGATGAACTGGCTATTGTTCCTCCTATTTCTGCTGGCTAATTGAAGATGCGATCATCGGCTGTGCGACTGAGCCTGTTGGCAATTTGACGTGCGGGATTTATGCCGATCCGCGGGACCTGCCGACAGGTGTCAAGGGGGACACCGGGGGTGGCTCTTGGCGACTTTGGTGACGCCGATGCGTTGAAGATTGGTGGTGAAGGCTCTTGAATTCAGTACCTAAAATTGAGTACTTCAGCCTCAACAACCCCGCTGAGCCGGTGTGGGTGTGCTCAACTGAGGGTGTGTCCCGCATGCTGAGGTACCCCCCTTGATGCATCCCAGATGCACCCTGAACTCTTGCGCGCGCATGCAGCCCTAGGACCCACAAGCAAGCCGCTGAACGAGTGCAGAGTGAGCAGAGTGAGTGTCGCCCAGCGCAAGTGAGCGCGAGTGAGCGCACGCCATGCTGGCCTTTAATTGAGTCTATTTACATAACTTTAGCGATAGGCGTAGCTCAGCCCCTGACTTGCAGCAATTCTAATGAGAAGCAAAAACGCGTCAACCCACACTCAGCCCCAAAGAGAAATCTTGGACGTTGGTTGGCCCTGCGCTGCGCCGCGCTGCGCATACCCCTCGCCAAAGCATCTCTCCACTCCACAATTTGGCTCACTCAGCACTCCGCGATGGAAGACGCACTTGGGCCGTTGATGGACATTCGCAACTTTGTGCCTGCGGAAAAGCCCCCCAAATCCCCCTACACCCCTGAGAATTTGGCCGAGTCTCCCTCAGTTGCCCTGAAGAACGCGGCTCAGGTGAGCGGCCGGGTTATCAGTGTGACGACGCAGCTGCGCAACGTGGTGGTGGTTGATGGCGACCGCAACCTGAGTTTGAGGCGCCGCAGAGGCCGCTCAAGCCTGCAGGGCGCCATAAATTGCCTCAACAAGTCGGAATGGGACTGCGTCTTTGTTGGGTGGACCGGCGAGGTCGAAAGCGCCACCGGCGGCAACTGGGACGGCACTTTGACGGGGGATGAGCGCAAAACGGTGGGCAAAATGCTGTGCGATGCCGATAAGCATCATATTGTGCCTGTATGGCTGGATTTCCCCGCCCGCGAATACGCCGAGCACACCATCTGGCCCATCTGCCACTATATTCACACCCTTGACGTGCGCGTGCTCGAGGCCCAGAGCGAGGACGGCTTCGCCGAGTATGAGCGCATGAACCGCGAGTACGCAAAGACCATCATTGAGCTGTACCAGCCGGGAGATATCATCTGGATCCACGACTACTATTTGATGTTGCTGCCGGACATGCTACGACAAGCCCTGGGCAGCGAAGCAACGATTGGCCTATTTATACACACGAGTTTTCCCTCGAGCGAGTTTCTGCGCAGTGTGCCCCAGCGCCGGGCGCTTCTTGAAGGTATGCTGGGCAGCACGGTCGTCGGGTTCCAGAGCGCCAACTACGCGCGGCACTTTGTTTCAAGTTGTATCCGCGTGCTCGGCAACGATCACCAGGGTCACAACATTCTGCAGCAGGGCCGGATTGTGGGCGTAGTGGTGCAGCACATTGGTCTTGACGTTGACACCGTTGTAGCCGAGACTGAGACCGAGAGCAGCCGCAAGATTGTCAAAGAGGTGCTGGCAATGAACAAGGGCCTCAAAATGATTATTGGCCGCGATAAACTCGATAATGCCCAGGGCGTGATCCAGAAATTGCACGCCTACGCCATGTTTCTCGAGTACTACCCCGAGTGGCGCACCAAGGTGGTGCTGGTGCAAATCACCACACCCAGCTATAACCAGGAAGCCAAGGCAGAGCAGAGCATTTCTGAGCTGATTGCCGATATCAATGGTACTTATGGCACCATTGATTGGTGGCCCGTGCAGCACCACTCGCACTACATCAACCAGACCGAGTACTATGCCCTGATGGAGACGGCCAATATTGGGCTGTTTACGAGCATTCGCGACAGCACTTGTTACGCGGCGCTCGAGTACATTGCGTGCCAGCGCCAAAACCGTAACCCGATCATCATTTCGGAGTTCATGGGTATTGCCGAGATCCTCCAGGGCGCCATCAAAATCAACCCGTTCAACCCGACCCAGGTGGCCGAGGCCATCCATCTAGCGCTCGAGGCGCCCCAGCGTGATGCCTCGGACTTTGAACTCAGCATAAAGTACTCGGTGGGGGTCTGGGTTCAGACCTTTTTGAGCCGGTTGGTCAAGCACGAGCTCAAGCACGATTGCCAGCACTACACGCCGAACTTGGAGAGGGGGCTGGTGCAAAGCGTTTATAAAAAGGCCGACAAGCGGTTGCTGTTATTTGATTATGACGGTACACTCACGCCGATTGTGCGCGACCCGGCCGCCGCGGTGCCCAGTCCCAAGCTCAAGGCTATCCTCGAGAAGCTGTGTGGCGACCCCAAGAACGATGTTTGGATCATTTCGGGCCGTGACCAAGCATTCTTGGACAAGCATCTCGGGCAATACCACCTCAACATGAGCGCCGAGCACGGCTGTTTTACCAAGTACGCCGACAGCAGCGAGTGGGAAGACTTGGCGTCGAAAATGGACAACTCGTGGAAATCAATTGTGCTCGAGGTCATGCAGGCGTACGCCGAGCGCACCCAGGGCTCTGAGGTTGAACAAAAGAAGCAAGCATTCACCTGGCACTATAGGCGTGCCGACCCGGTGTTTGGTGCGTTCCAGGCGGGCCACCTGCGGTCATACCTCGAGAATTCGGTGGCGCAGTCATACCCCGTGGACGTGATGAGCGGCAAAGCCAATGTCGAGGTGCGCCCACGCATGTTCAACAAGGGCGAGATTGTGCGCAGCATCTTTAAGGAGCAGGACCCGGCGCCGCAGTTTGTGATGTGCTGCGGCGACGACATCACCGACGAGGATATGTTTAGGGCAGTCAACGACCAAGGCGACAAGCACCACTATTTCCCCGTGAGTATTGGCGAGAGCTCAAAATTGACTGTGGCCGACTACCATGTGGCGAATCCGGAGCAGGTGCTGGAAATTCTTGGTTTGCTTGTAGGGCTTTAGGATATTTATAGACATTGATGAGCTGTAAAGAGCTGTACGGGGCTGTCCACACATGTGGAGCCGGGCCGGGCACACAAGCGGGTATACCGCGCGGGTACCCGAAAACTCTGGCGCGTGCTCCCCGAACCCCTACGCGCCCCCCCACATGCCGCGATTTGTCATCCCCGCTCGCCACCCCTCCACGCCCGCGCTTACTCCGACGCGTCGTTTTTCTTTTCATCTTCCCAAATGGCCGAACAAGTAGTTGAAGACGTGATCGCTGCTGCCGTCGAGCATCATCACAACATTGTTCACCAAGTGTCGGAGCCCCTCTTCAACCTTGGTTTGCCTACCATCGACAAGCCCTTTGGCGTGTCGCTCTTCCCCTTGTTCCGTGAGGCCGTGCTCAAGGTGAGCGGCCACGATGTGTCCAACTTTGAGTACCAGTTCAACTCTAGCACCCCCATGAGCACTGTTCCCCAGGTTACCGCCGCCATCATCGCGTACTATGTGATCATTTTCGGCGGCCGTGAGCTGCTCCGCTCGGTGCGTCCCATCAAGATCAACCCCATCTTCAAGCTCCACAACTTGATCTTGACTCTGCTGAGTTTGACTCTGTTGCTGCTCCTCATTGAGCAGATCCTGCCCATCGTTGTGCGCCACGGCATCTTTTACGCCATCTGCAACACCAAGGCGTGGACTCAAAAAATTGAGCTCATCTACTACCTCAACTACCTCACCAAGTACTATGAGTTCTTTGATACCCTTTTCCTCGTTCTTCGCCACGCCCCCCTCACCTTTTTGCACACTTACCACCACGGTGCCACTGCTCTCCTCTGCTTCTCCCAGCTCAACGGTTACACCAGCGTCTCGTGGGTGCCTATTTCCCTCAACCTCGGCGTGCACGTTGTGATGTACTTTTACTACTTTTTGAGCTCGTGCGGTATCCGCCCCTGGTGGAAGCACTGGGTGACCCGCTTCCAGATCACCCAGTTTGTGATTGACTTGGGCTTTGTCTACTTTGCCTCGTACACCTACTTTGTCTCCAAGTACTGGCCTCACCTTCCCAACTACGGCACCTGCGCCGGCGCCGAGAGCGCTGCCCTCAACGGCTGCCTCATCCTCACCTCGTACCTCGTGCTGTTCATCTCGTTCTACATCAAGGTCTACCTCAGCCCCAAGAAGGCTAAAAAGAGTGCTCCCGTCGCCGCTAAGGAGTCCGCCAAGGAGGCCGCTACCGCCGTGGCTTCTGGCGCTGCTGTCCCCAAGGCCAAGTCCCGCCGCGTCTAGATAGATTTTAGAGTCGTTTAATTTCTTGGCAAGTCAAGCGAGGGGGAGGGGTTTAGGAGCTCCAAGGGGCTCCAAAGGGCTCAGGCTCATGGGGCACCCCGCCATCCATCCCCCCCTCCCCCTCACATTAGCTGCGCGCCGTAAATTATAATATATACATATGCTACCTCCTAGCCAACCTCACCTCCTCGACGACCGGGGACCGGTCTTCTCCACTACATCCTGAGCACCCATCTCCTCGTACTGGTCCTCAGTCTCGCGCACCGCCTCGCGACGCTCCCAGAACCGGCTTTCGGCAAGCTCGAATGCAGTCTTGCGCAGATCCTTGCCGCGACTATCGGGCTGCTGCTTGAGCGCCCAGTCCACAAACTGGCCCATGTGCACTTTGTAAAATTGGTGCAGCGACTCAAAAGGTTTAGGGTGCGGCAACCACGGCCGAGGATCGTCGTCACGCACAGAGTCGCCATCCTGCTCTTCCTCCTCGCTTTCGCTCTCGCTCTCGCTCTCCTCGGCCACAAGCTCTTCAAGCTCCTCGCCCTCGCTGTCGCTCTCGGCCTCTTCATCCTTGTACTTGTCGAGCCCCAGATCTTCCCAGTAAACCTTGAACCCATCGAGCTTGCCCAAATCTACACTGTACAGCGAGTCAAAGGGGAACTCGTGCTCGCCCTTCTCCCAGGTACCGCCATAGATAAACAGCTGATCGCCAACGACCGCCAGACTTGTGTTGAAGCGCGGATGAGGTAGTGCAAGCGTCTTGGGATAGACTTTTGTGGACTTTTCTTCCTGCTCCCTCAGGTCCTCAATCTGATCCTGCTTGAGCTCCTCCACATCCTCGCGGCTCAGGTTGAGACGCTCCAAGATGCTCTCGAGGTTACGCTCAAGGTCCTCTGAATCTTTTTCGGCCGTTGTTTGACGAACAATGGGGGCGTTGGTACTGGCACCTTTGCGCATACTCAGTGCGAACCACCTATTTAGCTCAACACTGAATGCATGCAGCGTATTGTAAAAGGTACTCTCCAAACTCTCCTCAGTCTCCTTGGTATCGTAAACGCCGCCAAAAAGCACACCACGGCCTTGATGAGGTACCATGTAGCAACCAATGCGGGGCGGAGGAGCAAATCCGGGCTTCTTACGGCGCTCCCACTTGATATCCTTGAGATCGCTCTTCATGTGCAAGATCCAAGAATCGGCGTGGACTTTACCCTTGTAAACACCCTTTTGAGCCTTGACCTTGGAGTAGCCGCCCCAAAGAGCAGCACCGCTAGGAGCAGGCAAGAATGAGTGGCCTGAGCGCGGTTCGGGCTGCACAAGCGTTTGCGGAAATTCGATTTGGTGCCACTGGTGATCCTTTGTGTCAAAAGCCCAAAGGTCATGCAAATAAGAGGTAGTCACACCAAGATCCCTAAACCCTCCAAACAACAAAATATAGTTCTTCCACACGGTGAGGCGGTGGCCGCTGCGAGCGCTCGGCGATTTCTTGCTTTCAATTTTAAACCACTCGCGGTCCTCGACGTCAAAGATCCAACTATCGCTGTAGTGGTAAAAGGTACTTTGTTTGGGCGAGGAAAACTCGCCGCCGTGGACCAAGACCAAACCGCAGGGGTGAGCGCACATGGCATGGCCTGAGCGCGGCAGTGGTGAGTTGGGCGAGGTAATTTTACGCCACACATCGCTATCGAGCGAGTAAACAAACAAATCGTTGAAGAACCGCGAGTACTGGTTCTCCATGGCCTCACCGCCAAACACAATTAGTTCTCTCTTTGAGTGAATAGGCGATGCACACATTGTGGCACCCTGGCGAGGGGTAGGCTTTTCAACCATTTCAATGGTAACTTTCTCAAATTCTTGCTGCTGGCGCTGGAATTCCTCGAGCATTTCGTCAACATCCATACCGTCGCCCTCGGTCACCATTTTACCCTCCAGTCTACGATCCTTGTCTTCACCCTTTTTGGCATTTCTCTGCGCCTTTTTGGCGCCGCGTGCACGCTGGGCTGCCTTGGCCGCTTTGGAGTCCTTCTTGCCCATCGCTGAAAAATAATAAAAATGCAAATCGAAGAAACTAATGTACACCAAGTCTACGACCAAATTGCGAGCCATTTTTCAAATACACGCTACAAACCATGGCCCAGAGTAGACCAATACATGAAATCACAGCCCAAAGGATCACTTGGGGTCGACGTTGGAGCTGGCAACGGCAAATATATGATTTACGACGATTTAGTATCTCTTGGCAGCGACCGCAGCGTTGAACTATGCAAGATCGCGCTTGAGAAGCGGTGTGATGCCCAAAGAAACGATGTTTTGCACTGCGATGGCCTCGACTTGCCGTACAGGCCTGTGATGGACTTTGCCATTTCAATTGCTGTGATCCACCATTTTGCAAGCAATGAACGCCGTGTCGAAGCAGTCAAGGAAATCCTTAGGGTTCTGGCACCCCATGGCACTTGTCTAATCTATGTTTGGGCTCTAGAACAGGCAGAGAGTCGCAGAGGGTGGGATGTTGGCATGGATCAGGACGTTATGGTGCCCTGGGTAGAAAAGGAGACTGGGATCACATACCAACGATTCTACCATTTGTACAAAAAGGGCGAGGTCGAGGAAGATGTCGTCAAGGCCGGTGGCATTGTTGTCGAGAGCGGCTATGAGAAGGATAACTGGTGGTGTGTTGCCAAACCTGGTGCGTAAAAGGCATAATTGGCCCTAAATTGAGGGTCAATTGGATAAATAGCTTAGATTAATGTGGAAAACTACCGAGGAAGACGGCGGAATTGAGGCGCTCAAGGCACTGCGAGCAAGAGGGCATACATCGAGCTGAAAAGTCGCATGGAGCTTCAATTCATCAAACAAACACGGAATAGATAGGAAATGAGAGCAAAAAAAAGCAAAAATGATTCGACCCAGGATCGAACTGGGGACGTTCTGCGTGTTAAGCAGATGCCATAACCAACTAGACCATCGAACCAGCGGATTGATTTGTGGTAGGCGCTGAAAGTCTGAGATCTGCTGGTAAGCTTCTCTTACCGCGCGCTTACGTCAGTTGGATCATAATTGACAAAGTAATTTGTAAATTTTTTTTCCAAATATTTTAAAAATTATTTGTGCTGTATATGGCAATCCGAACAGTTTTTATTTGAATTTTTAGCTTACAATTTGCCTACGCCCTAACCCTGGCGCGTCAATTAAACTAGCCCAATGTTTTGACAGTTTCAGTCGAAATGACAAAATGTCGAATAGGCATTTTGGCCGAGCGGTCTAAGGCGCCAGCTTCAGGTGCTGGTCTCTACGGAGGCGAGGGTTCGAATCCCTCAGATGTCATTACCTTTTTGCCTTAACAGGCTTTTTTTATTTTTTGGGTCTTGCAACTACTTTGTGGGACACCGCTCTTGCGGCAGAAACCACTGCACGTTCATGCAACGCTAATTATCTAGTTGGCTAGTCTAGATTTATGCTAATCATATCCAGAGAGTATCATCATCTCCTTCCTGGTAGTAGTGGCGCGGGTTGGGCTGCTGCGACGGCGAGGTTTGCCCGGACGTCTGCATGTTCACCTGGAGGGAGCTGTCGGGCGTCCTGGACGGGATAACCTCTGCGATTGGCTCGGGCTGGCCGAAGGCCGAGGGCGGCTGCTGCTGCTGCTGCGGAGCAACTCTGTGCTGAGCCGGGTGGGGCTGCTGCGAGCTGGTCTGGGCTTGCGGCGCCGGCGCAGCCTGAGTTTGGACGTGGGGCTGGGACTGAGCCTGAGGGGCATGCGCTACGGCCTGAGGCTGAGCTTGGGGCTGCTGCTGAGCCTGAGGGGGCTGTTGGTGGTGCTGATGGTGCTGGTCGCCCTCCAAATGCTGCTGAGGCGCGCCGCTGCTGGAAGTGCCCTCTTTCTCGGCGTACCGGTAGTAAGTCCAGTCAAACACATAGTCGTACTGGTAGCCCTGGCGCACAAACAAGTCGCGCAAAATGCGACGCAAAAAGACGTAATCGGGCTTATCGTCAAAGCGCAGGTTGCGAGTGTAAGTCAAAAACAACTGGAACTCGCTGGGGAGGCCGCGGCACAACGCCTCGGCCGTGATGCACAGCTTGCGCTGCATGATGAGCTCGTACTTTTGGCGCTTCGTCTGCGCCTTGAGTCCCTGCCATGGCAGTCCTCCTTTGACAAAGTATATCAGCATGTACGCCAAGCTCTCCAAATCATCGCGGCGGCTCTGCTCAATGCCGAGGTGGGTGTTGACGCTGGCGTAGCGGGCCGTGCCGGTCAGGTTTTTATTTTCGCGGTAGGGGATATGCAAGTGGGTGCGGGGGTCGCGGAACTTTTTAGCAAGCCCGAAATCAATCACGTTGACCTGGTTTCCGCGGCGCCCGATGCCCATCAAAAAGTTGTCCGGCTTGATGTCGCGGTGGATGAACGAGCGCGCATGAATGAACTCGAGGCGGCACAGCAGCTGATCGGCCAGTAGCAGCACCGTTTTGTAGGTAAATTTGCGATTGCAAAAGTTGAAAAGGTCCTCAAGGCTGGGGCCCAACAGGTCCATAACGAGAGCGTTGTAGTCGCTCTCGGTTCCGTGCCATCGCACAAAGGGGATACCCACGCCGCCGGTCAGTGCCCTGTACACGCGCGCCTCGTATTCGAGCTGCGGGTGGCGAGCAACCACCGACTCGAGCTTGATGGCCACCTCCTCGCCCGAGATGACGTTGACACCCAAATAAATATCGCCAAATGAACCGCTACCGATGCGCCGCCCGATCCGGTACTTGCGCCCCACTCTTTGCTCGTTGTGAACGCGCACCCCGTTTGTTGTTCGTGGGTTCATGAAAATGACTAAGTGATAAGCAGGAGGAGAAGGGAGGGGGGTGATGATGTCTTGATGAGGTGTGAGGTGTGATGCCGCCACCAAACTTGGGAGCAACAATTTTCGGCCAAGCGGCGGCGGCGCGGCTGAACGAAAAAAAATCCGTAGCGTCTAAAACACTAATTAAAAAAGGTGGGTAGTCTTGCTGCTAGGGTCGACCGAGGTTCACCCCCTCTGAAATGGACCCCGTTCACCCACTGGCCGGCCCCGGCTGGCCCTGGCTGGCCCTGGCGTCCCCCGGGCTTGATCTGGTGGCCATTGGTGGACACAGCCGCCGCGTTTTTATTCTATACCCTATCTACTCTGCTCGGATAAATTCTGGGCTAATTGACCGACCCCGTGTCCTTGTCCAGCCACCCTTACCCCGAAGCTAAGCTGACGCTGACGTCGACCCTCAAACCTCCCAAGGCCCCCAGGGGCTGCCCCCTGGCTGTGCGCCAGCGCCAGGGGGCCGGTCGGCGGGTTAGGTAATATCTCCCTTGAAATTAACCCTTGTACTTATGAACGCATTCAGTATATCGAACCTGCCGACGTTGGGTAGTACACGGAAAGCAGAGGCCCAGGAGCAAGAGCCAAGCAAGGAAAAGATCCACGAATGGGTGATCCAGCTTGTGCACGGGCCCAACCAGGACCAGGCGCTGTTTGAGCTCGGCAAAAAGCGCGAGCACTACGACGACCTGGCGCTAATTTTGTGGAACTCGTGCGGCGCAATGACGGTCCTTTTGCAGGAAATCATCTCGGTTTACCCCTACCTCAGCCCCCCACAGCTCACAATGCCCGCGAGCAATCGAGTCTGCAATGCGCTGGCGCTCTTGCAGTGCGTGGCCTCACATCAAGCGACCCGTAACCAGTTTTTACAGGCCCACATCCCCCTCTTTTTGTATCCGTTTCTCAATACAACCAGCAAGGTCAAGCCGTTTGAGTACCTCAGACTAACCTCGCTCGGGGTCATTGGTGCCCTGGTCAAAAACGATAGCACCGATGTGGTCAATTTCCTGCTGAGCACCGAAATTATCCCCCTCTGCTTGCGCATCATCGAGACCGGCACCGAACTCTCAAAAACGGTCGCCATCTTCATTGTACAAAAAATCATCATGGACGAGCTCGGCCTCAACTATGTGTGCCAGACTTATGAGCGGTTTTTCGCCGTCTCGGCCGTTTTGGCCAACGTGGTCCAGCAGCTCGTGGCTACCCAGCCCACCTCGTCGCGGCTCCTCAAGCACGTGATTCGCTGCTATCTGCGGCTCAGCGACGATCACCGCGCGCGCGAGTCGCTCCGCCAGATCCTCCCTGAACCGCTCCGCAACGCCACTTTTAATGTTATTCTCAGAGGCGACGCCTCCACCAAGCGGTGCCTGACCCAATTGCTGGCTAATTTGGCAAAGGAGTAGGACTCTCTATGTACACGCTATCTATATACGCTACCTGCACGCCCTAGACCAACCCCACACTCTTCATGAACGCGTCGTTGCTGGGTTCACGCCCCAAAAGGTTGCGCAGCAGCACCTCGGCCTCCTCGGTGTACCCCTTGGCCACTACGCCATCGCGGTACTTGGCGCCTTCACCCTCGTTGAGAGGGTCGCGGGCAAACAGAGACTCCCAGATATCCGCAGAGTACACGAGCGACCACATGTACCCGTAATATCCACACTCGTAGCCACCCATCAGGTGCCCGAACTGGTTGTACCCTCTGAGCGTCTCAGTGCTGGGCAGGCCAATAATCGAGTTACGCAGCTCGGCCCACTCCACAAGCGGGTCGAAATTGGCTTGAGTGTGTGCCTTGAAGTCAAACAGCCCGAAAAACAGCTGCCGCACCAAAAAGGAGCCCTGGTTGGCGTTGCGGCTCGCCACGAGCTGCTCAAGCAGATCGTCAGGCAAACTCTCACCAGTCTTGTAGTGGCGCGAAAGCTCCTTGAGCATTGCAGGGTCCCAAGTCCAATTCTCCAACAGCTGCGAGGGAGTCTCGACAAAGTCGTGCTGCACACTGGTACCACTGAACCGCGCGTACTTGGCGAGACCCAGCGTGGCATGTATACCGTGGCCGAGCTCATGGAAAAAGGTGACCAGATCACGGTGGTATAGCAGAGCAGGGCGATCCTCACGCGCACGAGGGAAATTGCACACAAGGGCGCTCGCGGGATAGTGCCTCTCAGAATCAATGTGGCCCTGTCTCAGGCTAAAATTGGCAAAGTGGCCGTACTTGAACTCACGCGGGTACGAGTCAAGATACAAATCGCCTTTGTATTCGTCGCCTTGATAAATTGAGTATAGCTCCACCTCGGGGTGCCACTTTTCGTCCTCACTAAGGTCTTGTTTAACAAACTTGAGGTTCATGAGCCGCTCGAAAATGCTGAACATACCCTTGATGCTGTGATCCATCTCAAAATACTCGGCGATCTTTTCTTGGTCAACGCTGTAGGCGCGCTCCACCACCTTGTTTTGCAGAAACGTAGAGTCCCAAGCGAAAACCTGGGTGGCTTTGGGGTCAAACTCTTGCTTGATCTGCAAGAACTCGGCACGCTCAGAGTCGGCAAACGGCTTGGCCTTGGCCACAAGGTCGGTCAAGAAGGTCTCGACGCGCTCAGGAGTCTTGGCCATGCGAGTCTCGAGGATCTGCTCGGCAAATGTACTGTACCCCAGCAGCTTAGCGATCTTTGTGCGCAGCTCAAGAGCCTGTAGAAACAGCGGCTCATTCTCGGGGCATCTGTTTTCATAGGCAACAAATAGCTTGCGACGGGTATCCTCCACCGTGCACCATCTCATCACAGGATCATAGTCGGTAACCTTGAACGTGACCTTGTACTTGCCATCTACTTTTTCAAAATGAGGGCTGGGTACACCTGCCAACTGCTCAGGGGTGAACAAAAGGAACGAGTTATCGTCGTTTAGGTTGGCATGGAATTTGATGGTCAGCGAGTTGAGCTGCTTCTCGAGCTGGGTGAGTTGGGCCTGATCCTCGGTACTAAGGTCTAGGCCAGCTCTTTTGAGATCAGAAAAGACCTTGTCGAGGTACCGCTGGTCCTCCAAGGGCAACTTTTCACCCAAGTTGTACACTTGCTTGATCTTGCCAAACACATCGCTGCGCCTAAAAGATTCAATTTGAAAAGCCGAAATTTGTTCCGAGGCCTGCTCAGATTGTGTGCGGCAGTCCTTGTTTGGCGAAACGTACTGGTAAAAGCCGAGGATATTGTTTTGGCTGCCGAGCTGGTTCTCCATCTGGGCGTAACGGCCAAGCACGCTCTTGAAATTGGGGTTGGGCTCTGCAGCAATTGCATCCAGTAGTCCCTTGGCGCTGGTCAAGGCCTTGGATGCCTCTTGAGCGATCTGGGGAGCCGATCGGTTCCACCCCAGCCGTAACATTACAAAGGTGTAGAGAGAGGTGAGAGCGTTGGTACTAAATAGAGCTAAAACTTATTTCTTGCCAGACTTTTTAATTCCGCCTCCGGTAAGGGGACCGCCCTTCTTGGCCTTTTCAGCGGCCTCCTTACGGGCAGCGGCGTCAGCCTTTTGCTTTGCCTTGAAAGCCATGTCGTCTTCATCCTCAAACTCGGGGCCCTTCTTTTTGGGGGCCTTGAGCGGCTTCAATTTTCCTCCTTGACGGCTCGACATTTCTTTAGGGTGGGGTTGGGAAAAGAACCTTGGGCAGTGGCTGGGGGTTTTACTCATCTCGACTCTCCAAGCATGGACTTACTCCGGTCGGGGCTGCTCAAGGATGCTGATCAGCAGAAAATCAAGCGAGCAGTTCCCAAAGCATCCAATAAAGTTGTGGAGACGGCGGTAGCGCGGCTCTACGTGGCGCGGCCCGACGCCCAGCAATGGACCTGGACGGGGCTCATGGGCGCCGTGTGCCTCGTTGATGATCTGGTTGGCCACACGTGGTACCTCAAGCTGGTGGACATTGAGGGCAACGCGGGCGTGCTCTGGGACCAAGAAATCTATGTCAATTTCAACTACCACCAGGACCGCACCTTCTTTCATTCGTTTGAGCTCGACGATTGCCAGGCGGGATTGCTGTTTGAGGACCGCCACGAGGCGGCCAAATTTCACAAAAAGGTCACCACCAGACAAAAGCTTGCCTCCAAGGGCACCGCAAACAACAAGCAAGCCTTGACAAGGGCCCCCGCTGCGCCCCTCAATGGCGCCGCCAACGGCCCGCCCATTCCGCCCGCTCCTGGTGCCTCAGGGGCTTCAGGGGCCGCACCGGCCACTGGACCGCCTATCCCGGCTGCACCCAATGCTGCATTCAAGACACGCGTGCGTGCGCAGGTGTTTTACGACGATGAACCCCCTTACGAGTGGCGCGAGCTGTACCGCGAATTGTTTGCCGCGGGAGTCACCGAGGATATGATTGCTCACGATACAGAGTTTATGAAGGACTATATTCGTCAATACGGAGGTCCCCTTGTTGGTCTCGAGCCCCCTGTGAACCGCAGGTTCTCTGCTCGGGCCGCCATCAATGGCCCCGCACCTAGCGCACCTAGCGCCGGTTCAAGGCGCAAGGCGCCTCCTCCCCCGCCTCCGCCTCTTGCTGGTGCTAATGGCGGCTCTAGCGGCGGCGCTAGCGGGTTTGGCGATGAAGAAGTGCCTAGCACGCGCTCAAGAAAACCGGTTGCTCCTGCCCCGCGCACAGCGCCCTCGTTGCCGGTAAGCGAGTCGCCTGAAGATTCACCTACATCCAGCCCTGAGCCCAGCCCTCAAGCTGCCCCCGAGACCACTGTACGCCGCGTGCCTCCCCCCATTGCCCGTGCTCCTGTGCGCCAGGTTCCCGCTTCTCCAGCGGCCCCTGCGGCTCCTGCGGCTCCTGTGGGTGCAGCACCCCCTGCTGTACCTGGACGCGCAGTTCCTGCTCCACCGGTAGCAAGAGCAGCGCCGGTAGTACCCCCGCCTAGGGCAGGCCCCAGTGTACCGCCAAGAGCTGTGCCTGCTGCGCCTTCTCCGGCTCCTCAATCGGCACCTGTGGCTCCACCACGGTCAGTACCGGCTCCTCCTGTGCGGGCCCCCATGAGCCCTCCAATGAGCCCGCCCGTAGCGGCCACGCCTCCTGCTGCTCCTCCCAGAGCGCCCATGGCTCCCCCAGCCGCTCCTCCAAGGGCGCCAGTGACCGCTCCGGCTGCTCCCCCGAGGGCTGTGCCTGCAGCACCTGTGGCTCCTGCGGCTCCTGCAGCGCCCCCCATGGCGCCTGCACCCGCTGCCGCACCCCCTGTCGCCCCTCAGGCACCCCAGGCACCCCCTGCTCCTGCGGCTCCCAGTGCGCCCACACCTTCACCCGCTGGCGGGGATGGCTACAACGCGCTGATGGCCTCTATTACGCAGGCAGGCGGCTCGGCGTCGCTCAAGCGGACGGGCGCCAACCCGGCCAACACTCCCTCGGCCGCCGCAGAGACTGCCCCGCCCCCTTCACACATTGGCGCGGCAGCACCGCAAACGCCGCCCGCTGCGCCCGCTGCGCCCGCTGCGCCCGCTGCGCCGCCTAGGGCTCCTGCTGCGCCGCCAGCGGCACCTCCTCGGGCCCCCGCAGTGCCTCCCAAGGCGCCCATGGCTCCTCCAGCTGCACCCCCGGCTGCGCCCCCGGCTGCACCACCTGCTCCCCCGCGCGCGCCTGCCGCACCCCCCATGGCCCCGCCTCTGGCAGCTGGTGCACCCCCTGCACCGCCCATGGCACCAGCGGCACCGCCTATGGCACCCCTCGCCCCGCCTATGGCACCGCCTGCACCGGCAGCTCCCGCAGCGCCCGCAGCGCCCGCAGCGTCCGGCGACGACGCGGGCTACAACGCGCTCATGGCCAGCATCACCGCCACCGACAAGTCGTCGCAGCTGCGTAAAACCGACAAGTCTCACCTCGAGCGTCCCGCAGCAACCACTGCAGCTGCTGCCCCTGAGGCGGCGGCTGGGCCCAACATGGCCTCTGCCATCGCCGCCGCGCTGTCGCAGCGTCGCAAGGGCGTGCAGGGCTCTGACGATGAAGAAGACGATGAGGACTGGGATTAGTTGTATTTTTAGATTTATGTACATTCCGGTTGTGCCTGGAGCACCGTGCATGCGACCTGTGACTCCCTGAGCCCATTGAGCCCCTTGAACCCCTGCCCCTTGAGCCCACCTCCTGACCCCCTCTGAGCTCCCGCGCCTGAACCTGCTGACATGGACCACAATCTCATTGCCACGGTCAACAAGCTCCAGGACGTGTTTGCG
The DNA here is from genome assembly GCA_030563245.1 of Wickerhamiella azymoides. Taxonomy (NCBI): domain Eukaryota; kingdom Fungi; phylum Ascomycota; class Dipodascomycetes; order Dipodascales; family Trichomonascaceae; genus Wickerhamiella; species Wickerhamiella azymoides. Next base: position 35,033 of record JAKUBN010000026.1, on the reverse strand, counting down.
ACCCTGGGCAACAGCGCAAACCCGATTGATCTGCCGCAGATCGCGGTCGTGGGCTCCCAGAGCAGCGGCAAGTCGTCGGTGCTCGAGAACATCGTGGGCCGCGACTTCCTGCCCCGCGGCTCGGGCATCGTCACGCGCCGCCCCCTGGTGCTCCAGCTCACAAACATTCCCGAGGGCCAGCAAGAGTACGGCGAATTTCTCCACAAACAGGGCGAGAAGTTCACCGATTTCGCCAAAATCAGGGACGAAATCGTGGCCGACACAGAGCGCATTACCGGCAAGAACGTGGGCATTTCCAACGCCCCCATCAACCTGCGAATCTATTCGCCCAAAGTTTTGACCCTGACACTCGTGGATTTGCCCGGTTTGACCAAAGTCCCCGTGGGCGACCAGCCGGCCGATATCGAGCGCCAGATCCGCGACATGATCCTGCAGTACATTTCCAAGCCCAATTCGCTGATTCTGAGCGTTACTGCAGCCAATACTGATCTGGCAAACTCGGACGGCCTCAAACTGGCCCGTGAGGTCGACCCCCAAGGAATCCGCACTTTGGGCGTTTTGACCAAGATCGATCTCATGGACAAGGGTACCGACTGCCTTGATATCCTCACCGGTAAAGTAATCAAGCTGCGCTTGGGCTTTATCCCCGTGATTAACCGGTCCCAGCGCGATATTGATACCAACAAGCCGATCGAGAACGCGCTGGACGCCGAGCGCGAATACTTTGAGAACCACCCCAAGTACCGCAAGAATGCCGACTTTTGTGGCACGCGGTATCTTGCCCAGCGCCTCAACTCGCTGCTTTTGAGGCACATTCGCCAAACCCTGCCCGACACTAAAAACAAGATCGTCAACGCGCTCGTCAAGTACCGCGAAGAGCTGAGCACTCTTGGCAACGGTGTGAGCGGTGAGGACGCTAGCCCCAGCTCCATCATGCTTGATATCATCACACAACTCAGCAACGAGTACCGCACGGTGCTCGACGGTAACTCTGAGGAGCTGAGCACCACGGAGCTGAGCGGCGGCGCCCGCATTGCCTTTGTGTTCCACGAGCTCTATGCCAACGGTCTCAAGGCAATCGACCCGTTTGAGCACATCAAGGACGCCGATATCCGCACCATCCTCTACAACTCGAGCGGCTCGAGCCCGAGCCTGTTTGTGGCTACCCAGGGCTTTGAAGTGATTGTCAAGCAGCAAATCGGCCGGTTCGAGGAACCCAGCTTGCGGTGCATTGCCCTGATTTACGATGAGCTCGTGCGCGTCTTGGCCCAGATCCTCCAAAAGCCCGCGTTCAAGCGGTACCCCCAGCTCAAGGAACTACTCTACAACGAGACCCTGCTATATCTACGCTCGCTTATGGACCCAACAAACAAGCTTGTGTCGAATATGATTGCTATGGAGGCCGCATACGTCAACACCGGCCACCCGGACTTTGTGGACGGGCACACCGCCATGTCGCTAGTTTCCGAGAAATACAAACCCAAAGCCCCGGAAAAGAATAAGCAGCCCGAGGCTGCCACTGTTGCCAACCAGAAGGAAGGCTTTTTCGGCTCGTTTTTCGGCAACAAGGCCAGCAAGAAGAAGATGGCCGCCATGGAGGCGCCGCCCACAATCCTCAAGGCCAGCGGTACTCTGAGCGAGCGCGAGCTCATGGAGACCGACGTGATCAAGATTTTGATCAAGTCGTACTTCAACATTGTGCGCCGTACCGCCATCGATATGGTGCCCAAGGCCGCCATGCTCAACCTGGTCGAGCGCAGCAAGAACGGCCTGCAGGCCGAGTTGCTCACAAAGTTGTACGCTCGCCCCGACGTTGAGGCCCTGCTCAAGGAGAGCAGCTTCGTGACCGAGCGCCGCGCAGAGTGCAAAAAGATGGTCGGCACGTTAGAGCGCGCTGCCGACGTGATTGATTCTATGAAATAGACAGCTAGATAGCTATTGTTATTTTGAGTGGGTTCCCCAGTGAGCACCTCGGTTACGTGCGCAATCATGCATGCACAACCAACGCACATGCCTCAGCAATGCAGGGGAATAGGCTTAGGGTAGCACAGATATAACTAAGGCCGGACACCTATCCGCACACTTCAAACAAAATGGGAATCCATTCACTGATGCACAACCTTACCGTCAAGGACGCCGTTCCCGCGTCGCTTGATGTGTCCAACATTGGCCGCAAGCAAATTATGCAAAACCGGTTCAGCCACGGCCCCAACCTGGGAGCCATGTTTGTGGCCGAAAAATGGATTGACGATTCAATCTTTGAAGGTGCTGATGGCGACGCAGAGCTCGCGGCCGTCGAGGCCCAGGTCAAGCAATCATCGGCCAAGGACGTGCGTCAAAAGTTTGAGCAGCGCTGGCGCGACTTTATGACCGACGACGACTGGAATTACCTAGCTTCCAAGGGTGTTACCGGCGTGCGGCTGCCGATCGGCTTTTGGAACGTTGGTGCCAAGTACGCCAAGGGCACCCCCTTTGACAAGTACTCTGAAGTGTACGAGGGGTCATGGCAGATCATCAAGGACCTTATCAAAAAGGCTGACTCGTACGATATCGGTGTGCTGCTCGACTTTCACGCACTCCCTGGTGGCGCCAATGCCGACGCCCACTCAGGCACCAACTCGGGCAAGGCCGAGTTTTGGAGCACCTCCAAGTTCCGCGACAATGCAATTGATATGTATGTGTTTGTTGCCCAGGAGCTCGCTGGCTACGACAACTTGGTTGGTCTCGAGCTGGTCAATGAGGCCCAGGGCTCAGACAAGCTCAAGCCGTTTTACCTGGATGCCATCAAGCAGGTGCGCAAAGTGAATACCGAGGTTCCGTTGATTATCTCTGATGCATGGAATCTGGGCGAATGGCAGCAAATTATCAAGGGACTGGACAGCGACGTCTCGTCCAAATTGCCCGCCACGGTCGGTGTGGTTATTGACACCCACGTGTACCGCGCATTCAGCGATCAAGACAAGGCCAAGAGCGCCGAGCAGCATGTGCAAGAAGCCAAGGATTCTGTGCCTCGTGACGACGACGTGGACGTGATGGTTGGCGAGTACTCGTGCGTGCTCAGCGAGGACTCGTGGAACAAGTGCGGCAACCGCGACGACCTTGAGAAGCAGTACGGGTGCGAGCAAACGGCGTGCTTTGGCCACTGTGCCCGTGCTGGCGCGTACTTTTGGACCTACAAGTTCATGCAGGGCCCTGGTGGCGGCTGGGATTTCCGGTGCATGGTGGACAAGGGTGCCATCCCCACCTATTCTCGCTCAGTGGACGCCAACAAACCCGACATTAACGCTCTGCAGGGAGCCCTCGAGCAGCACAGAAACTATTGGAACGGCCAAGACTCCAAGCAGGACTGGGAGGACTGGCGGTTCGAGGATGGGTTCAAGCAAGGCTTCAGCGACGCCAAGGCGTTTGCTGAGTTCAACGGTAGCCAATTGGGTCGTATTGCTGCGTGGAAAAAGGCACGTCTTGCCGAACACATCAAGGCCAAGGGTGCCTCTGATAAGACGTGGGTCTATGAGCAAGCGTTTGTGCAGGGCGTTGACGCGTTCAACCAGCAGTTGTAGGGGTTATGTAGCATGGCTATATATTTAGCAGTTATGAGTTTGCGAGGATTTGCAAATCGCAGGGAAATCTCGTGTCAGACGTATTTTCGGCTAAGGGCGCTTAATGCGAGCGTGCTGTGCACTGCGCATTCATTGTGCCTAGTGTGGGTCGTGTCAAATGTCCCAATTTACGCTTCCTTACGTAATCCCCGCGGTACACAAAATTTTTCATCACGCTCCCCCCAACTCCCCTCCTACCTAAAAAAAAAAAAAAATGACTGACACCAAATCCTTGGAGAAAGACCTCGAGAACCTCAACCTTGAGGCCAAGCAGGAGACCAAGAGTGAGCAGCCCACTCCTCCCAGCCTGTACGTTGCCGATCTCGATCCCAGCGTTTCCGAGGCTATCTTGTTTGAGGTGTTTAGCCCCATTGGTGATGTGGCCAGCATCCGTGTTTGCCGCGACACCGTGACCCGCGAGTCGCTTGGCTACGCGTACGTCAACTTCCACCAGACCGCTGACGCCAAGCGCGCTTTGGATGAGCTCAACTACGCTGCCATCAAGGGCCGCTCGTGCCGCATCATGTGGTCCCAGCGCGACCCCAGCGTGCGCCGCAACAACCGTGGCAACATTTTCATCAAGAACTTGGACCCTGCCATTGACAACAAGGCTCTGCACGACACCTTCAGCGCCTTTGGCGACATTTTGTCCTGCAAGGTCGCCACCGACCACGAGGGCACCTCGCTCGGCTACGGTTTCATCCACTACGCCAGCGCCGAGGCCGCCGACAACGCCATCCAGCTTGTTGACGGTATGGTCCTGAACGGCCGCCCCGTGTACGTTGCGCACCACATCCCGCGCAGCGAGCGCGAGTCGCAGGTCGAGTCCCAAAAGACCAAGTTCACCAACGTCTACGTCAAGAACTTGGAGCCCGAGGTTGACCAAAAGGCTCTCGAGGAGCTGTTTGGTGCCTTTGGTGAGATCACCTCGGCCAGCCTCTCGGTCGATGCTGAGGGCAAGTCCAAGCAGTTTGGCTTTGTTAACTACGCCGACCACGAGTCTGCTCAAAAGGCTGTTGACGAGCTCAACGACAAGGAGGGCAAGGACGGCCGCAAGCTGTACGTTGGCCGCGCACAAAACAAGTTTGAGCGCCAGACCGAGCTCCGCCGCCAGTACGAGGCCGCTCGCCTCGAGAAGTTGACCAAGTACCAGGGCGTCAACCTCTACGTCAAGAACTTGGATGACAGCGTCAACGACGAGTCCATCAAGGAGGCGTTTGCTCCCTTTGGTACCATCACCTCGGCCAAGGTCATGACCGACGACCAGGGCAAGAGCCGCGGCTTTGGCTTTGTCTGCTACAGCGCCCCCGAGGAGGCCAACCGTGCCATCTCCGAGATGAACCAGCACATTCTCAACGGCAAGCCCCTCTACGTTGCCTTTGCCCAGCGCAAGGACCTGCGCCAGTCGCAGATGCGCCAGCAGCTCAACGCTCGCAACCAGCTGCGTCTCCAGCAGCAGGTCGCCGGTGGCATGCCCATGATGGGCGGCCCCATTGTCTACGGCCAGCCCATTCCCGGCCGTGTTCCTTACAACCAGATGATGATGCCCGGCCCCGGCCCCCGCGGCCCCGCTCCCTGGCAGCAGGGCCCCCAGCAGGGTGGCCGTCCCCTCGGTTACCCCGCTGGTCAGCCCGCCGGCAAGCCCGACAGCCTCGCCAAGGTCATCGAGGCTGCCCCTGCTGAGGTCAAGAAGCAGATCATTGGTGAGGCTCTTTACCCCAAGATTTTGGCTCAGGAGAGCATCGCCAAGGACGAGGGCCTTGCTTCCAAGGTCACCGGTATGCTCCTCGACATGGACGATGAGGACTTGATTGCCCTTGCCGAAAACGATGAGCTGCTCAAGGAGAACGTTCAGGATGCCTTGAACGCCTACAAGTCTTACCTGGACGGCCAGGAGCAGTAGATTTATTGAATTATTTTGAGTGCCTGCGGGCGCAATAATTAGCTTTAAAATTTATAAAATTTCCACATTCTTAAGTATGCTTGGTGGTGGTGATCGGGCTGTGACGCTGTACAGCGTGACACTGTAAAGCAGTAGTGAGCAGTGAAGGAAGCAGCGCATACCTGTACCGTTAAATAAGTGTGTATTGCGCTTCACCGTCACTACCACCAAGTATAAACACAGATTGTGGGTTACACTAAATGACAGCACAAAACTACCCCTACTTGAACCTTTTTTCTCCCACTCCCTAAAATCAAGCACATCAGAATACTGCTTCAGCGCCAGCGCCAGCATCTCCTTGTCCTCGATCCGTTCACGGCGCCAATACAGAGGCAACTTGATCGCATGAGGCGGCGTGCGTAAACTTATCTGACCAGCAGTCGTACTGTGCAAAATGATCCCCATCGTGGGTTAGCAGGTCTCAGCAGCATTCTTAACCACAGCGCCACACCCGCAGCGGCTCGCCCGGGGCTGCGGCCATCACGTCGCGGTCAGGCTCTAAAACCGCACAGCGCTGGGGTCTTTTCGGACCGCCAGAAGCTGTAGCTCCTAGTCGCCCTTGAGGTACGCCATTGTGAAAATGACTTGATTTGTTCCCTTGTGCCTGGGCAGCCGCCTAGGCGCCACATTATATTCGCTACTGGTGATGAATGCATAAGGATGCATCCGGTTCACGCGTGCCCGTGTACACTCCTGAATCACATAAATTTACAAACTAATACACCAAATGCTCTATAATCCGTAGAGTCTCGCTCAGCGCCAGCGCACCAGGACTACACAAGCTCATTCAGTAATGGAAATGGCCACCAAAAGGGTGGCTACTTCGTGGTTCAAGTCCACCAAGCCAAGATAAGCTAAACTATGATTCGAAGTGTTAATTTTTTGAGCTAGAGGTGCGGGCCCTCGAAGAGTGGTCCTGTATGCACGTCGCCTGAGACATAAATTATTTTTTGACTGGCTTCCCCACAAATAAACTGAGAAATGCCAAGCCCCCACATTGGAAGCCTCAAGGTTTGATCGCCTTGTTTTGGGCGCAACGCGTCCATCACTGTTTACCTTGACATTAACCCCTGTAGGTAACCAGAGCAACCGCTAGAGCTAAACCAATCTTAAACACTGTTATGGAACCGGCTGCAGTCGACATCAAGTACCACGGTTAGGCATGCATTGTACCAGTTTTTTCGAAAAAATCGGATGAAACTAGGTGAAAGAGTGTTTTGACTTCGTCCTTATGGCCGGGGGAAGGGCAACGTGCACATGCTGCAAAGTGCCTGCATGTGCTGCTGCTGTGCATGTTCCTTAAAGCTTCAGTGACATGTGAACTGCTCGGTGATGATTACCTCAACAAGGCATAGATGTGCTCTAGCGGGGCCTACCTCGTAACTGTCAACCCCCTAGGAAACAAACGGTGCCAAAAGGCAGACACTTGTATCACTTTAAGAACTTAAAAGATGCCTGAAGCGCGAAATATTGCATCGGTTCGGCCCACAAACCTTATTTAAATAAATTTCGCGTCAGATCAATGCGGCTCGAGTTCTAAATCAGAATAATTATGAGACGCGTACTTGTGAAATAATTGCTCTGGAAGTTGAGAAAGCGGCTACTTGGTCTGCAACTATTTGTGATTGGCGCCTTACCCCGCGGAGAAGTGGGGTAGGCGCGAGGTTGGGGTCCGAATCGGGGTCTGGGTTAAGTCAACTCCAGATCGGCGGCATTCTTCGGTAAAAATCAGAACTTTTTCAACTGAATAAGTATATATGATGAGCGTGCTCCAAAATTTCCGTCTGCTTTGACGCATGATTCGTATCCGAGGTGATGCATAGTCTTCAAGACTAAGCGGATTTGCGATCGCCGAGCCAATACTGCCTCTTGAGTATGATACCGGGTTACTACGGTATACGGTGAACACACCTCGGTATGCTGGTCCAACGACTAAACGATCAAATGAAGTCGCTCTAAGTGCGACCTGCATGCTCTACTCCGCATGATCTTGCATCGCTTTGCGCTGCAGTCTACGCTGCAAAGCTCCTGCATGCATACGCCTATCACGCGCTATAAAACTGAACGGACTTTCTCTAGCAAATTCATAATCCTTGATGCTGGCACTCGCTTTACTCTACCTCTGCGCAGCCTCTCCACTTGCTCCACTTGCCAAAAGGGACTCTTCCTTTATTGGAGAGGGTCTGGGTAGTGTTCCCATTGACGCACCTGGCCTTGCATACCCTGAGTCCTGGAAGGGGTTTCCAAACACCGCAGAAGGAGGCAATGAAGTCGAGTTTGTTTCTGCGGAGCTTGCCAGCATCGTTGTCCCGGGTCTGCTTCCCCATGGTCTCAACCCCTCCTCATGCACTCCCAAGGAGGGCGAGTACCCTGTTGTTTTAATTCCTGGAACTAGTGAGACCCCTTACGCCAATTGGGCGTACATTGGTCCCAAGCTTGTGGACGAGGGCTACTGCGTCTACACGTTTGCGCACAACCCGATGATGTTCTTGAACAATGAGACCATTGTTGGTGCGACTGCCTTTATGGGTGACATTAAGGAGAACGCCCAAGCCCTCAGTAGTGTTATCGACTACGTGCTCGAGTTGACTGGTGCATCCCAGGTCGACACTGTGGGCCACTCGCAGGGTGCTGGTGCCTTGCCCTTTTACTACTTCAAAAACATCATGAGTGGTAACAAGGTACGCAAGCATGTTGGTCTTGCCCCTAGCTTGGGTACCAGTTTTTATGGAATCAACGAGTTGTTCCACCATGTCTTGAGCCAAAACGAGCAGGTTGCCGTTGAAAACATTGGTGATGCTGATCTCAACGTCGAATCTTTACTCCAGCAGCTCACAGAAAGCGATTTTATGAAGGAGCTCCACAGCGGAGGTCTTGCCGTTGAGGGGGTCGAGTACGTCAACATCGCGACCCAGTATGACGATGTGCTGTTACCCTACACCAACTGCCTCTTTAATGAGGACAACCGGACCATCACAAACATTGTTCTTCAGGACGTGTGCGCTATTGACTTTAGCGACCACATTGGCCTCGGTTACAGTAACACTGCGTACCAGATCGTGCTCAACCAGCTCAAGGGCGAGGACAACTTTGTGTTTTGCGAACTCCAGCTGCCTGTTTTCAACAGATAGTTTTTGCGTATATAAAATACCAGCTATAATCGACCCTAATTACGCACCAACCGCATGCTGCATAATGGTGCAGAATGTGCAGCAGAGTGCATCGTGCAGATGACTCGACTTTTTTTGTGGGGGCGAGAACTTGCCCGGTGGCTAAACCTGCCGAGACAAAAACCTTAATTGCGTTGACTTGTTGACTAGACAAATTGGTTGGCGGCACAAACGCTCACGCTTACATGACACTCTATCAGGCGCTCCTCAATGCGGGCAGCCAGACCGATCAAGGGGCCCGCAAGCTTGGAGAGGCCGAATTGGTGGAGCAAAGGAAGCAGCCCGGGTTTGTGAGCGGGCTCATGGACATCTTTGCGAGCGACGCCGCGTTTGAAGCAAGGTGGCTCGCGGCCATCCAGCTGAAAAATAGCATTGACGGTCTCTGGAGGGCGCAAATGATACCTGAAGAGAAGCAAGCAGTGCGATCAAGGCTGCTTCAAGTCGCGCGGGTTGGAGACGATCGCCTTCAAAGGCAGTTTGCCCTGGCAGTCGCTAAAGTGGCTAAAATCGACTTTCCTCGCCATTGGCCCACGCTTTTTGAGGATTTGATCAAGGAAATTCAGTCTGCAAACAGCTCCGAGGACCTCAAAGTGCCTTTGGTGCTATTGCATCAGTGCCTCAAGCTCATTGCTACCGCCAAAATTGGTGCGGCTCGGACCCGGCTCAACGAGGTTGCCGCGCCGCTTCTTGAACTCTTGGGTCGTACCTACAGCACTTTGCTCAGTAGTGGGGACCTCGCAGTCTCCTACACTTGTCTCAAGGCCATGGGAACGCTGCTTTATGCAGGCCCGGACAATATTTATCGGCAAGGCGAATTTTTTGATCTCGTGGCAGTTTTGGAGCAGATGCTGCCTGTTTTTGCCCAGACCTCAAAACATGTGCTGCGAATCGGCAAGATTTACGAGCGTATAGCCGACCGCAAGCCTGTGGTGTTTGCCAAGCTGCCCGGCGCCATCAAGCTGTTGGAGCTTTATCGCAACCTCATAATCCAAGGATTCCAAGACTCCAAAGCCATCATTCAAGGCGCGGCTATTATCAGGGCTCTTCTCGAGCTTGTGGTGAAGGATGTGCGCACCCTCAGCCCCCACATGCTTCCCCTTAAACTGCGGTTCAAGGACCCTCAAGACAAGCAGGATTTGAGCGATGCCTACGAAATGGTTATGGAATACTTTTGCCGCGAGGGTGTGCTGCTGTCGGTTGTGGAAGTAGCGCTCTCAAAGTACTTTGTGCTCGGGTCCGAGGAACTCGAGTTATGGCGCGACGACCCCGAGGAATTTATTCAAGAGGAGCTGCTAGCGACCCACGAGTTCAACTTGACTGTGTGTTTCCAGTTGCTCTACAACAAGATCCTCAAAGCGTTCCCTGCCCTGAGCGAGCAGGTGATGCAATTTATCCAGTCTGTTTTCGCGTCGCCACAAGATATTTTGCGTTTAGACGCGGCAATGCAGGCGCTCGAGTACGGCAGCGCGGCTTTCAGCGAGAAAATGCAGCTCCAGCAGCTTTTTGAGCAACTGCTCATGCTCATCAACCAGAACCAAAACACTCCCAATTACAATGTCGTGCGCCGCCGCACCTGTTTGCTGGTTGCTGAATGGCTCACTCTGCAAGGAACTGAGGAGATTAGGACCCTCGTATACCGCGTAGTGGTGGAACTCATGTTTAGCGAGTCGCCCCTTAATGACTTGCCGGTTCAGCTAGCGGCCCTGTCGCTGCTCAAGGCGGCCGTGGACGATTTTGAATTTGAGACCGAGTCGTTTATGCCCTATGCAGACGCCACCTTTGGCAAGATTTATGACTTGCTCAACAACAAGGTCCAGTCGCTCGAAATCCGCCGCAGCATTCTCGACAAACTCTGCACACTCGTGGAGCAGTGCGGGCGTCATCTCGGGGCTGATCACATCATGCGTATCCTTAGTATTCTTCCCCCGCTGTGGAACGAGCCCAGTGAGAACCAGCTCATCAAAACGGTGATTGTGCAGACCTTGATGCACCTTGTTGACAGCTGTAGAGCTCAGAGCACCATGTGCCACCCGTTTGCCCTGGAAGTCTTGAGCGTGAGCGCCGATCTCAAGAGCCCCCTGCACTCGTACCTGATTGAGGATGCGTTGGGTCTTTGGCAGTCGCTTTTGACCAACGCCGACCAGCCCTACGCGGCCATCAGCCAGCTGTTCCCGGCGCTCGTAGAACTTTTGATTGGAAGCACCGAAAACATCAGTCTCCAGCTCACAATTCTCGCGAGCTACATCCACCTCGAGCCAGGGCTGCTCAACAGCCAGGTGGTACTGCAGCTGCTGAGCCTGTTTACCGGCTACTTTGCTGACGCGAGCGTTGAAGCGGTTATTCTCATGCTTCAGGCAGTGGAGCTGATGGCCAAAATGCTGCCTGCATCGCACTGGCAGTCTGCGCTCGTGGCGTCTGGGCTCGTCAAGGTGCTCGAGGAGTTTGGCCGCGATACTCAAGAATCGATGATTTTGGAGGTTCGGGGGACCAAGGTTTTTGGGATTCTTAGCTGGATGGCCATCCAGGACCCGATGCTTGTGGTGCAAACGTTTAATTTCCCCCAGCTCAGCGACGGGTGGGTCCGCAGTGTCAAGTCGCTGGGCGACCCCCACGACCGCAAACTGCATACGCTGGGCCTGAGCTTGTGTGCACAAATGAGCCCCGATGTCCTCAAGTTGCAGGCGCCCGTGTTTATCGACATGTGGACCATGGTGCTGGACGAGGTCAAGGAGGTCAATGGCGACGCTCCCATTTATCACACATACCCCGGTGAGACCGACGATGACTTGACGCCCGAGCAGTTGAGGTTGAGGGCACTGGCACCCCGCGACCCGGTCCACCAAATGGATCTGAGGACCACGATTAATGGAGCTGGTCAAGCCATTGGGTGGAGTGCCTAGCCAGCGCAGCGAGCGCAGTGCAGTAGCATAGGAGTATAGGAGGTTGTAGGACAATGCATTTCTTTGTATGTTATGTGGTGGGTTTTATATAGTCTATTAGTGGTGGCCGTATGCTCTGGGCCTCTGCGCTGGGCACCCTCTGCCCTAGGCCCCTGGCCATGCCCATCACCCAAGGCATCCCCCTGCCCCACTTCATTCGCTTATCGTATGCAATAATTTAGTCTAGGAAATGGCTATAGTACCATTTGATAATAGAATCGTAACAAAACAAAAACTGGCGCTGCACCTGGACCATGGCAAGGCGCTGAGACCGGAACTCGGCAATAGTCTGATAAACAATATCCTCCTTTAGCTCCTTTGCCTCTTCCAGGTTTTGTTCTAGATGCGAAATGATCGTGTCCACCGTGCAGAACGTTCCTGTGCGGCCGCACCCGGCGCTGCAGTGCACGACGACGGGCGCATCGATGCGGCTCAGCAGCTGCCGTTTATAGTCGAGGAGCACAAAAAGGTCTTCGCTCGAGTTGGGACACGCCACGTCCGGCCAGTTTTGGTAGTGTACTTGGTGCACTATGCGCTCTTGGCCGTCTCTTGCCAGAGTAATTGTGCGGATAACGATCCCGTCTGAAGGGGCCGACGACTCGATATTCACGAGTTCAATGTCTCTGTACTGGCCCAATTCCCAGTACTTGTCACCTTTTACTTGCCCCGTCTCGCTTTTGAGCGTTGTCAACATCATTATGACCGGCACGTCCTCGTCCCAAACCAGCTGCCAAAAGTCGTCAAATGTGCATGGTAGCGGCGCCTGCGTGGCAATGTATCGCAGGGGCGAGTAATGTGAAGAGATGTACGACGCATTAATGTAATCCGGGGTGCGGTTGAGCAGCACCCGCGTGTGGTTGTAGGGCGCGATATTCGAGTATCTGTTTTTGCCAAAGTCGCCGGCAACAAGCTGCTGGTCGCTTTGTGAGTGGTTGATGCGCACGGCCTCTGCCGTTTGCAATTCGGCCCAGTTTTCGGCCACTTTTGATCTGCCCTGGCTCTGAGCCTCAAACAGCGTGCGGATCCACGGAGAGAAGTCAGCGAGGTGCTCAGAGTAACTTTTGGGGTAAAATAACTGTGCACCGCTCGGAACTCTCGCCACGCCGCGCGTATCAACTGGCGGAAGAGGGTTTACCGGCTGCGAGTTGGGGGGCAGTGGGCTGCGGTCAATAAGGCCGCGCGGCACAGCGCTAATGCCGCCCACGATGAATGCTAGGGGAGCGCTGGAGCTCTTTTTGTCGAGGTATTGCCGCAGCTTGCGCATTGTCCACAGCAAAGTGTTGGGCCCGCAGAGCTCCAGGCTGGCGGTCTCCTGGTCGTAGAGAAGCGCCCCGCGCTGCTCGATCCCTTCGAGATTGGTTGCCCCATTGGCGCTCACGAGCTCGCACATCTTTTCAAAGTCAAAGCTGAGCCGCTTGAGCAGTGTGCTGGGGATACTCACATTGACTGCTCCCTCGACGCGCGCCTCGGCAAAGTGGGTATGAGTGCGCACGTCGATCACCACGGCGTTTCCCGAGCTGATGAGCTGTTCGGCGGCGCCCGGTTCGAGCGCGCACACCCCAGAGGGCACTTGGTTTCGCCGGTCCAGCGGTGCCCTGCTCATGAGTAAGCGGACCCACAACCAAAAATAGATTTAAGGAAGAAATCGGATTAGTCGAGCGTGGTTGTGGCGGAGGCTGATACCAGGGAGTGTGCTTGGGCCAATTGGTACCAGGGAGTACGCTAGGGCTAATTGGTGTGTTTGGAAAAGAATCATTTCTCTGAGCGTGTTTCCTGGGCATGCTGGCCGTGGGCGTCACTGAGGGCTCTGGTTGGTTGCGTTAACGGGGACAAATCATTGATAGATAGTATACATAGCTAGCGATACAGTGGGGTGAAGCTACTGGAGGTTTGACCCCACGGGGAACCTGTTGGCGAGCGCCTAGCGAGTGCCTTGGCGAGTGCCTGGCGAACCCCATGGGGAACCGAGGGGGGGCACCAACTGGGCGCCCCTGCACCCTCACCTCTGCCCTTACTGAACCTTGATCTTGAACGTCAGCTCGCCCTTACCCGGGCTTACATTCACGCGACCAAACTTGGCGGGCTCACGCGGGGCACTCCACTCGGTGCTACCGCCATAGGCGAGGTACCCGTCCTGCAGAGTGAAATCAGAGGGCGCAACATCTTTGCCACAGAGCAAACGGTCGGAAACAACCCCGCACGAGCCCTTGCTGGTCTTGAGAGCAACGCCGCCAATGTTCTCCTCGACGCGGTACCCGGCACAGGTACCGCTCTTGTACCACGAACCATCGCTAATGAGGCAGCCGGGGTGGCCTTCAACAGTCAAGTGGGTGCCACGAGCAGGCGAGCCGGGGCGCTTGGGGGTGCTCTTGGAGCCCTTGGGCTTCCACTTGAACCCATCGCGGCAGGTCGAGGTGCTGATGGTATCGACGGGGGTGAATTGGCCAGCGGCAACCGAGCCCTTGAGGTCGAAAAAGTACCAAATCTCGGTGATGGAGTTGCTGCGATCGCATCCCAAGTACACCTGCTTGCGGCCGTGATGGCCACCAAGTACCTGCTTCCACTCCTCGAGGGTGTGGGTGCGGTCCTCGTCAGGATAGATGCCTGCCGCGGTGAGGAACTCAAACGAGGGCAAAGTTTGCCACAGGCCAGTCACGGCCTTGTAAAAGTCAACAACATACTGGTACTTGGGCGATTGCACGCGGTAGCAGTCGGGGTTGACCGTGGCCATGCAGGTGCCGTGCTTGTTGAACTCGTGCAACCACAGGCTCTCGTCGTTGCCGTTCATGTTTTTCCAGTTCTCCTGCATCAATTCCAGCAGCTCGTGCTCGCCGGCATCCTCCAGGATCTGCTTGGGGTCGCTAATTTCCCAGCTCGGGTTGCAAAACTGGTTGAACCCGCCAAGGCACTTGTCGCTCCAAAGGCCGTGGATTGTCCAGGTTTCGTTGCCGCCAGTGGCCGGAGCATAGTCCCAAAACTGCGTTTGCAGAAACAAACCGTTGGTTGCCTCGTAGCAGCACGAGTCCTTGCCGCCCCGGATGGAGCAGCTGGCGGGGCTGTCCACGGGGCAAGTCTCGTGCAGCCAGGGCAGAGAGGCAAACGCGCCTTGGGTGGGGGGCACCGACAGTGCCGATTCAGGGGCCGCAGCCTCAGGAATGGGGCCGTCAACGCTCTGAAGGCCGAGCAGCTCGAGCAAGGGGAAGATCATTAGTCAAGAACTAGATAGAGCTAAACTAAACTTATTTCTTGGTGGCCTTGGCGGCGGACTTGGTGACCTTGGAGGAACCAGCAGTCTTCTCGACCGACTTGATAACACCAACGGCAACAGTCACGCGCATGTCACGGACGGCGAAACGACCAAGAGGGGGGTACTCCTGGTAGGACTCGACGCACATGGGCTTGGAGGGGATAAGCTTGACGATGGCGGCGTCACCAGCCTTGATGAACTTGGGGTTCTCCTCGGTGGGCTTACCGGTACGGCGGTCAATCTTCTGCTGGAGCTCGGCGAACTTGCAGGCGATGTGGGCGGTGTGGCAGTCAAGAACGGGGGAGTAGCCGGCAGAGATCTGACCAGGGTGGTTGAAGACAATGACCTGGGCAGTGAAGCTGGCGCAACCCATGGGGGGGTCGTTCTTGGAGTCACCGCACACGTTACCACGACGAATGTCCTTAACGGTAACGTTCTTCACGTTGAAACCAACGTTGTCACCGGGGGCACCCTCGGGGATCTGCTCGTGGTGCATCTCGACGGACTTCACCTCAGTGGTGACGCCAGCAGGAGCAAAGGTAACGACCATACCGGGCTTGATGAGACCAGTCTCGACACGGCCGACGGGCACAGTACCGATACCACCGATCTTGTAGACGTCCTGGAGGGGCAAGCGGAGGGGCTTGTCGGTAGGGCGGGTAGGGGGCTCAATGGCGTCAATGGCCTCGAGCAAGGTCTTACCCTTGTAGGAACCCTTTTTGGTCTCCTTGGTCCAGCCCTTGTACCAGGGGCAGTTGGTAGAGGCCTCAAGCATGTTGTCACCGTTCCAGCCGGAAATGGGGACGAAGGGAACCTCCTTGGGGTTGAAACCGACCTTCTTGATGAAGTTGGAAACCTCCTTGACGATCTCGTTGAAACGGTCCTCGGACCACTTGACGGAGTCCATCTTGTTGCAGGCAACAATGAGCTGGCGGACACCGAGGGTGAAGGCAAGCAAAGCGTGCTCACGGGTCTGGCCGTCCTTGGAGATACCAGCCTCGAACTCACCGGTACCGGAAGCAATGATGAGGATGGCGCAGTCAGCCTGGGAAGTACCAGTGATCATGTTCTTGATGAAATCACGGTGACCGGGGGCGTCAATGACGGTGACGTCGTACTTGGGGGTCTCGAACTTCCAGAGAGCAATGTCGATGGTGATACCACGCTCACGCTCAGCCTTAAGCTTGTCAAGAACCCAGGCGTACTTGAACGAGGACTTGCCGAGCTCCTCAGCCTCCTTCTCGAACTTCTCGATGGTACGCTTGTCAATACCACCGCACTTGTAGATGAGGTGACCGGTGGTGGTAGATTTACCAGCATCGACGTGACCGATAACAACGATGTTAATGTGTTCCTTTGCCTTGGGAGCCATGTTGAAAAAAGAACCAAGGGGGGGGGTGGGCTGACTTAAGTATTGGTTCGAGACAGCGATTAGTCACTGCGCGAGGAGAGATTGACGCTGACTACATGCATGCTGTGGCACCACGTTGGTGTAAATCCCCCTCAGAATCGGTCCCCTAACGCCAAAAAATCGCGAAAAAGTTTTCTTTAGCCGGCGCATTTCATTGAGCCTTGGTTTTTCCTCGAACCAAGGCGCCTCTACCGTCAAATCACAGATGAAAAATTAAATGTAGATTACCAACCCCTACCCTGAGACGCATGCAATGCAAGTGGAAAAAAACTTTTCACAACGCTTTTAGGGTTGGCAGGAGGGTGTCAAGTACAAACTATAGGTAGCTATATATGAGCGCAAATGCAAAGTTCAGCTTAATTGATCCGCCGGGCAACTGAGGTTTCCGAGCAACCCAACAGCAAGTTTTTTTGTAGTGTGGGCAGCCACTCATGTCGTGGCAAAACGAAACGCACGCGGTTGTGGCAACAACCTGTGGCGTTACCTGGGGAACCTTGACCCATTTGGTCTTTCAAACTTTTTTTTCACTGTGCATGACAAACCCCTGCCAGCGAGGCGCTATTGAGCCCTAGGGCAGGGGGTGCCACAATCGAGTCGATGAGGGGTGGCACTGGGAGGCTGAGTCATTGATAGAAAATTGATCGGACTTTTATTTTATTCGCAAGGGTCGGAAGAGCAGTGTGAATCAGCCCTGCAGTCCAAAGTGCTGACTCAGTGTGTTTACTTTTATTTTATAAACATATGGCAGCCAAACGCCGAGCGACGAGTTTGGCCCAGCCAGAGCCCAAACGCGCCGCGGCTGAGCCGCCACAGGAGCCGCAGATGGATGTGGAGGCCGTGGTCTCGCTGCTGCGGCTGCCGCAGGGCGTACAAGTGGCAACCGATTTTGCAAACACAAGGGCCACCCAGCAGCAAATACAGGCCTATGCAAAGCTCAGTGGCCCCAACTGGACCTTTTATGTGCAGAGCCTAGAGGTTGTGATTGGCCGTAGCGCTGTTGACTGCTTTGATCAGGTCGATATTGACCTTGGACCGTCCAAAATTGTTTCTAGGCGGCACGCCATTTTACGGTACAATTTGGACTCGCGCAATTGGGAGCTCGAGGTTGTGGGCCGCAACGGGATCCGCGTGAATTGTCAATCGCACAAAGAAGGTTCGGTTGTGCTCGAAAGTGGCAATATTGTCGATATTGGCGGTGTGCAAATGATGTTTGTTTTGCCCGACGTGCTGCCCCAGGTCAACAAGACAATACTCCAAAACCTAATTTTACGGCGCAATGGTGCCATGTCGCCGACAAAATCCGAGGTATCGCCCGTCCCGAGTCCGAGCCCGAGCCCCGTACACGCGCCGGCCCTAATTTCTGGTGGGCCTCAAAGTGCCAATGAGCCGTACAAAAACATGCAGATCACGTTACAGGCACAGCCAAGTGCTGTCCCGCTCCCTGCTCAAACAGCCCAGACTCAGTTGGCGGCACCGCGCGGGGCCCCCAAACTGCTTGACCAGGACCTCAGCCTCGAGTCTGCCAAGGACATCAAGCCGCCGTTCAGCTATGCCACGATGATCTCGCAGGCAATTCTCTCGACCGAGGACTCGAGCATGTCACTAGCAGACATATACCTGTGGATTTCTTCGCACTACTCGTACTACCGGTACTCCAAGCCCGGTTGGCAAAACTCGATCCGGCACAACTTGAGTCTCAACAAGGCGTTTGAAAAAGTGCCGCGCAAGGAGAACGAGCCCGGCAAGGGCAGCAAATGGCAGATCACATCAAAGTACCGCGAGGAGTTTATTCGCAAGGCCAACGCGGGGAAATTAATAAAGGGCCGGTCCCAGTTGCAGTTTAGGGTGCAGGCGCCCAAAAAGGATGCGGTAAGTGGTCCGCAGGGTGCTCAGGTGGGTGCTCAGGCCGCTCAGACGGGGTCTTTGGGGGCTCCCACGGGGGCTCAGGTGGGGTCCTTGGAGGCACCTCACGGGGCACCTCAAGCTCAGCATGGAGCTCAGCATCTTCAGGGGCAATCTATACCCGCTACTGCATATGCTCAGCCTCAGTCACACCCCCCAGCTCAAAGCCGACACCCTGCTCCACAGCACCCCGCTCCGCAGCACCACCAACAACAAAAACAACCACACGCACACGCACAACCAGGTTCGCCTCTGAAACCCAGTTTACCCCCCGCAAGCACTATTGCGCCCGTACCTCTCTCCCCACAAAAGTACGAGGAGGAGCCGCTGCTGCCGCAACCCCTTAACCACTCGCCGGCTCGCACGCCGTGGCTGTCGCGGTTCGCGCCCAGGCTGGGAGCTGACGACGACAAGCCGTACCTCGAGTTCCTGGAGGGCGAATACCACAGTAACAGCCCGGCAAACATCTCGCAGCTCGAGGCATACACCCCAGAGCGCGGCGCCAAGATGACCCCAATGAAGGGCTCGCCAGCGCTTTGGAAGTACATGCACATGAACGGCACGCCCCTCAAGGATGACTCGCCGGTACGAGTAAAAAAATAAGTGATCTAGTCTAAATTAATCTCTGGCACGAAATTGTTGGGCATTGTGGGTGCTGCCGCGGTCGCCTCGAAAAAGTCGCTTGTGCGCAGCGGCCGGATCTCGATTTTTTGCGTGGGGTCGGGCCGGTTGCCGCGGAAGTTTTGCCTAATATACTCGCGCGTCACCTTCATTGCCGCGTCCCGGCACAGCTCCTTGAGGTCCGAGCCGCTGAGTCCTGCTGAGCGGGCGACCAGCTGCTGCCAATCAAAGCCGGGCTCGACCTCGGTCTTTTCGAGCATCAGCCGCAAGATTTTGTACCGCTCAGGGGCCGCAGGCAGCGTCACGGCAAACCGTTTGGGCAACCGCCGTAGGATGGCCTTGTCGATATCATTGGGTCTATTTGTTGCTCCAAGCACAAGAACACCACCATCGCTGGTCAATCCGTCCCACAAGGTCATAAACTCGGCCTTGAGCATGCCAGTAACCTCGTGGTCGCTGCTGCTGCGCTCGCGCAAAAAGCTGTCAATCTCGTCAACAAAGATGATGCACGGCTTGATTTTCTGGGCCAGCGAGAAAATTGCGGCGACAATCTTGTTGCTCTCGCCAAACCACTTGTCCATAATGTTTGACATTTTGATGTTGATGAAATTGGCCTCTGACTCGCCAGCAAGTGCCTTGGCCAGCATGGTCTTACCGCATCCGGGAGGCCCATACAGTAGCACACCCTTGGGGGCCTGCAGCAAATCGCTGTGAGCGCTGTACAGCTCCGGGGCAGTCAAAGGGTACAGAACCGCCTCGCGCAGTTCGTCAATGATGGGGTCGAGGCCGCCCACATCTTTAAAGCCGACCTTGATCTCAGAGGGGCCAACAACACTCGCAAGCACCGCACGTTCGTACTCATCAAGGTCCTCGCCCAGCTCCGGGTTGGCGAGTTTTAGGCGCTTGAGACTGGCCTCTGTCTTGCGTTTACTGGCGCCTGAGCGCGCCGGGCCGGCGCTTTGGTTGATGAGATAGCCCAGAGTATAGTACATCGACACGCCAGCGCCCACAAGGACGGCAACGTCCATCCAGAACCGGACCTGAGACTGCTTTGGCATCATGGATGGGATGGGTACTCTGGGGTGCCATAGTTTTAGTTTCATGTGGTGCCTGTGTCTCTCGCTTGTGTCTCTTGTCGACTGAGGGTGATGTTTGAATAAATAATGAATTGCTAGGTGCCGGGCTATGATGGGTGCATGCGTCACCGGATGCCTCGGTTGCTCAAGCTGGCAGTGAGCGATTGGACTAGATTGACTATATTTGTCTCTTTTATTTGTGTGCGCGGGAGATTTAATCTACGTCTGAAAGTCCTGGAGCCGCCTACCCGCTGGCGCCTGTTCGGTTACCCCAGGACCGATATGCAGCCGCACGCGCACTCAGCCCTAATCAAGCGGCGGGATCAAGCACAACCCCGATCAGAGGCAGGAGCACCGCTATTCAAGCGAAAATCGACAAACAAGTTTTTATGCGAGTCAAGAGTTGTTTAGAATTGATTTTTCACTCTACATTTAGCCCAATCTTGCGCTGCAGCTGTGAGTGGTTTGTCCCAGCAGGTCATGCATGTGCCTACAGGGTGCCTGCTGGGTGCCCCTGGTGCCACCTCAGAGACGCTGCAGCGGGCCAATTTTTTGCATATGGGCAAATCAACTGTGAGAAAACACAGCTGCAAATCTCAAATGTCGTCTAAAACACCGCTACCGCTGGCGCTAAATTAGGGCACTCTGAAGATGACTAACACACTAGGGCACACGCAGTCCCCGACCAAACAACACTCCCGACACATTGGAAAACACACATTCATGAGCACTTTTGAGAAACAGATTGTGATTGACGGCAAGGGTCACTTGCTCGGTCGTCTCGCTAGCGTTGTCGCCAAGGAGCTTCTCTCTGGCCAGAAGGTTGTTGTCGTCCGCTGCGAGGAGCTCAACATCTCTGGTGAGTTCTTCCGCAACAAGCTTAAATACCACGACTACCTGCGCAAGGCTACCCGCTTCAACAAGACCCACGGTCCCTTCCACTTCCGCGCCCCCAGCCGCATCTTCTACAAGGCTCTGCGCGGTATGATTCCCCACAAGACCGCTCGCGGTGCCGCTGCTCTCGGCCGCCTTGAGGTTTACGAGGGTATCCCCGCCCCTTACGACCGCGTCAAGCGCGTTGTTGTGCCCCAGGCCCTCCGTGTCCTGCGCCTCCAGCCCGGCCGCAAGTACACCACTGTGAGCCGCCTCAGCCACGAGGTCGGATGGAAGTACCAGGACGTTGTTGCGCGCCTTGAGGAGCGCCGCAAGGCCAAGAGCTCTGCCTACTACGAGAAGAAGGCTGCTCTGCAAAAGAAGATTGCCGCCGCTCAGGCCTCTGTCCCTAAGTCCGAGAAGCTTGCTGCACTCGGCTACTAGTTAATTTATCTAGATAATCATCACATGTACAAATACGCGAGTCTGCCCCAAATTGCCGAGCGAGTTTGAGCTCGCTTTATGGACGCCAACTCAATTTTGGTCGCACACTGCGAGACCTCCCAAGGCTGACCTCCCAAGGCTACCCCCCCAACCTCGTGGAGGGGCGTTGACGTAGCACTGACTCATGACTGAACCTGAAAAATCGCGGAGTTTGAGCCCGCCAAGCGCATTACAGGTGCCATTGGCGGCCAGAAGCCGCCGCCGTTCGTCCAACTCGGTGCGGCCTGCGGCCAAGCCGCCCATCTCCACTCATTCGCCCATTGCTCTGGCAGCCGCTGCGGCCATCACGCCAGACCGCCTGCGCCAGCTCTTGACTACGCAGGGACCGCTGCCTATCCGCCACATCACATCCCACCTGGCCACAAATGTCCAAGGGTTTGGCGACTTGAGCCTGTCCAAGCAGCGTAGGCTCATTATCGCCGTGCTCGAGAATGGCGACCCCAGCGAGGGTATCGAGTTTGAGAAGGTTGGCTGGGGCCGCTGGGCGGTCCAGGGCGATGAGCGGGCTCGTGATACCCCCGAGGAGGACGAGCTCGAGCTCGAGGGCGTGCTCAAGGTCGAGAAGACGCCCCCCAAGCGCGAGCCGCGCGGCTCTATCTCGTCGCAGCTGCCACGGCACAAATTGCCACTGAGCCCGAGCCTGACAGCGGTTGAGGATGCCGTGTTCAGCGACAGCGATGAAGCAAACACCGACGAGGAGGACTGGGGCCTCAAGTCACGCGAGAACGACGCCGTTCAGGCGCTGGTTGATTTGAGCTCAACGCCCACAAACCAGAGCGTGTTGATGCGTCTAGGCCGGCCCAGTTAGACGAGCATGTCCCAGGGCACAGCCCAAAAGGCCCAGAGGGCCCAGCATCCCTGTGGAAACGCCCGTCTCCATGGGGACCCGACTCGTGGGGAGCACCCCATTGGGGTGTCCTAGGCGACTCACAGGCAACCCCCAGGCACCAAAAAACTACGATTTAATGAAAACTGCTGTCCATAGCTGTCAGTGCTACATACTTAGTGTCCTAAAAACCTAATTTAACCCAAGCGAGGCAGGCTGGCGACGTCAAAACTGGGGCCCTTGGAGGCGGCCTTCTTCTTCTTGTCGCCGGAACGAGGGGCACGCTCGCTGCGCTCACCGCCGCGGCGGGGGCCGGAGCTGCGCTCAGAGCGCTCGCGCTGGGGCACGAGACTGGGCAGGTGGGCGTCGCTGGGCTCGAGGCGCACAACGTTCTTGCGAGCACCACGGTCGCGGCCCTGGTTGCGGGGAGCGGCCTTCTCAATCTCGGGGCGCTTCACAACAGAAGCGTTGGCCCACTGCTGGTTGTCGCTGCCCTCGTTGGGCTTGCGGCCGGAGCGAGCAACGTTGATCGAGCTGGACTCCTTGGAGGCAAGGTACTGTTCCAAAGTTTGGGAGTTGTCGACGACGGGCTCCTCAAGCTCGGCGGCCTCCTCGGCCTCATCGGCCTTGGCAATCGACTCACCGGCCTTCTCCTCCTGGAGCTCCTTGTTGTCGTCGCCCCAGCCAGACTTTTCACGCTTCTCGGTGTCCTTCTTGCCGGTCTTGTTCTTGCGGTCGTCACGCACAGCACCCTTGCCGCGAGCACGCACGTGCGAGGCCTCGGGGTTCACAGGCACCTTCTTGTTGGCCTCGCGGCCAGCAGACTTGTCCTTGAAGGCGGCGTTGTTGGCGTTGGGGTCGCGCTTCTTGGGGCGAGCCTTGGAGGCATCGGCCTTGGGGTTCTTGTCCTCCTTCTTGGAAGTCTTGGCGTTGGTCTTCACCGAGGGCTCGTGGAACTCGGGAGTCTCCTTCTGCTCGCTCAAAGCAGCAAAAAAGTTAACACTGGCAACAGACATGATGAAAGGTTTTCGATTACTCACAGTTCTAGAATTGTTTGGATCACCAGACCGGCCACGCAAAGCAAACTGATGGAAAAAAATAGTCTGCAAATCTCGGTGAAAATTAAGTTTGGGTAGCTTTTAACGCGGAAAAATCCCCTCACCATCACACGAGCTCACATGATTCGAGGGCTTGCCCTCGGCTTTCCGTAGAGCACCAATGTCCCAACCGCGGTCTCTAGCCTGAGTCAGCTTTTTTAAATGCTCGACCCAAGCGAGCTAAAGGAACAGCTGCTTCCCCGCAGTCATGCGGAGGTCAATGGTAAATGGTTGGAATGCCGCATAGTAGGGATGCAAGATAAATTTGCCGATGTTCTGCTCAGTAATGAGCAAGTCGAACGAGTGCACGTGAGCCAACTCGGGTCATCCGCGGATGTTGATCTGGCTGTGCAGCGAATGCACGCCGAGCATCTGAAACATGTTGAAGCTAGGCAGCGTTGGGAACAAGCCAGAGCGGCCCAGCAGCGGGCTGATGACATTCGCTCAGCTGTCGACTGCATCAACATTCTAGTGGTGGGAGAGAGCGGCGGTCAAATGGTGATCAACATTGTTGGCTCAATTGTCCAAGGTTTGATTAAACTTGTGCAAGCTCTTTGATGGAGGGCTAGCAATTTTGTGCAAGTTTGAGTCGCGGGCTGCGCTCTCTTGAGGGGTTTTCTAGGTACCCGGTTTTCCAGGTACCCCCTCATCCTGGCCCTGTGCGGCTCCTGGCAGCGCACTGAGGGCCCCTGCGCGCCGGCATCCTATCCTCACCTCGTTACACCCCAATTTTATCCATACATGCCCCCGCCATCATTTTTATTTAGCTATTTATTACATGCAACATCGCCACCCAGCCAACTAGCCTCGAAGCTTCCGGGGGGCAGTATATAATAAAGGCTACGTCCAGCTGCTGCCCATGCTCAAAGTCGGTAAGGTGTGCGACTTTTGCTCGCACAACGACTTTTTGCCATTTGTTTGCCCGAAATGCACCAAAACCTGCTGCACAGACCACCGCGAGGTTCACCCCTGCACGGCAGCCAGAGCCCCGAAACTCGAGGCTACCGGTCGCGAGCGGTCTAATTTACAGCCCCGCAAGATCGAGCGCGAGCCTGTGGGCCAAACACTCGGCAGCAGTGCCCCCAAGAGCGGTATGACTCCCGCAAAACTCGGTGTGCTCGAGAAGCTCAGAGCGCACATGGCCCAGTCGCCTCGATACCAGCAAATTCGCGACAAGCCCGTGAGGCCCCGCGACAAGCCGGCTGCTGTACCTACGATGCAAAATCAAGCCCAGGGTGATGCCGCGGTGCCTCCTGCTAAGCGGCACTACATGCATATTCGGCGGCCTCCAGCCTCGACCAACGACCCTATCACTGGCTCGGCAATAACTCGGCCAGAACTGGTGCTTTATGTGTTTTACGACAAGTCCAAGCCAATTGGTAGTGCTCTTGATAAGGCCAAGAAGAGTTTGCAGATGAGCGCGGCCACTGGTCTCGAGCTTCAGGGTACCAAGCTGCCGTTGAGCAGCCCGATCGGGGCCATCCCTCCCAACTCGACCTTGACTGTATGCTAGTATTTATTAGGTAGTTTACCTCTATATTGTGACCTGAGCTCTACAGGGCTCTGCTGGGCTGTAGTGCCATGCTTTTCACGTACCCTCAGACTGTTAATTTACGACCATAGCTGGACATGGAGATATATGGAAAAATATTTGGGCTATTCTCAGGTAAACTTTAGTCGAGTCAAAAACAGCACAACCAAACAAGAGATTTAAACCACAAACTGCACGAAATCTCGCCCCACAAGTTGCCATAAATGAACCAGCTGCACGGCCACCTTGGTCACCCATCATGGTCACCCACTGATCACCATCACTTTTCCAGATACCGCGTTATAGACAGAAATAGGAACCACTTATACTCATACTAAACTAAACCCCCTCGATGTCTGGCCCTCCAAGCCCAAGCCATCTCACCCCCTCGACCACCCAATAGGCAGCCCTGCAATAATCGTTGTCATCATGCTCTCACACATTTCCCGGGCCTCGAGAACGCTGGCGCCTATTCGCAGCTACTCGTCGCTTCCCATTCACAGAGATACTGCAAAGAACAACGCGAGCATCCCGTTTGAGTTCGACGCCAAGACTCAGGCGCTCGCCGACGACGTGCTGAAAAAGTACCCTGCCCAGTACAAAAAGAGTGCTGTGATGCCTCTGCTGGACTTGGGTCAGCGCCAGCACGGATTTTGCTCCCTCAGCGTCATGAACTACGTCGCCAAGCTGCTCGAGATGCCCCCGATGCGCGTCTACGAGGTCGCCACTTTTTACACAATGTTTAACCGCAACCCCATGGGCAAGTACCACTTGCAGGTGTGCACCACCACCCCCTGCCAGCTTTGCGGCTCGGATAGCATCATGGAGGCCGTCAAGGAGTTCACCAAGACGACCCCCGGCCACACGACCCCCGACGATTTGTTCACCATTTCCGAGGTCGAGTGCCTCGGCGCCTGCGTCAACGGCCCCATGATCGCCGTTAACGACGACTACTATGAGGATTTGACCGCCGAGAGCACCACCGCGCTGCTCCAAGCCCTCAAGGACGGCAAGCCCACTACCCCCGGCCCTCAGGAAAACAAGCGCCGCGACTGCGAGCCCTTTGGCGGCCAGAACGTCCTCAAGAACCCCGAGCCGTTCCACGTCAAGGATTTCATGCAGAGCGGTCTCTGATTGCGAAAAATATTTACATAGCTAATGCAAACTGTTTATTGCGATCTGTGTCTCTGCTCACGCTTGATTGAACCAGTTGGCCCCTATGCCTCGACAGTTTGCCACTGGAGGCATTGCCGACTACTTGCGAGGCTCGAGACCCATCGTGGGCGGCAGTATGAGCCCTCTCATCGATGGAGGAAAACCACTAGAATCAAGAAGACAATGCTAAGGCCATCAATAGACTAAGCTACACTACATAAAAAACCTCAACTCTCCGGTAGGTCAAAGCCTTAGAGCCGCAAAAACTACCTACTCTGCCTCAGAGTGCACGGTAAGTGATTGCAGAGAATCTCCCCCAGGTAGTTGGTCCAGATGTGTTTGCAGCCCTGCCGAGTCACGGCCGCGCTTTGGCTCTCCCAATGCACGTTACAGTTCTACTCGTACATGACGTCAAGACCGCGCTCGGGCCATAGGCACGTCCATGCATGTTGGGCTCGCTTATCACCTAATTAGGTGACGTGCATGCGACAGGCTGCGTCCGCGCAAGGGTGCAGTGGACAAACGGCCTATTGTGGGCATGAATAGACCAATGGCTGGTCTCCCTGGTGTAAAACCGGGCGTTATTTGACTATTAGACACTATATAACACGCCAGGACAAATAACCGCGCATGCAAAATGTTCCGCGGGCTGGATCCGAACCCATTGGATATTTTGGAGTGGATAAATCAACAAAGTGGAGGGGAATACCTTGATAATGGTATCACACTTTCAGCCCACTGTACATGCCCTGCCGCTGCTACGGTAGCCAGACGCTTACATGGACGCCGCACAAATTGTTGTGTCGGTAGTGCGCGATATCGCGCTCCAGGGAACGTATGGCGCGTCTCTTGAGGAGCTATGGACGTTTGTCGAGGCACGCTTGCCCAATCCTCTCGACGACAGCCTCAGGAGCGCCGTTTGGAGCTGGATCACGCAGCACCCAGAAATTATCCCCACAGACAATGGCGTTCCGCTGCAGGACGAGGCACAAAAGCCGTATGAAGAGCTCAAGGATCGCCAACTACGGGTGTATGCCACCGAATCAGAGCAGTGGATGGCACTTACAGGTCGCAGAAAGCTGGGGAACCCCGTCGGCTCCAACCCATTTGAATTGCTTTGCGCGGTGTCACGGTCGCGTGAAAAGGGGCTCACAAGCATTGATATCCACAAAGTAACTGGCCAAGATCCCCGTAGCATCTTTGGTCGCGTTCAATTGCTCTCTTCTTTGGGGCTGGTCAAAAAGTTCCCGATAACCAAGGACAGCACCCACACGCACCTGGTTGTTTTCATTGACTTTTGCAAAAAGACCCCTGAGATGGAAGAAAATACCCTCAACAAGATCAAAATGTCTACCGATATGGTCAATATGGCCCGCGACTCCCCCAACGGCTTAGTGCTCTACAACGAGGTGTACACCAAGCTGGGCCTCGACGCAAAGCCGCACGGCGCCAAGAACCTGGCTCATCTCTGCTACGTTCTCGAGACCAAGGGCTGTATCCAGCGTGTTCGGGTGCACTCGCCAAGCAATCCGCAGATCCATTTCAAGTGCCTAAAGTACCTCAAAGACTTTGAAGGTGAGGTCAACGATGAGGAAGATGAGGATGAAGAGGATGAGGAGATTGAGGTACAAGAGGGCGTGGACCTCGCAAACGTTGTGGAGGTAGACCAGAGCCTCACCACCTACAACAGCTTTTGGCCGCTCGAGCACCAAGTTTATTCGCTTGTGCGCCAGGCTGGCCCGGACGGTCTAAGTGCTATGGACTTGATTCAGGCTCTGTGCGGTAGGGCATGGAGTAAACCCATCTCAATGCTGTTGCCTATGTACTCGTGGAATGAGAAGCTACCAAAGCAGTTTTCATGGATTGCTCTCGAGCGCGGGCTTGACTTTAAGCAAAAGGTCAAGTACTTTCGCTATTTCACGCGCGTAACCCACTGCAAATTCGCAAATAAGCCAGTGCCTGAGGTGTGGGGCCAATTTGACCAGGTCAAGCAGGTGCCCCAGACGCTGCATGATTTAAATTTGCAGTACAGCACTATTTCCGCCGGTGTTTGCTCCATCATTAAGGACAAGTCGGGCCGCATCAGGCCGCTCTTCCATGGCGAAAAGCTCGCCGGCACGATGCTCATACAAAACGATCAAGGAGGCAAGAAACGCGGCCGCCCAAAAAAGACAGAGGGTGCCACGCCGCCGCCCGCGCCTAAAGCCGCCTACACACCTCGAAAGAGCAAGCTCAAGCCCGTGGCGCAGCGTGAATGGGTAGGCGGTGCCACTGCGGTCGAGAACCAGCCGCCGTCGCGGCAGCTCGTGGTTGGCCAGGGGGCCGACGATGCGAGCAGCGGGGTCCAACTGATTGCTCCTACCCTGAGTCTGGCCATGAACAGGCGTATCCAGGCTTTGACGACTATTTTGGACGCAAACGACGGCGCAGTCGAGGGCGCAAGCACCCTGTGTCGTCTCATTGACGAGCATCTGCAAGAGGACAAGGTGCTGGATCGCAAGACCCTCAGGACGGTGCTGAAGGTGCTCGAGGAGCGCGGCACAATCAAGCAGCGCACAGTAGAGACGTGGAGTCACAATGGCGTGCTGGTTTCGCGGCCAATTGTGTACCGCGTTGACGCCAAGCCCGAGGTGGTTGACCTGCTCGCGGAGCAGATCATGAGCAGACTACAAGCGCGCCGTAACCATGGCGCTCCAAACAATGATTTGCCTCAGGAAACAGTCGAGCTCGACAAGGTACAGGCGCTCTTTACGACCGTTAGTACCAAGCCAAAGCGCCTCAAGCTGCTGCTCCAGCAGAGCCTGCAGGCCCGCAAGCGCAAGGAAAAGCCGCCCAAGATGCGGTTTGGGCCTCGCGCGTCCTCGTTGGTCAATATTCCGGGCCGCAGTGACCCCACCCAATTTGTTACGCGCACCGGCCCTGGGGCCCGCCCGGCCTTCGAGCAACCCAATCACGCGGAGCATCTGAAGCGTACGGCTGAGGAGCAGCTCGAGGCCGCCGAGGCGCCCATCGACGACGATATGCTGTTTAGGTGCGTTATTATTGCCCGTACCCTTTACGGCAAGAACGAGACGGCCATCGAGTGGGACCTTGTGACCTCGTGCATTGTTGGCCTCAAGAACCGGCGCGCCCGCAAGCGGTGGATCACGCTGCGCGACAACTTTGGCGGCGCCAAGGCTGTTCAGCGCGCCACATACCAATGGGAAACGCTGTTCATCAAGCACTATGAGGCAGGCACCGTCGAGTACCGCGATCGGTACGCGGCCAATTTTGACATGCGCTACTATGTGGACTTTTGGCGCTCGCACCACGCCAGCGTGCTGAGCTCGCCGCTCTGGAGGCACAACCACTCGCGCCTCTTGTCGCGCAAGGAGTACGAGGCCGCGTTTGGCGTCATCAAGGTCAAGCAGGTCACAAACCCGCTGGACCAGGTCCCGTCAATGCCCTCAATGGTCAAGGTCGAGGAACACCTGATGGCCACCAGTTATTCGTGGGACCCTCACGCCAAACCTGAGGCCACAGAGTTTTCTGGCGATGAGCAGCTTATCCGCCGCGTGTGCGGTGCCGAGGAGTTTGATGCTGAGGCCCACGAGCAGCAGCTGCTGGCGATTGGCGAGGACCGTGTTCAGGAGGCCGTGCAGTCGCTACAAGCACGCAAATTCATCATGTACATGCCGCGCAACCCCGAAAAAGTGCTGCCGGGCCGCAACTACACCTTCACCGACAAGATGTTGGCCAACCTCAGCTACAAGTTTGGCGATGATTTGTGGCGTGTAGCGCGTGAGTTCGAGGGATACAGGGGCCTTATTTCTCCAACAGTGCTCGACAACCAGATGGTGGCGCTGCTGGACCTGTGTGTGAGTGGCCATGTGGAGCTGGCTCGGCCAAACATCAAGACGGGCCGCATCA
Organism: Wickerhamiella azymoides; assembly: GCA_030563245.1. Taxonomy (NCBI): domain Eukaryota; kingdom Fungi; phylum Ascomycota; class Dipodascomycetes; order Dipodascales; family Trichomonascaceae; genus Wickerhamiella; species Wickerhamiella azymoides. The sequence goes on along the minus strand of JAKUBN010000026.1, from coordinate 5,231 downwards.
CCAGCACCTTTCAGATCAGCAACTACCAGAGCAGATCAGTGTCGCAAGATTTGCTCAACTTTGATGTCGAGGCTGTACCCACGGGTGAGGTACCGCCGGCCCCGCAACCCGGGCCGTACCCCATGGGTCCCCACCTGGTGTGGGGCAACATGCTGTTTGAATCGGTTGCCAAAAAATTGGTGACACTGATCCAGAGCAAACCCGGGATTCCTCGCGCGCACATTTACAGTTATCTGACGGGGTTCTCTCGCGACGAGATCGAAGCCGCGCTTGAGTGGCTCGGTGATTTCGTTACTGAGGACCACGGCTTCAGTGCCAAGCTGCGGTGGTACCGCGCGTTCAATGCCTGACATTGTAAATTTTTTTAATTTAAATCATGAATAAACGAGCAACTAGACATCTATCTTGAAAGGCGCGGGCACGGGGGCCTCCTCGTCCTCGTCGTCCTTGGTGTGGGCCTGGCGCAGGGTCTTGATCACGGTGGTCGCTGCCTCGGGCTGGCTATCGGCCACAACAATCACGCCCGACGGTTTTTGGCGAGAGATGACGGGGCGGTACCGCGCCGAGTCGAGCGTGATGTGCTCGCGCTGCCAGGGAACAACGCGCGCCATGTTGGGCAGCGTGAACTTTTTGGGTTCGGGTTTGGGCTCCTTGGCCTTCTCCTCCTTGGCCTTGGCCTCGGCCTCCCTCTCGGCCTCAACCTCGTCCTCCATGGCGTCGGCCTTGGCGGCCGCCGACTTCTTGCGCTTGTCCTTGAGGGTCGTGCTCAAAATCGCCGTCACGAGGCCCTCGGTGGTCTTGCTGTCCTCCTCGCGCGTGTGCGGCGGGTAGTCAAACAGCTTGGACGGCGCGTTGCAGGTGAGCTGCAGCTCGGGGATCTTGAGGTCGTCGCGCACGCACGTGATGTTGGTCGGGGTGAATGCCAGCGACAAGAAGTGCGTAAGGGGGAACCAGTACCAGTACTGCAAAAACACCGCCAAACCGACCACGGCCTTCATGTTGAGGTTGCCTGTGGCGGGGCGCTCGACCTGGACGGTGCAGTTGCAGCCGCCAGCGTCGATGATGCCCTGGGCGAGGGCGGCGCCAAACTTGGCCATGCCATCCTCGTGGCGCGCGGAAATCACGCTGGCAAACTGCTCGCGGATCGCCTTGACCCGCGGCGTTTGCTGCTCGCCGGTGCGCTGGATGAGGATCATGCTCAGGGCGATCATGGCGCCCTGGCGCACAAAGTCCACGGGGTCCTTGAGCATAGGCTCGAGCACGTCCACGGCCGCAGGGAGCGCGCTGCCTGCGCACGCAATACCCAGGGCCATGGTCGTACCGTACCGCACGTGGGGGTTGTACGACTCGCTGAGCAGCTCGACCATGCGGGGCAGGGCCGACGGGTTGCGCAGCAAAATAAATCCGAGACCCATAACCGCGGCGCGGCGCACATCGTCCGAGGCATCGCTCACGGCGCTGTGCAGCAGCATCTTGATCGCCTTGTTTGAGCCGGTGCCGGCGTAGGCCAAAGCGATGGTGAAGCAGCCACCGTAGCGAATGATGGCTTCTTGGTCTTCCATGAGCGTGGCAATGATGTCGTCGGCCTGCTCCTCGCGCGCATAGTTGAGCAGGGCAATACCGAGCGCCAGCGAGCGCTGGATCTTTTCGTGCTGGGTGTCCTTGGCGTAGCCCAGCATCTCCTCCTGAGCTTCCAAGTTGTGCGAGCCAAGCATCACAAGACCCATGGCAAGACCAACGGCCTCACCAGCAACCGCCGAGTCGTGGTACAAGACGTCCCGCAGCTTGTCGTAGACCTCGGTGTTTTGAGTGCGCATGGCCGCCAGCGCGATACCCAGCGATGCACCATGCAGCACCACATCGTTTTCATCGCTTTGCTCCTCAGCCTCGACCTGGGTAATAATGTCCAGCAGGTAGCTCGAGACCTCTTTGCCGAATCCAGCAAAGATGAGACCGAGGCCGTACAGGCTTCCACCGCGCGACTGAACCGAGCCCTGGCCGCCCGGCAAGTAGGGTTGAAGGATCCGGCGGCCCTGCGTCAGGTTGCCGCGGTGGATAACGCCCAATGCGGCCGTGGCGGTGAATTTAGTCCAGTGGGTGGCACGGCCAAGCCACTCGATATTGTTGCGGAAAAAGCCGTCAGAGGTGGTGCCAATGTGCAAAAACGCGTTTTGGAACGAGATCGCCGAGTGGAACATCGAGTTGCGGCTGTCGAACGCCGTTTTGGTGCGGTTGAGCGCGGTCATGTCGACGTGGTTGTTGCGCTTCAAAAACGTCACTTCGTAGTCGCACGTGGGCACGCCGCTCAAAACTTTGACAATCTTGGCATGCAGAGGGTTGGGCGAATGCACAAACGCCGTGGCGGTCTTTTCGAGCAGCTCCTGGCTGGCGCTCGCCACGAGGTCAAACGCAATCTGCAGAGCCATCGCCTGGTCCTGGATGCCCTTGAACAGCGAAACGGCCATCTCGTCGTCGTCCAACTGGATCACAATCTTCACAAGGGCCATGTGGTCGACCTGCTCTTGAGCGCGCACAAATGTCGCCAGCGACCGCAGCGTCTCGGTGCGGAACGCGCGGTTGGTCACAAGAGTGATGCTCGACTCGAGAACAAAGTGCACGAGCTCCGAGCGCGGGTGGTCGCGCAGAATCTGCTCAACCAGCTCGAGGCGCCGGCACTCAAGAGCGATGCCCAGCGCCAGGGTCACGTCGCCGGAAGCCACGCAATTCTCCAGCATGGTCTGAACAATGCGCTCAATGTCGCTGTTGGCGCTGCGGCCCGCCTGGCGGTCGGCAATGTACAACGAAGTGCATTTGGCAATTACCGTGTCCACAAACTCGCTCGAGGCGCCCAGGTCGAGGGCGCCGCCCGAAGCAAGGGCAAACCGCACGGCGCTCTCGGAATCGCCCAGATTATAGTACACTTTTGCCGCAACCAGCGCCGCCAAATCGCGCGCGGGGAATTGCGGGTCCTCATGGAGTTCCTCGATACGCGAGATATAGTCTGCAACCTGCGGCCAGATTTCGTTCACACGCTCGTCCAAATTGCGGAGCGCGTGCTCCTGGAGCTCGTAGTTTGGCTCATCAAGGAGCGCCAACACGGGGAGCGTCAGTGCCATTGGTAAGCTGTCCCCAGCCCGCCCAGCAAGGCAAAGGTCTCTACATGAATAGGTAGTAATTGCTATATTGGTAAAGGGCGACATGATTTGCCACGATTTGCCACCGGGAGCGCTCATCTTTGTGGGACGCGTAATTTCGTAACCGCTTTTTGCCTTCCGTAGCCGAAATTTATATTCCGTAACCGCTTTTTACCATCCGTAACCGGTGTTTTCAATCCGTAGCCGCTTAAATTTGAGCCCAATTTGCCACCGTTTTGCCACCCGCTTGTTGCCTTTTTTGCCACCAACAGAACCCTATCGAAAATCCCTATAAAATCACATAAAACTCCCAAGGGCCCACAGCGCCCTAAATGAAGGTCGAGCTCTACGTCTATGACTTGAGCCAAGGAATGGCCGCACAGCTCTCGCTCGCGTTTGTGGGCACCTATATCGATATAGTTCCTCATACATCTGTTGTTGTCAACGGCGTCGAGGTCTACTTTGGTCAGGGTATCCTCAAGGCCTCCCCGGGTGGGACCCACCTGGGGGCTCCCTTGCGCAAAATTGATATGGGCGACACCGAAGTCCCATTCGAGCTGCTCAACGAGTACCTGCAGGAAATTGCCTCTGAGTGGACCCCCGCAAGCTACTCGCTGCTCACCCACAACTGCAACCATTTTAGCGACGAGCTGTGCCAATTCTTGGTCGGCAAGGGTATCCCCAAGGAGATTCTTGCAGTGGCAGAAACGGTGGCAAAGACCCCGCTCGGCCAAATGCTCGGTGCTGTACCTCCTCCCGTGTAGCTCGCACACGCTGGCGCACACGCAGAGTGAATCTAGGGAGATATTTTAGGGAGATATGTACAAATAAATTATAGAAAAGACCTTTACTGGCGAGTGCGCTCGAGAAACTGCTGTTTCTCTACGTAGCCATCCTTGTTGTGGCGCTTGAGGTCGTCGTTGAGGTCGTTCTTGTCCACAAACCCAAGCCAATCCAGCCGGCTCTTGTCGAGCGTATTCATTTTTTTGGCTTTACCCATTGCGTACTCTTCAGCCAGAGACGTTTTGCGCTTGGCAGGGCCGCGGCGCTTTTTGGGCTTTGATGGCTCTTCTACGGGCGTTCCGTCCGCCGGTGCCTCTGCCGCCTTGGCGGCCTCCTCAGCGGCCTCCTTGGCCTTTTTCTCGACTTCTTCCTTCTCAAGTTGCTTCTCGCGCTCATAGTCGCGCGCCTCGGCAGAGTTTGCATCAACCACCTTGGTCTCTGAGGTCACTTTGCCGGCAAACTTGAACGTGCGGGTGATTGTGATTTTTTCGTCTTTGAGCGACTGGGCTTTGCGCTTGACCGGTGCAGCATTCATTTCCTGCCACAGCGCGTCCACATCAACGCTCGAAGATCCTACTTCAACCTTCTTTTCCTCCTTTTTGGGCGCTTGGGACCGGGTACGCGCGAACCGCTCGGTTTGTTCGCCCTTGGACTGCTCCTGAATGGCCGTCTTGGTAGATTCTTCCGCATCCGACTCGACTTCGGCGTCGCTTTGCTGCTCAAACTTGTAGTCTTCGTCCTCGCTCGATTGGTAGTCGCTCTCCTCCATGTCAGCTGGGTTTAAGCTCGAGACCGGCTGATCGGGGGTGACCTCCAAAAGAAACAGGTGGGATTATTTTCTTTAATCACGTGACCTGGGCACCCAACTGTGAAAATACCGAATTTTCAGAATTGACTGTGCAGAGTTCATCGCCAGGGTCATTCCTAGGGTACTCAAACAGAAGTGCGCAAGAAGACCCACAAATGCTATGCGTGGGTTAGGGGGTGGGGTCGGGATTGGGACCCTCGGATTTTAAAGCTAGAATGCGCTCAAGGATTTAGAGTTGAAATTGAATAGTGTACGCTAGTAGGCGCAGGATCACCAATTCTCTTTATGTGCTACAATTCCTCGGAATAAGGTAACCTGCAGATAACTATTGTGCCACAAGTTATACCGAGCGTTGTTTTGCTCGGCAATTCGGCAAAAAGAGTCGAGATATCTCGGGGCCGAGCCTATATTCATATTTTTCAGCCAGAATATGCCCGCTAAAGGTAAAGTGCGATTAGAATAGATGCACCTCACCATTATATTAGATACACCTCACTTTTGTAGTC
>JAKUBN010000025.1:0-103485 GCA_030563245.1 Wickerhamiella azymoides | reverse complement strand
CCGAGGTGATGCTTGCCAACGTTATTGGTGGCGGCATGGACCGCGCCAACGCTGCTCAGTACGCCCGCCTCACTGGCGACTACTCGCGCTTGGCCGAGTTTGCCACCAAGAACAACGTGGACGCTTCCAAGTTGATCAACCTCAACAAGCAGCTTTCTAACTCGCTCCCTAAATAGATTGTTGTCTATTGTCTGTAGTTTTTTAACCCTATCCTAATGACCCAGCTACTGCTTGCAGAGTTCTCGCCAAGCTTCCACCGAGCCTTAAGAAGTGTGCTTGCAGTTTTCTTATCACACCTCAAGTATCTCTCGTGACCGCGCATATTATTACGGGCCGCTTATGTGACGCGTAACGCTTGCAAGTGGAGCTGCATGCAGTCTGCGGATGCACTCAGACAACGGGCATTAAAAGATGCTACGGTTGCTTTAAAGAACTTTTTTTGTATATTTACACTGTTTTGTTTGGCTCTTAATCGAAAAATCGTCAATCAAACCCGAAATCGATAGTATACCTGCTCCAGCGCACTCCCCCAAATACGCCCGGAGGCACAAACACCACTAGCACGCCTTGTTTACGATTTAACATTAAGAAGTATCAGGGAAATTCAGCGAGCTACCTGAAACAGTGGGGTTTGTGTTCTCCACACGCGAGGAAAATGCCATGCATAAGCATGCGCCCAAATTAGCGATCGGCACCCTTTCGGGATAAATGTAAACAAACCTGCAGCGTCAAAGATCGATCACATACAAAACTGTTTTGCTAACTTACATCAACCTATGCACGGCTATTCCGATAGCTTGGACAGTTCAGTGAATATTCGCACCAATCCTCTAAACATTCACATGGGGGACGGTTCCGACTTGGTTGTTGGAGAAGCAGGCCCCTCGCAAGTTGTTTCTAGCCGCAAGCCGCACATCACCTCTAGCCCACTCTCTCTCGAGTCCAGCTCTCCGCAAAAGGCTACTCAATTGTACCAGAGTGACGCAAACGTGTCGAGGCATTCCATCCAAGTCCCTGTGCAGCCGTTGCAGCTCGGCAAGAAGAAGAGCAACCTGAGCCTCGAGCCCACGGCACCTCAGGAGCTCTCTGATCTCAACATCCCCGACTTTAGTCCTCTTGTGAACCTTGATTTTGACAACTTCAACTTGGGCCGCCAAAACACAATTCGGTCGCAGAACCCAATGCAGAACGGCCCGTCCAAGTCCCCTGCCCTTTTTGAGCGCATCAAGTCTATCCGCACTCATAAGCCTGATCCTGCGGCTGACGAGCCGTTGCCAGCCTATTTGCTGCAGGTGATCCAATCGTCGCCCAGCGTCGAGTGGCCCCAGCAGTTCAAGAGCGCACCCTCTGCAACCAACACTCCAAACGTCGAGTGCTCACCGACTTTTTCTGATGTCACAGAGGAAATCGATCTCAAGGACTCGCCCGAGTCGGGCTCCAGCTTCCATCCTGTGCTCAACAGCGAGATTGAGGTCCAGGCTGAGCCCACGGCCGAGCCCGAGGTTGAGGTTGAGGAGCTCTTTGAGCCTCCTGCGCCTGTTACTCCTGTTGAGGTTGAAATTGCTGCCGCGCGTCAGCCCAGTGTTGAGCCTGTGAGCGAGTCTGCTGATGTTTCGGTTGAAGAGCCCGAGGCTGTGGGCTCGCCCGATATCGCCGATACTGACCCCATCACCGAGAACGACCGTGGCCGTCTTTTCATGCAGATTGGCAAGCTCGAGAGCTTGCGCGGTGTTCCCATCGACCCCACGCGCAACCCTCGCTTCACACTGACCCTTGACAATGGCCTGCAAACGGTAACAACGCCCGCAGTGCCTCTGCCCTCTGCCAAGCTCAGTGGTACCATTCACGCAAATATTGGCCAAGAGTTTGAGCTCACAGTTGGCAAAGAGCTCGAGCTGGTCTTAACGCTCAACATTTTGATGGACGCGGTCCAGCCCCCCAGCAAGCCGCGGAGCCTCGGCAAGATCAATAAGGACGCTACTGCGGCGACCGCCGCCACCTCTGTGCCCGGTAGCCCCAGCAAGTCTAGCAAGAGTTCACCCAAACAGAACCGCGTCAAGTCGTTCTTTAGCCCCAAGCGCAAGTCCAAGGCCTCGCTTTCCCAGCAGGTCAAGGAGCAGATCGAGGCCCAGGATGAGCACATTCAGATTGAACGCGAGCACGACGCAGCGATGCAGGAGTACAGAAGCAAGCGCGACTTTTGGAAGGGTTTGACTGGCAAGAACGGCGAGTACGCCCGTGGATATTTATTTGAGTCACACTATGAGCGCGAAATTTACGGAGTGGCCCGTACCTACTCGCTACCGCTTTACAACGAGTGGCAGGGCGTTGATGCCCAGCACATGGGTGACCTTGAGCTGAAGCTAATGTTTGTGCCCCGCTTGTTTGGAAGCGAGCAGCTGCCGAGCTCAATTGCCAATGCTACACAGTTGATCAAGCAGGCCCAGATCGAGCGCCAGTTTGGCATCGAGGGCTACCTCACGCAAAATGGCGGTGACTGCCGCATGTGGCGGCGCCGGTTTATGACTTTGAACGGCAACGAGCTAGTGGCTCACCACGAGGCTACGCACAAGGTTCGTGCAGTGATTCACATGGAGAACGCGACCCAGATTGTCGACTCCACCGACGTTACGCCCAACGACAACATGTGGTGTATCTATGAGGACCGCTCCTTCTTGCTTGTGTTCCACGATGGCGAGGAAGTCTCCTTTTATGCCGACACAGCTGCGCAAAAGCAACGATGGGTGCAGGCACTCACCAAGAGCATGGCGTTTAGCGGTAACAAGGTCAGGTCCTGGGAGGACCTGGTTATTGAATCTTTTCAGGATAATTAGATAGTAATTTTGTTATTTTATGTGAAGGAGCACTGGCCTGTGGGATCCTGTGGGGCGTGTAAGATCCTGTGGGACTCTGTGGGACCCTGTGGGACCCTGTGGACCCAGCCCCCATCATGCGGAGCCCAAGGACAGCTGATCCACAGACCCCAAATAGCTAAAAGTGAGAAGTAAAAGGAACTTGAATTGTAAATTTTAAGACTCTCTGGACCTGTTTGTTGTAGCAACAGAAAGCAAGGCCCGAGCTCAAGACGAGCTGTTGTGGCACCAATCAAGGCCTCAGTTGGGACTTGAGGCATATCCAACTCAACTTTCAAGCATGCAAGAAGCTACTTTTTTTCCTGTTACTCTGTATCTTCGCCTTACCCTATGATTGCTTTATCACCTCGGGGCTGTTTGCTACATCTAGTGCATAAAGCTGACACCGACCCTACACTCGACGACATGAGTAGTTACCCAAAGTTAATTGTGTTTGATCTCGACTATACCCTGTGGCCATTTTGGTGTGACACGCACGTTACACCGCCAATTCGGGCCAAAAAGGGCGGCGAGGCCGTGGTCGATAAGTACGGCGACCATTTCAGCTTTTATGCAGACGTTCCGCAGATTCTCAAGGATGTACATGCTCTCGAGGGGGTAACGGTAGCGGTCGCCAGCCGTACACACGCTCCTCGGGTCGCGCAAGATTTGCTGCGTATGCTCGAGATTGATGGGCAGCCCAGTCACAAATATTTTGAGTTCTACGCCTGGGGCACCCGCTCCAAGACTGGGCACCTCAAGGAGCTCAAGTCCACCACAAAGATCCCGTTTGAGGAGATGATTCTGTTTGATGATGAGATCCGTAACAAGGACATTGAGACGCTCGGGGCCACATTCATGGAGGTGCGCAAGGGCCTCAGCCGAAAGGTGTTTGAGGACGGCATTGCGCTGTGGAGAAAGAAAAACGGCAAAGCATAAGATCAAAATGTAGCATATAGCATCTAAAATTAAAGATGGGTGGATTTAAAGTCTGCGGTGGTCTCGTCCAGATCGCTCTGGGGCTGTTGCACCGGGTGGATGGTTGTGGCAATGGGATCGCTGATGGCGGGCTTGCCGGAGTGCGAGGCGGAGTGCGGGGCGGAGTGCGAGGCCGCGAAGAGTTCGTTGTAGCCGGTGGAGCCCGCGCCCGCGGTGGCAGTGGGTTCGGCAGCAGAGGCGCCCACGGCAGCAGAGGCAGCCACGGGCTCACCAGAAACAGGGCCGGCGTGGGGGTTGGTGACCTCCGAATCGGTGGAGTAGCGCGTGGTGGGGTCATCAACGGCAGCGGCAGGAGCAGCGGCAGGCACAGCGTTCACGGTGCCGTTGCGCTCGCTGCTATCGTTGAGGCACTTGCGAGCAATCGCATAGTACCACTCGCTGAGCTCGTCGTAGTTGCTTGCCCTAAACTGGTACGAGTGGCCCCTGCTGATCATCTTTTGAGTGTTTTTGGCATCGATCTTGAACGTGAAATCGGTCGTGGTGGGCGGCGGCAAGGTGCCCAGCACCGAGTGTGGCAGGTACAGGCTGAGCGAAGGGGCCGCGTCGCCGGTGGGATCCTCGCTCTTAAACTCTTGCAGGTAGCCGCTGGGGGTCACTGCGTAAAAGTAGGTCTGCAGCTTGCGCAAAACGGTGGACGTGCGCGTGAGGTAACCGGTAATGATCGGCTGGGTGGCTGCGTGGTCCTCGTTGGCAAAGGTGACGTTTTCCACCGCTCTCTGGTAGCCCTGCTGCGGCACAAGGTGGTCTTTGTTGAGGGCAACAAACTGGTTCCACTCGCTCGACTTGTCAATGGCCTCAAACGCCTGGGTGATCTCGACCTGGGCCGAGATCTGGGCAGTGCCAAACTTCTCGACAACGTGCTGCAGATTCTGCAACGAGGCCTGGATAATGCTCACAATGTGCTGCTCAAACGTCAAAAAGTTGTTTTGCAGGCTCAAGCTCTGCTCGGCGTTTTGGTTCTCGGCCTCAATCTGCTCGGCCAGCGAGGCCCTGACGCGGCGTTTGAGCACAAAGGGGTCGTCGGCGGCGTCAATCTGGCCGCTGCTGGCAGTAAACCTGCCGAGCTTCTCAATCAGCTTCTCGGTCCCTTCGCGCGTCTTCTCCACCGTCTTGATCAGCTTGCCGTTGGTGCTCTTGAGGTGTTTCTGCTGCTGCTCGATTTCTTTGAGGCTGGTCTGCAGCTGCGGGATGATAGTCGACTTGATTGTTTGCGCAGCACTCTCGCTCTGGGTGCCAAGGGCATCGGTCTTGCGCTGCAGCGTCAAAAACGCAGCGCCAAGCGTGCCGTCCGCGGGAGGTGCCAAATTAGTCTCGTCGAGCTTGTCGGTTTTCTTGGGCAGCTCGACGCCGTGGCCAACCAAAAATTGAGGAGGGTCGTTCAGGCCCTTGCGCAACTTCTCAACGCCTACAGTTTGCTGCTTTTGGAACGCATGGTAATTTTGAAAGTAGCCAATCAGGTACTCGACGGTAGTCTTCCAGTGGCCGAGCCGCTGGATCAGGATGGTGCTCGAATCGCATTGCGGTGCCAAAGCATCGCTCTTGACTTGCTGCACAGACATGGGATGACGGTGGCAGCTGAGAGCAATCTTGGGAGTTATCGGGGTTCCCAGCCGGAGCGATGAAGCCGGTGCGTGTGCGTTTTAGCTATAGAGACGGATCGTGTGAGCGCTAACTTTTAAAAAATTTTAGGATTATCATGTCGGGCGGCTCGCCTAGGCGTCTTTGCGCATTGGCGTGTTGGGGCGTACATGCGTATGCGGTATGTGCGGCAGATCGAATGGCAGTTCGGCTCATTTGTGGCTTTATTTGGTAGTTTAGGCTCTGACTGGATTGATTGATCTAAAAAGAAAGCGGTGTAGTTGTCCGCACGCATGTCTGGGTCATCCCACTTTCCCCCACCAACAACCCCCACCATCAAAACATCCCCCCCCCCTCCAGCACTGGGGATCAGATCTGAACACCCCCCATAAGACCCCCTGGACGACTCCTGAATTGAATCATGCTCCTGTGCATTCCCAGGGTAGGGGTTTCGCCAGATCTCACCCCTCGCTGATCAACCCCAGACCCCCAAGCGTAGTAATAACCCTTTACTCTGCAACCTCATGTCCACCACCGGCGACATCCGCAAGAAACTAGTGGTTGTTGGTGACGGCGCCTGCGGCAAGACATGTCTGCTGATTGTTTTCCACAAAAAGTCGTTCCCCAAGGTCTACGTGCCCACGGTGTTTGAGAGCTACGTGAGCGATATCAGCGTTGATGGGCGCCGCGTTGCGCTCGCGTTGTGGGATACTGCTGGCCAGGAAGACTATGACGGGCTGCGCCCGCTGAGCTACGCCAACACCGACGTGCTGCTCGTGTGCTTCTCAATCGACTCGCCAGACTCGCTCGACAACGTCAAGGCCAAGTGGTACGGCGAGGTGATCAAGACGTGCCCGCGCACGCCGATCATTTTGACCGGGTGCAAGCTGGATCTGAGGGACGACCAGAAGACAATTGCCGACCTGCAAGCTGCCGGACAGCAGCCCGTGTCGTACGAGCAAGGCCGCGCCGTTGCTCAGTCAATTGGCGCCACCGCCTACCGAGAGTGCTCTGCGCGCACCGGCCAGAACGTGCAGGACGTGTTTGAGACCGCTACGCGTGCCGCCCTCCGCACAAAGACAAAGAAGAAGCACAAGGACTGCGTCGTGCTCTAATTGTTGAAATATATTTAATAGATAAAGCTTGCTCAGGAGGGGGTTACTCGAACTCGTTGAGCTCCTCAATGGCAGACAGCACGTCTTCCACGGGCTGGGGGTTCTGGGCGTGCTCGTGGGCCTGCTCGGTAGGCTCAGAAGAGTCCTGAGAAGTCTCCTTGGACTCATTACGGCGAGGGTGGTGGGGAGGCTTGCCGTGAGGAGGAGGGTGATGAGGAGGCCTGCCGTGAGGAGGAGGGTGATGGGGGGGGTGCTCGCCGTGAGGCTTGTCGTGAGGAGGCTTGCCATGGGGAGGCTTGCCGTGAGGAGGCTTACCGTGAGGAGGCTTACCGTGAGGAGACTCGTCGTGAAGAGCCTCGCCGTGAGGCTTGCCATGGGGAGGCTTTCCATGGGGAGCAGCCTCGCCGTGAGGAGGCTTGCCGTGAGGCTTGTCGTGAGGCTTGCCGTGAGGAGACTCGTCGTGAAGATCCTCACCGTGAGCCTTGCCATGGGGCTTGCCGTGAGGAGCCTCGCCGTGAGCCTCGCCATGAGCCTCGCCGTGAGCCTTGCCATGGGGCTTGCCGTGAGGAGCCTCGCCGTGAGCCTCGCCATGGGGCTTGCCGTGGGGCTTGCCACGGCGGGGCATGTGCTCGCCGTGCTCTCCACGCTCTCCAACCTTGGGCTCCATGCCAAGCAGCCACTTGAGCCAGCCCTTGAGGCCGGCCGGGGGCTCACCGCCAGGTCCATGGCCGCGGCGAGGAGGATGGTCACCGGGGCCACCAGGGCCACGGCGCAGCGTGACGCCGCCGTCCTCGGTGTAAACTGAGGCCCTGCCCGGGGTGTACTTGGCCGAGACATCAATGCCAATCGAGATCCATGCGTACACACCCTCACTCAAATCCTCACCAAGCAAAACGTACTGGCAAAACGGGTCAGGAGCGCTCTCCGTCGACAAGAGGCCCACCTCGCGGTCAGCGCCATTCAAGGTAACGGGGTCGGTGTTGAGATTGTACGGGTACAGAGCTCTAACCTGGTCATTGAGCTTGTCGTCAAAGAAAAATTCGCCCACATGCGAGATGTGGTCGTGGCCGTCGTCGCCAAGGCCAATGGTGCCATTGGGGTACTCCTTGGCGGAGGTGTGGGCAATGGCGTGGATGTGGACGGTGCGAGGAGTATAATGACCCGGGTAAATAGTCTTGAAGGTGGCAGCACCATTCTCGTCGGTCTTGACGATACCCCGCAAAAAGGTTTCATTGAGCAAATTGTCGCCGTTGGAGTTCATGGGGCTATCGACGCCGCTGTAGGCGCCCGTAGCGTTACAGTGCCACACTTCAAAATACATGTCGCGCACCGGCTCCTTGGTGGTGATATCGTAAAAGTTGGCGCTCAGCCAGAGGGGCACACCCGGCTGATCTTCGCTGATATCGCTGCGAAGGAACTCGCCGCCCACATAAAAGGGACCGACATTGGCTTGAGGCTGCAGGTGCGTAGATCCACCCTCAAACAAGTCACTCAGGCTCATATCGACGCTGATATCGGTGCGATCAGAGTGGTGGTCGATGGTCGAGAAGCGCTCAATATCTTCCTTGCTCGGCTGGCCCCGCTCGGGCCGCTCGCGCTTGCGCAGCTGCGTGTTGCGCTTGAGATGGCTGATTTCAGAAAGACGACGCTCGACAATAGCCTCGTCCTCTTGGTACTGGTACGAATTTGCAAACGCTGCAAATTCTGCCGCGTCCTCGGGCTGCTCGTGGGCCAGCACGAGCGGCACGGTGGCTAGTGGCACAACAAGCGATGTGAATTTCATGCTGATAGTGGCACGCCTCGAGCTTATGTACGATTGCAAAGCCTTAATGCACGGTTAGCTGCAGGCTGGGGCATGCATGAGGCGCAGCGTGAAAAACTCGAAGGGTCGGGTAGGATTGAGCAAAGGGTCATGGGGATCAGCGCGTTTTCTGTACATAATTGCGGGATTGTCGGTGGCTTCACGTATCGGGGTGTGTTTCAGCTGTCTGTGCATCAGATTCGCTTGTCGATCATGTCCCATGACGTCACTGGGTCGGCTGTGCACCAAAAATTCGGAAATTTTGAGCAAACTTCGAGAGGTTTTCAAGGCGCAGGGACGTTTTTATTGTCTAGTGTCTAAATAGTATTTATCAGAGCAGAAGTACAGGGCCCCAGATAAGACGATGGTGGCGGGCCAAGCGCGACTGGCGCCAGGCCCAGAGCCGCACTCATACCGCCCAGGGCACCCACGCGCCCCCTTCTAAAATAACGTTCAATACAAACTACATCTCAAACCCCTCGACAAACTCGTCATCGGCGTGGCGCGCGTCGTGCCGCGAAAGGTCCTCGTCCTCCTCCTCGACGTCCTCCATCAACATCCCCTCGTCGTCCTCGTCGATGCGGCCAAACTTGGACTTCATTGTTGACGAGTAAAAGGACTCGGACATCTTGATATCATTGTCGTCGTACAAATCAATCCCCTCGTCGCGCGGGGCCCGCGGCGCGCTGCGCTGGCTGAAGCTGCCGAACCGCGTCTTCATCTGGTCCTCGAGCGTGTCGTCCACAAACGTAAAGCCCTTGAACTTGGCCTGGATGCCGGGGCTTAACGGGGTGCTGCTCATGCCGCCGCTGATGAGCGTGGTGGGCGCCTGGGTGAACTCGGGGTCAAAATTGCTCGTGTCGTCCTCGCTGGCGACGATCGGTTTGTAGGGCGGCGGGATCTGGCGGCGCACTAGCTTGTCCCAGTCGATATCGGCAAAGAACGGGTGGGCCTTGAGCTCTGCCGCGTCGTTGGTCGAGCCGAGGCGGTGCTTGGGGTTGCGGTTCAACAAGCCCTTGACAAAGTCGCGGCCCTCGGGGCTGAGGGCGTCCTTGGGGAACCGCACCTTGCCGAACGCGATGTTTTTGTACATTTGCTGGTTGTCCTCGGCGTAAAACGGGCTCCAGCCGCAGCACATCTCGAATATCAGCACGCCCAAACTCCAAAAGTCAACCATCTTGGTGTAGCCCTTGTCGTCCAGCAACACTTCAGGGGCAAGGTACTCGGTGGTTCCGCAAAAGGTATTTGTTGTTCCGCCGCTCAGGTTCGCTTTGCTCAGGCCAAAGTCGCACAGCGCCACGTGACCGCTCGTGTCGAGCAGGATGTTCTCGGGCTTCAAATCGCGGTAGACAATGTCGTTGTCGTGGAGGTGCTCGAGCGCGACAATCAGCTCGCCAATGTAGAACTTGGCCCGCGACTCGCTGAACCGGCCCTCGCGCTGCAGGTGCCAAAACAGCTCGCCGCCGCTCATGTAGTCCGTCACGAGGTACAGGTCGGTCGCCGTCTGAAAGCTGAACTTGAGGCTCACAAGAAAGTTGGCGCCCGAGTTGGGGCTCGAGGTGCGCACCAGAATGTTGCGCTCGCCGATCGTGTGCGCGATCTCCTTTTTCTGGACGATCGTCTTCTTGCTCAAGACCTTCATGGCATAGACGCGGCGCGTGTCCTTCTTGCGGACCTGGTACACCTGGCCAAACGTGCCGCGGCCAATCAGCCGGAGCACCTCGAAATCCTCGGGGCCGTACGTCTGCTGCGTCGCGTTCTCATAGGCCAGGGCAACCCTTACCTCGCCCGAGACCCGGTCGCCCTGGGACCGCGGCTGCAGCTGGTACCACTGGTCGCTGATGCGTTCGGACGACGAAGGAGAGGTGCTCAAGCGCACCTTGGCCCAGCCCAGGAACCGCTCGTTGTTGCCGGCGTCGAAAATTTGCACGTCGAGGCGCTCGTCGGTCGCGGTCAGGTCAAACAGCGCCTCGTCGTCAAACTGCGGCGCGGGGTTGCCGCGGTTGGCGCTGGGCTGCGACTTGCCCATGGGGACTGGCTTGCCCCCCGGGATCGCGATGCCGTTGCCGCGCGGGGCGCTCGCGCTGCGCGACACAAACTCGCTCGTGTTGCAGGCGCACACAACGTACGGCAGCGACTGCTGGTCCACCGCGAGGCCGCGCGCGCTGATGATGCGCACCCGCAGCTTGCCCCTGATCTGGACCGAGTTGGTGTTGATGTCGAGCGCCGCGGTGCCGCTCGAGCTGCCGCTGCCGCTGCTGCCGCTGCTCTTGCTCGTGTAGGTCATGGGGGGTGCCTGCTGAGCGCCCCCAGCGCTGCCGCTTGCGCCGTGAGATGCTGCCGGTGCGCCTGCGCTCGCCGCGCTCGCCGCAGGCTTTGGTGTCTTTGGATCAGCGCTTCTTCCAATGCCCCAAAAGGTCCTAGCCATGGTAAAGAGGATGACCGATAGTGGTTAGGTAACTTGCGTTTTGGAGCAAAGTGATCAGAGGTCAAGAGGGCTTGTACTGTGCAGCCGCTTGCTTTTGGGGGGTAATTTGGACAAATTGAGTGGAGATGTGTATCCCGGCTTCTGATGCTGGCGTAAATTTTAGGGGCCTGATTTCGCCTGACGCCTTTTAGGGCCAAGATCCCTTTTTTAGGAGCTTCTAAATTTAATTTTATATTGCATTCTACTCTCAAATCGTTCCCCTGTTCACAGCATGCATTGCATACGCCACCCCGTGCTAATCTCCCTGCATGCTTGCATAGACCAAACCTTAAGCACCAGCCATGCATACGAAGAAGTAGATGAGTAGATGCTATTGCCTCTCGGCGACCAAAAGTCTCAAGGGCCAAAAGATGCCTGCGATCCGCTTGGCGCTGATCGCTGCACGATCACGCGTGCCGTGCTTCAACCCAAAAAAAGGGAAGACAGGGACCCCCAGAATGTCGCTTGATATCCGCTAATATCAGCTGATATCCGTTGATAAACTCTTAAAATATTAAATAAAGATCGACGCACGCCGAGAAGTCACCCAAAGCCCAAAGCCCCAACGGCACCCCCTACCCCTTCTTCTTGGCCTGGGCTTTCCAGTGGTCCGTGTCCTTCCACGCCTGCTGCAATTCGGCCTTGAGCTTGTCGTTTGACGCCTGAAGCTCCGAAATCACCTGCTCGGCAACGAGTTTCTCCAGGGTCAGCTTCTCCATGTACTGGTTCTCATTGTCCTTGAGCTTCTTGATATACTCGAGCGTGCGCTGCAGGATCTGGCCCTTGTGCTTGTCGCAGTCCGGAACGACCTTGGCGAGCTCGTCGATGCCCTTGTTGATTGTTTCGCGGCGCCGGCGCTCAACCTCCTTGTGGTTCTCTTTGCGCACCTTGTACCACTCCTCGGAGCCCACAAGCGGTTTGGGCGCGTATCTCGGGCCGCCAAACCCGTCAATGGCTTGTGATTCTTGGCGCAGCTGCTGCTGGATCGCGCCGTACTCTTCGCCCGGAGCCGCATTCAGCAACACCCCGTCAATGGGGTTATCATAGCGTCCGGCACGCGCCGGGTCGCCAACACTGTCTTCCTTGATCGCACGTAACGCCGCCGCTCGGCTAGCGCTGCTGGGGGGATTCGGGTTGACCTGCATCTCACGTGGTGTCACGGGTTGGAGGAAGGCAAATAAATGAGTCAGCGCCGCGTGGGTCGTTGCGGGGCCGCGGGGTTCCTGCGCTGCGCGCGAGTGCGGCGTTTTTATTGACTAGATAGATTAGTTTCTGAGATGGTTCAGTGCTGAAATATGGCGTCTGTTGTTGCCTCGCCTCTGGCAATGCAGCCTTTCCTTCTAAATGGTACTCGATGGTCCCCGACGGTACCCAATGGTGCCCAATACTGCCCAACACTGCCCAAAACTGCCAAACACTGCCCGGTACTGTCCACTGGTACTCAGATACTCCTATACGCTATGCACAATCTTAAGGCTCTGTCCCCCTTTACTCTCTACAACGGCATCTACTGGCAACCTTATCGCACGTGCGTCTCCGCGACCAAACTAAATACTCAACCGCCAACACAAGACACTCTAGCACGTGGATCTGTGCCCTTGGTTGCAGATGCATGCACAGCGTGTCACCCAAAACTCCTGCCGACCCACGACAAGCTTTCGCCTAGTTCATAACTAAAACATGCGCGCAATTCGTGCCTCGTATCTTTGTTCTCCTCGGCTTTTTTATGCTTGAAATGCATAGGGATTAATTAGGATGTCTCATATCCCAAGCGGGAATTAAATTCAGCCACCAGCTGCGCATAACTGTGCATGCCCCCAGCCCAAATCGCAGCTGCAGAGCGCAACTTTCACACTTAATTCTAGCTCTAAAAAGTACCCATAATGCTCTCAACCAGCGCCCATCCTTGTCTCGCCTCAGCAGGTGTCACAGTCAAGGGCTGCTAGCTATACAAGCCTTATACGTGTAGAAGACCAGCTAGGTAGCCTCTAAAATCCCCATTAAAGCAGCACTATCCCCTAATTGAGCTCCTCCGTATCGCACATTGCAGACCATACATGGAACGCCTCCTGCACAAAACTGCAACTTTTCACGGCTTTTAGATAGAGCAGATAATACTATCTGCAGAACAGGCCTTTAGGCCAAATGGCCAAGTTTGCTCACCCCAAGCCACTCAAGCCGTTCAGCATCGTGCCCGGGGTAGCAGGAGTTTCAGCCTCGCAAACCTGTGGGGTACCCCTGAAATAGCCTGGGGGGCCTGAGGAAGAACTGATCGTGCTCGAGGCAAGATCGTATCACGCCGCTAGACCTTGCAACGCCCAAAAATAGCTCTGTTTACAGCTTGCAATTCGCAATGTATATTTTTAGCAGCGGCGGGTCCTCAACGCGCCATCTGCATATGCGCATGTGACGTTGACCTGCAGACGCTAAAGACGGTCGCGGTCTAAAACCCGCAGTTTTAATCTAAAATCCAAGAATGCGTCTACTATCAAGTCGTTTACAGGTTTTTAGTCGCACTTGCTCAAAGTCGCCTGACTCTCTGATGCATAAATTGATCAATTTATATGCACCGCATCAATTGCTGTGGTTTGCAGTAACGCCGGGATCCGGCTAGAGCCACCCACCCGCCAATTCTTGTGTATTTGGAAATTCCATGTGAGGCTGAACCTTAAATTGACGAAGGCTTTGCATTCCGCGAAAATTATGACACACTTAGCGCCCCTGCAAACCCCCGCATCCGAGACCATAAGGCATCTTTAAAGACGTTTCACGACTTTAAAAGGCCTCAAATCAACACACTCCAGCTTTAAACGGTATTCGGAACCACTTTTCAGAGTACTATAAATAAGTTTCACCGTAAAATGAGGCTTGCATATGCATATGTTTAGCCCCTGGTTCTCAATCGGGTAAAGTTCTCGGGGCAAGCGCCGTAATTATATGCCATTAAGCGCAAGTCGCGAAAAAAAACTGAATGCAGAGACCTGCTACTATTGTAAATGTGATCGACTCGTTTTTGCTCGAGAAAGTGCGCGACCTTGCACATGTCAGAAGTTCTGTTTCTAAATTTAGGTCATGCAAGCCGGCGTCGAGCATGCAGGTACCTATCTCCAGCCTCGACATATAAAAGACAGGCGTCTCCGCATGTTTTGCAGACACACACCAATGAACTCTGTTATCTTCTCTGCTGTTTTTGCCTACGCTGCTGCCCAGGTTGCCAACACCACTACTGCCGCCCTCATCACTTCTGCTACCGAGGAGAGCACTACTAGCAACGCCACTAGTACTCCCATCATCACTGGTGCTACTCAGGAGAGTGCTACCAGCACTCCCATTATCACTGGTGCTACTCAGGAGAATGCTACCAGCACTCCCGTTATCACTGGCGCCACTCACACCAACGGCACCAGTACTCCCGTTATCACTGGCGCCACTCACACCAACGGCACCAGTACTCCCCACACTGCCGACGCCACCGAGGCTTCTGGCAGCACCACCACACTCACCTCGATCGTGACTGCCCTTACCACCTACTGCCCCGACTCCACCACCCTCACCCAGGGCAACAAGACCTACGTTGTGACCGAGGCCACTACCCTTACCATCACTGACTGCCCCTGCACTCTCACTCAGACTGCCACTGCTTCGACTGTCACTGACACTGTTACCGAGACCACCTATTACTGCCCCACGCCTACTACTCTCACCACTCAGGGCCAGACCTTCACTGTCACTGAGGCCACCACCCTCACTGTGCCCTGCCCCGCTACCACCACTGTGTACACTACCTGGTGCCCTGTTGGCAGCACTTCTGCCCCTGCATCTACCCCTAAGGCATCCACCCCCGCGGCCTCTACCCCCAAGGTCACCTCGAGCCCCGAGGCTAGCACTCCTGCTGCCAGCTCGGCCACCGCCACCCACAGCAGCCCTGTTGAGGTCTCGCACTCTTCTAGCCACGCAATCGTCTCCGCCAATGGCGCCGTCCGCGCCGTCTCTGGCTCTTTGGCCGCCCTTGTTGCTCTCCTCGTCTAATTTGCAACAAAGACATTTCCCACTCCCTCTATTTAATTTGCATCGATCCTTGTGCCATACATTAATTCATCTAGTAGAATTTTTTTTGCTTCATTGCTAGCTACCTGTTGGCTCTTCTATCCCATAACGGGTTGCCAAGACTCGAGCCTACCAGGGACCAAGCCACCACTTGGGCAAGACACGCGTCGACACGCATTCCTCGCACCCATGGTGCTATTCGCAAGGTGCAGTCACGTCCTCAAGTGTAACTATTCCTTTGCTGCAGTTGCAGCTAGTGGCGCACCCCACTTGTATCTGAAGTGTTCAAGGAGAATCAGGGGAGCACCTTGATACCTAGTAGGGAGCCTGGAGTGGACGTGGGATATGTGGGCTAAAAGGTAGCTACGAGAACCACAATCATATGGCTCCCAATATAAACGAGATCGAGCGAGCGGCGGCCCTAGGAGAGTACAGGGGCAGGGGCCAGTACATTCTTTTGGTAATATCAAACAAGGGTCAACCAAGACAACTCAACATCAATTGGTCTCACTGTGTGACTATATCCGTGCTGATTCTTGGTTGTCTGTACGACAACCCCTCGAAGCATCATCTCCTGCATGATCTGCAGGGATGGTTCATAGCCGACCAAACCACGCCAAGGGCCACGAAATAGACGTAAACCCACCTGTTTGAAGGGAATTTCACCGCTGAAGAATAAAGTATGTTTATAGTGTACGGGCGCATGTTTTCCGGGGTACCCACATCACGCCCTTGGCTTACACCAGGCGTACTTTTGCGAACCAAGCGTGTTTGTCCACGTTAAACGGTTCAGATCTAGCGCAAATCTAAATATAAAATGAAAATTTTTGACCCTCAGGTGCGTCCCCAATTTTTCCATCTGCAGGTGAGTCAGGATATCAATTAGCTGAGGTAAAGCGGGATCGCGAGGCTAATAAGGTTTGAATCGTGCGATCAATTAGGAAAAAAACGCGAGTTCCACGTAGATTCACGTTTAATTCTGCCGGCAAGTGCGAGCTTGCAAATGCTGTCTGTGAGCCCCCCCCCCCCTGTCGGAAATGTCTTAAATTGTTTATTGACACCTAGCGGCTATAATTAGGCTACATCCCTTTACAGGATCTGATCCAATATTGAAAGCTCGAGCCCAAGGCGAGGCCCCCCGCTTAAGGGCACCTTATTCTGAGAGTAGATACATAAAAACTCGCCATCTCTCGCTTTGGTATTGACGTGCAGGAGATGGCTGGGTCGGCAAATTAACCGAGCACGGACACCACCGGGCGGCCCAAGCGGCCGGCATTGGTGCGTTGACGCAATTAACAAAGGTGCCGCAATGCAAGGCTCTAGTCATGATGCGTATGCACCTGAATCTGAACCTTAAATGCTAGTTGCCGCGGGTCCTGGCGACACCGCTCTAGTGTGGGTGACCGCGGCGGCGAGTGTTTCAGAGCGTTTGTTATGGTACCAGAGCCCTATCAGGTCTCCCGAGCAAATTCTCGTGTCTTTTGTCTGAGTCGCGCCGCCAGGAGTCCATATTACCTCCCCCTGTTCATCTCGCGCACGAGCTGCATATGCAATGCGTATGCAGGAGTGCTTAGTGAGGCGCCCCCCCTAATGAAGAAATTAGCCAGGTTATAAACGGCCGGGCATCACCTTGATCAGTACCCACAAAGTCGACCCCCACACTCACTTTTTCATACCCCCTCCTCAACGTTTCCCTTCTTTTCTTTAAAAAAAATGATTTTCAACACTCTTTGCCTTTTGGCCCTTGGCGTTAACGCCGCTATCGTGACCGACGTTGTTCAGGTCACCCAGTACGTTTATGAAGACGTGCACGTTTACGTTGACGGAAACAACAACCCGGTGAGCACCAGCACCGACCTTGTCGATACCACTGGTCCCGCTACTGCTGCTGCCGAGACCGCCACTGTGAGCTCGGTGCCCAGTGCTGCTTCTAGCCTTGTGAGCTCTGTGGATGCAGCTGCGAGCTCGAGCGCTGCTTCAAGCGTTGCTGCTTCGAGCTCGGTCGTTGCTACCGCCTCCAGCGCTGCCCCCTCTGCCTCTTCCGCTGCCTCCTCCGCCCCCGCTGCGTCGTCCTCTGCCACCGGCCACAGCCACAGCTCGGCCCTCAACTACATCTACATCTCCAGCTCGGACTCGAGCTCGGCTGCTGCCGCCTCCACTTCTTCTGTCGAGACCTCCCCTGAGGCCACCTCGGAGGCCCCCACCACCTCGTCGTACGTGGCCCCCACCACCTCGCAAGCGCCCACCACCAGCTCGTACGTGGCTCCTGCTGAGACTTCTTCGGTCGAGACCTCCTCTGCTGTGACCACCAGCTCCAGCTACAGCGCCCCTGCCAGCTCGAGCTCGAGCGCCGCCTCCAGCAGCTCCACCTCGTCCAGCGACTCGTACTCGGGTGACGCCACCTACTACGACGTTGGCCTTGGCGCTTGCGGCATCACAAACACCGACTCGGACTACATTGTTGCTCTCAACGTCGACCAGTTCAACTCGTTTGGCTCCATGTCCAACGGTAACCCCGTGTGCAACAAGCAGATCGAGATCACCCGCCCCTCGAACGGCAAGACCGTCAAGGTCACTGTCACCGACAAGTGCCCCGGCTGCTCTTATGGCGACCTCGACCTCAGCCCCGCGGCTTTCCAGGAGATTGCCGACGAGGCCGAGGGCCGTGTCAAAATCACCTGGGTTTGGGCTTAGGTTTCTATTTATCATTAAAATATACATCACATCAGCTAGAATTAACATATCATTTACTTGAGGGTGCCTGGGGTGCCTTTGGGGTGCCTTTGGGGTGCCGCCTTGAGGAGGCTGGTGAGCCGTCCCAAGATGATCGCGCAGTGCACGGGCATGCATTAGCGCAATGCATGAGCGCTCAATGCATAGCGTTCGACGGATCTATTCAAGATAAGGGCGACATTTGTGTCAGTCTGTGCAACTGTTTGAGTCCTACTGGCACTGACTTGCAGATGCCTGAGGCTCCACATCTAGGTGTTGCAGGCACCCAGATAGACTCAAAGATATACTCAAGTCCAGATACAGCCAACTACAAGACATTGAGCTCTGCAATAAATATTTGCCCCGACCAAAGCTCAAATTGACATGGCCCTCCACCAGTTGCTCGTCAGGCCTAAACTACAACCACCAACTAGCTTCCACAAAGACGCGTCTGAAAAATCCCCTAAAACCACAAACTAGGCCAGGAATATACTACAAAACAGCCCGGCAATCCAAATTCCACCCGCGAAAATGCCCAATATCTTTGCTGCATACGACGCGTTCCCTCCCTACATGCGTCAAGCCCTTGCACAGCTCAAAGTCAACACGCCGCAAACTGCCTCCAAACCCGGTGAGCGCAGACCGTTGGCGCCTAGACGTGATGCGTGCTATGGTACAGGCCCCGACGGCGTTAAACACGAGCTCTGGGCCGAGTGGAAAAACACCTACGAGGCGCCGCGAGCTCGCCCCGAATTTGAGATTTTTGTCGAGTAGGCGATTGCGCGGTTGATTTATTTTGCAGAAAGACGTGAAATATCGAAAACTCCACACCCTGATACCCTTTACGCCTAGATTATCTAGCTCTATATTTATTTACCTTGGCTGGAGGTTGCTAGATTAATTGATTGACGACCTCTGAATATATACTGCTGAAACTGGCTAGACCTCTAAAACCTCTAAAGAATATCAAACCGGCCTTTGACCCTCTTCGACACCCCTTCCCTTGGACCCATCCCCCTGAGCCTCCCCCTTGCTAGTCATCGATGTCGAGCGACTTTCTGCAAAAGGCCATTGACCAGGTGCAGCGGGCCATTGAAGCCGACAATGGCGGTAAATACGAGGAGGCGTACCGCCAATACTACGGCGGGCTCGAGTACTTCATGACGGCGCTCAAGTACGAGAAGAACAAAAAGAGCCAAGAACTGATCCGCACCAAGGTCACCGAGTACATGAGCCG
This sequence comes from Wickerhamiella azymoides, assembly GCA_030563245.1. NCBI lineage: Eukaryota > Fungi > Ascomycota > Dipodascomycetes > Dipodascales > Trichomonascaceae > Wickerhamiella > Wickerhamiella azymoides. The sequence continues at coordinate 84,677 of JAKUBN010000025.1, read as the reverse complement.
CGCCGAGCAGCTCAAGGAGCACCTTGACAAGGTCGCCAAGAACCAGAGCACCGACGAGGGCAACGTTGGGGGCGGTAGCACCAAGGCCAAGAAGCCCGGGTCCGGGGACGCCGAGGACAATGAAACCAAGAAGCTGAGGGGAGCCATCGCCGGCTCGATTGTCTCAGAGACCCCCAATGTGTCGTGGGACGATATCGCAGGCCTCGACGGCGCCAAAGAAGCCCTCAAAGAGGCAGTCATCTTGCCGGTCAAGTTCCCCCATCTGTTCACCGGCAACCGCCGCCCCGTGTCTGGAATTTTGCTGTATGGCCCCCCCGGCACCGGCAAGTCGTACCTGGCCAAGGCGGTGGCCACAGAGGCCAACTCGACCTTTTTCAGTGTGTCGTCCTCTGACCTTGTTTCCAAGTGGATGGGCGAGTCTGAGCGGCTCGTGAAGCAGCTTTTCAGTATGGCCCGCGAGCAAAAGCCCAGCATCATCTTTATTGACGAGGTGGACGCGCTGTGCGGTCCGCGCGAGGAGGGCGGTTCCGAGGCCAGTCGGCGCATTATCACCGAGCTGCTGGTCCAGATGAACGGCGTTGGCCAGGAGAATGAAGGCGTGCTCGTGCTGGGCGCCACCAACATCCCCTGGCAGCTCGACGCGGCCGTGCGGCGCCGGTTCGAGCGGCGTATTTATATCCCGTTGCCCGAGGAAACGGCGCGCGCGCGCATGTTTGAGATCAATGTGGGCGACACCCCGTGCGGCCTGAGCGCTGCCGACTTTAGAGAGCTCGCCAAAATGACCGAGGGCTACTCGGGGCACGACGTTGCCGTGTGCGTGCGCGACGCGCTCATGCAGCCGGTCCGCAAAATCCAGAGCGCCACACACTTTAAGGAGACCCCCGAGAGCACGCCACAGCAGCGCAAGCTCGTGCCGTGCTCGCCAGGCGACAAGGGAGCCCGGGAAATGACCTGGATGGACGTGGCGAGCGACGAGCTGGTGCTGCCCGAGCTCACGATAAAGGACTTTATCAAGAGCGTGAGCACGACACGGCCCACCGTGAATGGCGCCGATCTGCAGCGCCAGATTGAGTTTACGAATGATTTTGGTCAAGAGGGAGCGTAGGGGAGTGGGGCGGCGGGGGCCGAGCCCAAGGCGAGCCCTGGGGGTGCCCTGGGGGTGCCCAAGGAGCCCTGGAGAAACCCCCCGCGCTGCCACCCATGCGCTGCCACGCCTCATTTGCCTGTACCATGCGATATAAAGCATATTATTTAGTTTAATTTTCTATACATGGCAGCGCTGTGCTTGGTGCCACGGTGCTGTGCTGGCTGTGCTCTCGCCCTCTCCACCCTGCACCACCGCTACCCCACAAACGAGGGCCGAATCCCCCTACAAATATCCACATACTCATTGATCGGTGGCCTCGTCTCGCTCGAGTTCCAAAACATCACCCACTGCGAGTCAGGGATCCGATAGAACCCCTTAGCCCGCTCAAAGTACCACTTGTTCACCGGGTTGCTTGCCCTTGACCGCCACACAATTTCGCGCGGAAACAACCGCCGCACCATTTGAATGAGCAAAATATCGGCAACCCCGGCAGTGCCCTGGCTCTGGGGGTCCACGGCAAACTTGTCGAGGTAGGCAATAGGCGTGCCTGTTTTAGACATTTCGTACGTGATAATGGCCGCGCCTTCATAGTCGCCCACAATAATCACTGCGGCAAACCGGTTCTTGATGCGCTCGAGGTAGTGGTCCACGTCCAGCGTGCGGCCAAATGAGCGCTCAATCAGCTGCACCAGTTTGGAAAGATTGATCTCGCCAGCGCGAGATTTACGCTTGAGGTCAAATCCGAGCGGATCGTGCACGACTTTGACCGGGAACCCGGGCCGCACGAGCGAAGTAACCAGCTGCGTTTTGGCGAGCGTGACCGGCAACGAGGGCGAAATCAGGGGCCTATCGGTCAACAAGTTGTAGACAATGGGGTTGCGTTCAGTCAAGGAAGCCGCTTCACCGGGGGTCGTCATTATACCGGTGCGCATGGGCCGCGAAACTGGTAGGAGGCGCGCCAAAGTGCGGAGATCCTCGATCTTTTGCTGCCTGGTTGTCTCGTCGAGCGCGGAATTGAGTAGCTCGGCGTTGATTTCAGCAAATTCTTGCACCAAATTGATGAAGATGTGCGCGGCTTTGCGCTGCGCACTGGGCATACCGCCGCTAGGGTCGATCATCACCACTTTATCAACTTCAACCTCTGGATCGGCATCCAAATCGTCCACAAGCTGCACAAGAGCTTCATTTCCATCGACAAAATTGCACTCGCTAGTCACAGAATCGTAGGCAAACCCAGCAAGCACGGGGATACGGCCGGTAGCCAAGACCTGAGGGATTTGCTTTGCGGGGGTTTGATCGGTCTCGTTGGGATTGAAAGGGCATATAAAGGGCGTTGCCTTTCCGCTCAAATCCAGATAGTTGGCCAGCTCTTGAGTACGCTCGCGCAACGAATTGCATGCGGCCTGAAAAGTTTGGGTACCGGCCAAAAAGGCGGTACGTTCGGGCCGCGAGTCAAGTAGTACAAGGGGATTAGCTCCTAGAGTCATGAGGTGGGTAATTGACCGGGCAACCCCGGGCAGCGAGTCTGTGCTGGTGTAGTTTAACTTGATCACCGAGATACGGCGAGTTGGTCCAATACCGGTGCCATTGATTCCGTACTTTGCGATATACTTGCGAGCCTCACGTTTTGTGGCCGTGGTCCGCATCACGGTGTCAATGAGCTCTCTTGTCTGGAGCTGCTGCAGCTTCATCGGGGGAGGTTGTCGAGCAGAGTCCTGGTCGAGTCCTGATTAATGGTGCCCGACAGGTTGTTGGAGACGTTCACGGCCGAGGAATGCTTCTACCAGTGTGAAGAAGAGCAGATCAAGATTATTCCCACTCAGGCCATGGACAAGATCAGTTTCCCCGGGTGGCAGGTACCCAAAATGCGTGCGCTTGTCGAGACTTCGGTGCCGCTGTGGGTGGCTTTACTGCTCAAAAAGCAGGGCCGGTGCAAGATCAAGTTCCCACTTTGGCTTGAGGAAGAGGAGTTGCGCAAACACGCCGAGTTTGAGCGGTCCAACGCGGAATTTGCCAAGCTGCCGTTCACCTGGCAGCCCGTGGCACGCGTGCTTCTTGACGAGGCTGGCGATGATTTGGACGGCGATATTGATGTTGTACGGTCCCATATCAAGGATTTGACCGAGTTGCGGCAAGTCAAGATCCGGTCGGGTGTCACGCAGTCCCTCAACGAGACCCAGTTGAGCATGGACGGGCTGGGGATTTTGGAGCTGAACGAGGTCCGGCCGGTGCTTTCCCGTACGATGTTGGCGCTGCACAAGCTCCAAGTTTAATTATTTATCATAGCATAGTTGGCATTGTATGCCCATAGCATAGGCTAGCGCTCCCCCAGCTCCCACCTGCTCGCTCCCCCATCCTCCCATCTCCCAACTCCCACCTCCGCTTCGTCATGTTTACAGAGATCGCAGTGAGCAGCGACCTCGAGGAGCGCACGTGCACGCCGGCGATCGTCGAGAGCACGCTGCCGCTGCCCGAGCTCATGCCCCGCGAGCCTCCCAAGCCCGAAGACGAGAAAATCAAGGGCGGTGGCGTGGCTACCCTCGGCGGCCGTACCATCCTGTGGCGCGTCGCCAACCGCACCCTGACTCTCGAACTGGCAAACCTCAACGGCAGTTTTGTCGGGTCGCAGGTTCTCAGCTTCACCTCGCCGGGGCCCGTGCTGCCCTACTGCAGCCTCGTGACCGAGGTCGATTCCGAGCACTTTGCGGTGGACTTTGTCACCAAGCAGGGCTTTTTCTACACGCTGAGCCTGCCCTATGCCGCATTCCGCGAGTGGGAGCCCGCGCAGGAGTGGCGCAGCATCAAGTCGCCCTTTGGCGTCGACACGGTCGTACCGCTCGGTTTGGTTGCAAAGAGCCCGCTCGAGCTCGTGGTGACACTTGCGGACGGCTCCCTCCATCTCCTGAGACGCTCCTCGGTGCTTGGCGAGTTTGATTTGAGCACTTTTAGCGACCCCCAAGAGCCGGGCTTCTTTGGCCGGTTGTGGAGCCGCCCCGAGATCCCCGGGCTGCCGCACCTCAGCCCGCGCGCCGCAGTGGATGTGGCTGTATTTATAGACAAGGTCGTCACGCTCTCGGTGGACGGCTCGCTGCGGCTGTGGAGCGCCTCGGGGCTCGACCTGATCTCGCAGACCCCGGCGCTCGAAGCGTCCAAATACCTCACAACCCCTTCGAACTACCTCAAGGTGGCCAACGATTCGCTCATCGTGTACCGGGACGGCGAGTTTGTGCGCTACAACGAGAGCCTCCAGCAGCTCAGCACATTCAAAGTTCCGGCCGAGGTGAGCGGCTGGTACATGGTTGACTATTTATGGGAGCAGGAAAATATTGTCGCAGCCTTCAAGGCGTTTGAGCTCTCGCAGATCTGGTGCCTGGGCCCCGAAAATTCCTATTTGGTGTCGGCGCCGCTGCCCACGATTTCGCGCGTTCCCGACGCCCGCGAGATGCAAACGTTTGTCGACAGCATCTTCAGCGTCAAAAATTACTCGAGCTCGACGCTGCGCAAGGCCCTGATGACCTTCAGCGAGGCCACGGAGTCGGACGTGGTCGACCTCACCGTGCACGCCCCGCCGGCCAGCACGCTCAGCCTGCGCGACGCCGTGACCGAGGCGGTCAAAAAGTGCGTCATGGAGCAAAAAACCAACTACCGGCTCGAGTGGATCCGCTTTGATTCGCTGTGCCAGGAGTTTGAGTGCACCCAGAGCGAGATTTTGGCGGTCGGCAAGAGCTGCGACGGGCTTGTATGGAGCATCCGCAACTCGTACTACACGCTGCTGTGCCCGATATCTAATGTGCAGCGTGCGTTGTTGGTCGACGGGTCGTCAGACGTCTCCTCTTCCTCGCTGCTAGGCCAAATCAATGGCCTTTGGGCCGTGTTTGCCCCCAGCGCCATTGTGCAGTTTGAGCAAGAGCTTCAATCGAGCATTGTGGAGTTTGGAGGCTGGGGCTCGCAGCTCCTGGGGACGCGCATCGCCACCCTCTACGAGACGCTTGTCCAGCCCCACGTGGACGAGCAGGCGCTGGTCCAGATCCGCAGTCAGCTGGTCAACTTGAGCAATGTCGATGATAAGCTGCTCGCGATTCTGCGCGAGTGCCTCGTCAAGGACGCCTCGAGTGATACAGAGCACGACACCCTGACGCCGCTGGGCTGCTCTGCCCTGGCCACCGTGGCCCTCAGCCACGCCGAGAGCTCGCTCAAGTTTGTCTCAAAGGTGCTGCTGTTTCTCTTGTTTGCGTACGGCGAGGGCATCACCCGTAACCACGTCCAAACGTTTGCGATTGGGCTCGGCCACCTCCGCACCTCCGCGGCCATTATCAGCCTGCAGGCCCCGCTGGACTCGAGGAGCAACCGCTACAACAGCCGTGCGAGCGCGATCCAGATCTCGGTGTCGCACCTCAAGCTCAAAGTCCGCGATTTCGACTCGCTGGTGGCCCGCCTCTGGCACCAGCTCGATTTCACCGAGCCGCGGAATTTGGGGGTCATCCTGAGCCTCGTGCGCGAAAAATGGCACCCGGCAAGCCTGATCTCGGCCACAAAGTACCTGGGCGACGACCCCGAGTCGCAATTTATTCGGGGCCTCGCCAAGCTGAGCACGCCCGACCAGCAGGAAATCGGCGAGGGGATGATCATTTCGTACGCTCCTTGGATGTCCACCCACAGCACAAACATCGCCATCAAGGGGCTTGGCCAAGGGACCTCGGCGTACTTTGCTGCGGTCGCCGACATGAGCCGCAAACTGGGCGCTCCGCGGCACACCGTGCTTGCCCTCTACAAGTTGGCAGCGCGCCACGGAGGCAAGGCAAGCGTTTACGCCAAGCTGCTCGAGCAGGCGCTCTACAGCGACAACATTTTGGTGGCCTACGAGGCGGTGGTCGGCCTGGCCAAGCACGAGGACCCCGAGCTGCGCAAGCACCTGGAACAGTTTTTGAACGCGGCCCTGAGCGCCAAACCCATTGAGTTTGTGTGCCAGGACCTGGTTTTCGCCGGCCTCACCGACCTCGTCTCGCAAATCATGGCCAGCCGCGAAGAGCTCGGCAACCAGCCCGCCTACAAGCTGCACTATGTCTGGTGCATCAGCCGCCGCGATTATTTGGGCGCAGCAAAGGTCATGTACACGCAGGCACACAGGGGCCGCGCCGAGTTGGCCAAGGCCGACCTCCTCACAGTGGCCATTAATGCCCTCCGGCTCATGGACGAGGACCGTCGCTGGATCGTTGTGGATAAAAAGGTGGTTACCGAGAGCGATATCAAGGCCGAGGTCCAGAGTTTAATTGCATAGATAGTTATTTTTAAAGTGAGAGCGGGCGTCAGGAGAGCAGTGGTCTATAGATCTATCAGGGCTATGGCGTACGCGTGAGATAGCTCAAGTTGAAGCTGGGCCATAAGGGACTGCTGTGTGAAATCTCAAGGGCTCAGCTTGTCTGAATGTAGATTCTACACGGCAAAAACCCTTAAGCTAAAAAAACTATCTGTGCTATCGCAACATCACGCCCTCAAAAAGCAAAAACAAACTGCCCGAAACCAGATTCGAACTGATGATCTCAGCATTACTAGTGCTGCGCCTTACCAACTTGGCCATCCGGGCGGTTATTAAGGTGGTTTTTTGAAAGAACATACAGGAGGATGTGCCGTGGAGTAGCAACGCAAATTTTTAGAGAAAAAACGCAGAAATATGGTACATCATTTTGCTCAGTGACTCAAACAAAAGCGAAAAAAAGATTAGTCATCACTACTCGATCAATTTAGCCGACCACCCAAACTCACAAAAAGATAAAAGAAACTAGGAAATAAACCTAAACCCACCCAACTATCAATTATATCCCAAATAGTTACTGATAAGAACGCATAATAGCTCGTAGCAGGGTACAGAGACAAGAGCCGATTTATATAGAGCCCCATTAAAAGCTCTGCCCCCCCCGGGGGCAGTAAATAGTCAAGCATCAAAGAAAAAAAAAAAGAGCCTCGAAAGTAGCCTTGGCTGTCTTTTCCACATCAAATATCGCTCCAGTCCCCCAATTGACCCTCATAACAAACTAGATCAATCTATAAATCTAAATTTTACCCAAACCGTGCTCCAAAATGTCCAACCCCTCGTTCAGCTCAGCTTCGCTGATGTTGAGGGCGGGCACGAGGCGCAAAGTGTTGGTGCCACAGGTAATAACGAGCAATCCATTATCGCGAGCGCTCTGAATGGCAGGGGCAGGGTCAGTAGACAGCTGAACACCCAGCAACAAACCGCGACCACGCAGCTCTGTGACAAGACCGCCAAACTTTTGTTTCCACGAGTCGACGCGCTCAACAACCTGTTGCGAGCGAGCAGCCACATTCTCCAAAATGGGAGCGCTCGAAACTTGGCTGAGAACGTAGGTACCAATGCGGGCAGCCATGGGGTTACCACCGTAGGTGGTTCCGTGGTCGCCTACCTGAAGCACGTCATTGATCTTGTCCGAGATCATGGTGGCACCAACGGGGTAGCCGTTACCAAGAGCCTTGGCCATGGTCACAATGTCGGGGTGGGCAGCCTTGTCGAGGTACTGGTGAGCCCACAATTTACCGGTACGACCGAGGCCGCACTGAATCTCGTCGTAGATGAGCACAGCACCGACAGAGTCGCACTTGGCCCTGATTTTTTCAAGCCATTCAGTAGAGGCAACATTAACACCACCCTCACCCTGAATAGGCTCGACAATAACACCGCAGGTCTTGTCGGTGATGAGGTCGAGCGAGGCCTCCGAATTGAGCTCGCCAAAGCTGAAACCGGGAACCATAGGCGAAAACGGAGCCTGATACTTGGGGTTGCAGGTAGCGCTGAGGGAACCAAAGGTACGACCGTGGAAGCCACCCTTGAATGCAACAAACTCGGTCTTGCCGCTTGCCTTTCCGACTTTGCGAGCGAATTTAAGAGCCGCCTCGTTAGCTTCAGAGCCTGAGTTGGCCAAAAACAGCTTGGCAGCGTCCTTCATACCACCAGCAGCGCGAGTGGTCTCGACCATACTGCGAGAGAGCTCTCCTACCCAGTCATTGTAGTAGAGATTGGAGCTGTGCAAAAGAGTGGAGGCTTGATCGGTGATGATTTCTGTAACTTTGGGGTGCGAGTGACCGAGACAAGTCACGGCAATGCCTGCAGTGAGGTCGACGTACTTGTTTCCGGCATCATCAAACAGATACGAGCCTTGGCCACGGTTGAGGATCATTTCTGGGCGCGCGTAGGTGGTGACCATAAACGATTGATCATGTGCAAGCGTTTTGAGCGAGCTGTGGGCCTTTGCCGAGGAGTGGAGAAACCTTTTGAGCGACATTAGTAGTGAAAAGGCTGGGGGAAATATATGTATATGTACGAGGTATCAGTGAGTCATTGATAAGGTAGGTTTTGCGAGGTTTGCAGGTAGAGCCTAGAGTGAATATAAGTTAAAACAAAACACCAAGGGGGCGCACCCAATAAGGCCGCGGCGGCTAATGTGTGCGGCTAATCTGAAAATTTCACGCCGAGTGAATCGGTTGGAGACGGAAATCCAAAGGCCCGTCTCGAGGGTGAAAAATTGGTCTGGGATTATAGTTTGGGGCTCTTTGGACCTTTGAAGCCACTCGGCTGCCCTCTAAACGGCCGCAGTTCGCGGGCGTCTCACAAGGGGTCACGTGGCCCCTAGTTATCACTGCACTGCCCGGCTTGCTTGTTAATTCGCAATGTCGTCCACTGCTGGTACCAACCCTGCCGCTTCTGCCACTGCTTCTGGCACTACCCCTGCCGGCACTGCCCCTGCTGCCCACGGCACCATCCCTCTCAACAAGCTGATTGAGACCCCCGAGTTTGCCTGGTTTGCTGCTCACGCCGTGTCCCTTGTTGCGTTTGTGCTTGGGCTCGTGTTCCGCCGCGGCGTGTTTGGCTCGTTTTTGAACAAGCTGTTCTTCCTTGCCCAGCTCGTCAGCTTTGGTCTCATTCTTTTCCAGAAATATGGCACCAAAATCAACGCTCGCAGCCTTGCGGTTGACGACAGCGCTCACTACCTCGGCATCACCTTGCTCTGGTTGCTGGTCAGCCACCGCAAGTTCACCACCCTTCCCTTTTTCATCTACAGCCTTTTCCACGCCCTGACCTACGCCCGTGCCTACCTTTTGCCCTCGCTCGGCCACCCCCAAACCTCGGCCATTTCCAAGCAGATCGAGGCGTTTATCAAGACCCGCAACAACCAGCTCTCGAGCGTTGCCGCCTACATCGAGCTGATCATCCTCGTCTCGACCTTTTTGTCGCTCTTTTCCTTCAAGAAGGCCAACTTCCTCGTCTTTGCCCTCTACGCCGTTTTCTTCCGCTTTAGGTACGCCGTCAGCGCCTACACCCGCGCCGCCGTGCACACGCTCGAGGTCCGCGTCGACCAGGCCACCAACAACAACGGTCTGCCCCCTGCCGTCAAGGAGGGCTGGCTCAAGTTCAAGGCCGTTGTTGCCCAGATCCCCGGCCCTTCCAAGCTTAACTAGATATTGCAGTGATGCTAGATCAGATGTGCTAGATTTTAGATGCTAGATATTTGCTTTAGATGTGCTAGAGTATACTCTGAACTCGTCTGAGCCCCTGCTCGGCTGCTGGCTCTGCTTCTGCCTTGCACCCCCAGGCACTCCCAGGCTCCGCCTTCCAAGCTTAACCAGATAGTTTTTGCAATAAGTGCTTTAGTTTTGGATGTGTTTTGTATGCTAGATGTGCTAGATGTGCTCTAAATGTGCCAGGGCACCCTGCTCGGCTGCTGGCGCTGCTGGCTCCCAAGCACTCCCAGGCCTCAGATCAGCCGAGCACCACTCATCAGGCACCCACTGCACCCACTGCACCACCATGATCCTAAAAAGGCTCAAACACAAGCTCAACTTTTCCTATACCGAGCGCAACGCTCTCCTAACTCGCCAAAATTGGCCCCTGATGCCGCCCAGCCGCCAGCGGCTCGATGTGCAGGCCATCCTGCCCAAGTACGCCCATATCCAGCACACGCCGCTGCCCGAGCCGGAAATTGAGCCCCTCGAGACGTTTGGCCGCATCTCAAACATCAGACGCTCGGGCCGCAACCTCACATTTATCGATCTCGAGCACGACAACCACAAAATTCAGGTGGTGGTAAATTTCAAAAAAATGAGCCAGCCGGCGAGCGAGGCCGAACTCGAGTTGCTACGCAAGGGCGATGCCATCAAAGTCGGAGGCTGGCCCTGGCGTACAAAGGCTGGCGAGCTCAGTGTGCTGTGCTCAAGCTCCCCGACCCTGCTGGCTCCCTGCCTGCGTCCGCCGCCAACTGAGCTGAACGAGGGCGTCAAGCGCAGCAACCGCGTAGCCGAGCTCAAGGCGTTTGCCGAAGCACGTGCAATGCTCATAACAAGGGATGTGGTCACCACTGCCGTCGCTCAATTCCTCAAAACTCGCGGCTTCACCCAGGTCCAGACCCCGATCCTCAGCTCGCAGGTGGGTGGTGCGAGTGCCACACCGTTTGTTACTACTGATGGCCCAGTTTTGCGAGTAGCCCCCGAGCTGTACCTCAAACGGCTCATCATTGGCGGGTTTGAGCGTGTGTTTGAGATCGGCCAGTCGTTCCGCAACGAGGGCGTGGACGCTACCCACAACCCCGAGTTTACTACGTGCGAGTTCTACCAGACTTTTACTACTCTTGAAGACCTAATTGATCTCACAAAACAAATATTTGAGCATGTTGCAGCCGAGGTCCACGCCTCGGGTCTGCCGCTGCACGAGTTTGACTGGAGGGTCGTAGACTTTTGTGAGGAGCTCGACAAGGTGCGACCGCTCCCACCAAAGCTTGATCTGGAGAATTTGCATGCGTACTTTGAGGCGCTGGGCCTACCCATCGACCCGGGGGCCCCGGTGCCCAAGCTGCTGGATACTTTGGCAGGACTATTTATTGAGGACAAGTGCACGCGCCCGACATTTATTGTAAATCACCCGTCTGTGCTTGCACCCTTGGCTAAACAAACCACCAAAAATATCAACGGGGTCGAGCGCGAAATTAGCCGCCGGTTCGAACTCATCATGGATGGCCGCGAGTACGTCAATGCCTATGAGGAGGAGAATGATCCCACCCTGCAGCTTGAAAAGCTCCAGCAGCAAGCCCAATCTGAGCAAGTTGCCGACGCAGACTATGTCGAGGACATGCAATGGGGCCTGCCTCCTACCGGTGGGTGGGGCCTGGGTATTGATCGTCTAGTGATGTTTTTTACTGGAGCTACGAGAATTAACCAGGTTCTGGCTTTTGGTATTAAGGAGGCGGGTGCTCAGGGCCAGGGAGCCCCTGAGAAGTCCAAGGAGGAGGCCCAGGAGGCTTGATCTGGCCCTAGAGGGTAGTCCCGAGCGCCCACAGCCGCCCACGGCGCTGTAAAGCCCCAAAACGCACCCCAATCACCTCTTTTTGCCCTTGGGCTTGTTGCGGCGAATGATTTGCACGCCCTGAGTACCGTTGCCAAACGCAAGCAGCACCTGCTCGTCCGAGCGCTTGCGGGCCTTGGTGAGCTTGTTGGCGAAGCTGTGCCTCTCCATAGGAGTCTTGATCTTGAGCTTCGGGCTCTCGACAATTTGTTTGTAGATGTCAAACGGCAAACCTTCGAAAAGACGCTCCCAGGTCTCGTCCAAGTTTTGCACCTCAAAGTGCTCAAAGACATAGTCCAACAACAAAGGGACCAGCCCTTGGGTGTAAGGAGGATAAGGGCCCTTGTCTGTGGACGCATCGCCGGCAACATAGCTGGGTTCGAGCGCAAACTCAAAGAAGGTCGGCAGCAGCTCGGGGCACACTGATTTGAGCAGCACATCGTACGCCTGCCGAGTAACCTTTTCTAGACCGAGCAGAGACCCGGCAGCAACCATTGCCCTGGCGGTCTCAAAGTCCCAAGTGCGGCTATCCATGGGGTGACCATAGAGGGTAGCCAGGGCGGTGCTAACAGCGGGAGCAGTGAGCCCCGGGTCCTGGGACTCGAGCGTGATGTGATACTGACCCTGTTGGGCAGTTTGGTTGCTCAAATGGTAGCACAGCGTGGGGCTCTGGGAAATAAACAGAGCGTGCAGTCTGAGGATCGGCAGGTTGGGGATGCTCAGCACGGTGTCAGACCACGCGGCGTGGAGAAATCCCATGCGGTAGACAAACGAGCGCAGCTCGTCGTCCTCAGCTGCACGGCCGCTCACTGGAAGCACGGGTACGACGGACATGATGACAGGTGAAAAATCCCGTTGAGCTGGGGGTGTATATACTAGCATGAACATTTACGAACATTCACTAGCATGAGAATTTAGCATGAACATTTAGTACGAATATCTAGCATGAGTATTTACAACTACTGGCACTACTCTCTAAATCAGGGCGGTAAATGTGGGGCCTCAGGTTTTGCCGAAAATCTACTAATCACACAATACCATGTCGGAACCGATCAACGAGAACCCGACGGTTTTAGAGCAATGGCAGCTACCAACTCGCGCAGCATTAGCAAAAAGCGCACAGGACCTCGTGCACGAGGATATAGAGGAGCGGATTTCGCAGTTCTCGCTGTTTAGCTCAAACGAGCTATCGGAGTGCTCCGACACAGAGGAGATTGATACGCAAGAAGTTTTTGACCTGATTTCCAGTATTAGCGACCCCGAACACCCCCTTACCCTGGGCCAACTGGCGGTTGTTGGCCTCGACCGGATCGAGGTAACCGGTAAGGTTGATGAGCAGGATATTGGCGAGGTTTTGGTGCGCATTACGCCGACAATTACCCACTGCTCGCTGGCCACCCTGATTGGATTGGGGATCCGCGTGCGCCTCGAGCGCTGCTTGCCTCCAAAGTACCGTATCAAGCTGCTAATTACCCCGGGCACTCACCAGAGCGAACACCAAGTCAACAAGCAGCTCAATGATAAAGAGCGCGTTGCTGCTGCGTGCGAGAACGAGCAGCTCCTTAAAGTTATTGAGCAGATGCTCGCCACGTGCTAAGAGGGCTTGCTGGTCTGCTTTGGGCTGGCCATGCCTGCCCTGCTTGGAGAGCTGCTCAGCCCAGTCGCAGCTCGCAGCCTTGCCTGGACTACTTTTGTCGCAGCCTAGTCTACGCACATAATCTATTTATCTAACAAATAACGTTTTGCCTGGCCCTGCTGTTGCCTGCTGGTTGCCGCTGGTGGCCTGCCCTGTCTGGTCGCCCTGCCTGGCCTGCCCTGTCTGGTCGCCCTGCCTAGCCTGCCCTGCCTGGCCCTGCCTGACCCTGCCTGGACTCCTTCGCAGCCAAGAACGCACATAATCTATTTATCTCAACAAATAACGCTTTGCAAATTGCGGCAGCACAAAGCTCGCCTTGTGGATCTGAGGAGTGTAGTATTTCAACGACACCTTATCGTCGGTTCTGAGCGGTGTGCGGCAGTCTGTACCGTTTGTGCAAATCATGAGACCAAGCTGGCCAGATGTATAGGTAGGAGTAGCCACAGCAGAGTAGTACACACCACTGAAAACATTGGCGAGTCTCTCCTTGAGTGCTTGCAGGACATCCAGCTTCAGCCACACGTTCTCAGAGGCTTGCATGGAGCACACACCATTGGGCGTAAGAACCCCCTTGAGCAGTTTGAAAAAGCCTTCTTGGAACAGAGCTTCTGCCGGGCCTTCGGGGTCACTGGTGTCGCTGATCACCACGTCGTACACCGGCTTGCAATTGCGTAGAAACTCAAAGCCATCGGTAATGTGCACAGTTACTCTAGGATCATCGAGGGAGCCAGCCATGCTGGGCAAGTACTTGCGACTCAGGTTGATCACCGTCTCGTCAATTTCCACCAGTTCGACCGTTTCGACGCACGAGTGCTTGAGCACCTCGCGAACACAGCCGCCGTCTCCGCCGCCAATGACAAGAACCTTGAGCGGTTTAGCGTGGGAAAAGAGCGGTAGATGGCTAATCATCTCTTGGTATGCAAATTCATCACGCTCAGTGGCCTGGATCACTCCATCAAGGACCAGGACGTTTCCATAGTCTGTGCTCTCAAACACCTCTACAGCCTGAAATTTAGTACGCCCAGAGTAGAGGCGCTTCTTTACCCTAAGACCAAACGCCTGGCCGGCCCATTCTTGATTAGTTTCGTAAAACCAGTCCTCGTTTGACGACATTAAATTATGAGAGAAACTCTTACTCATGCCTCACTCAATCGCAGCCTTTGAGGCCGGAGCGTTGGTCTCAAACGCCAATAAAATTTATTTGATTGATGCACACAACCAGCTGGCCGAGTGGGACGCCGCCTCGAGCCATGCAGACAATTTGACCGTGAGCCCTGACGGTACGAAAATTCTTGCCGTGCACCACGCAAACAAGAGCGTTGTTGTTTTCAACAAGGAGCTTCAAGAACAAAAAAGATTTGACTTCCCCAAGCGCCCCATCTCGCTCGCATTCGCCCCTAACGGCCATGTACTTGTGGCCGACAAATTCGGCGATGTTTACGACTTGGATCTCGAGGGATCGTGCACAAACGAAAAGGGCGAGTTCAACTTAGTGCCTGTGCTCGGCCATGTCTCCATGCTGCTCAAGGTTTTGGCCACAGACAGCCTCATTATCACTGCCGATCGCGATGAGCACATCAAGGTTTCGCGCCTTCTTCAGCCCTATGTGATTGAAGGATTTTGCTTTGGGCACACACACTACGTCTCTGATCTCTGCGTCGTAGGCAACCAGCTTGTGTCTGGCGGCGGCGACAAGTTTTTGGCCAAATGGGATCTCACAACTTTTGAGGAGCTTGGGCGCCTTGACCTGAGTGAAACTTTTGACTTTACCGAATTTAATGTCTTGCGCGTGGTCAAGTTCGACGAGCAGCACGTGCTTGCTATCTTCCAGGAGTCGCCAGTCATTCTCAAGGTCGAGCTTTCGAGCATGACCATCGTGCAGCAGTTTGCCCTGCCTGAGCAGCCGACTGACCTCAGCGTTGAGGCTGGCAAGGTGTGGGTTGCCACCAAGTCCAGTGTTTTAATAACTGATCTCCACACCACCGAGGCGTACCCGCACGGGTTTAGCGAGTCTGAGGTGCGCGTCCTCATGCAGCACGAGATGCGCAAGCGCGCCGAGCACTAGAGGGGCTCAATCCAGGAGAGGTCGGTTGTAGCTGCTCGTATATATAATTTTTTAAAGCTTGAAAACCAGGGTTACGCAACTATCTGATTTGGCTAAAATGTGGCCAGGCTGTAAGTGCAAGGTGGAATCGAGGTTCGAGCTGCAAGCGGCCTCTAGAGGCCAAAAGGTCCTTCCTTGAGCTAACGGAATTCCGCGTTCAATTCTCTCTTCAAGGCAGCGAGAGGTTTAAATTTCTCCATTGGCGAGATCTCCTTGGTGAGTACTCGCTTGATGAATTGAAAGTCCCGGTGAATATTAACGGGCATCACTGCGCAAAGTCTTTTCACTAAAGGGCACCGGGTGTACAAATTTTGCTCATTCCATTTGCGTGCCCTCGAGATATACTTCTCGAGCACATCAACGTCGAGCAGCAGCTCGCGCGGCAAGTTGCTGAGCGGCAAGACATGTCGAGTCTCGAGAATTTGAAGCACTTTGTCTTTGCTTGCGAGAAACTTGGGCGAGATTGGTGGGATGTCATAGAAAATTTCGTACAAAAGATCCGAGCTCAGTGATCTCCAAACAAGATCCCAGTCTTCCTGCAGGTCTTGCGACAGATGAGAAAGGTAACGTGAGGATCTGGCAGTGACGATGAGCGCCACTTTTCGGCTAGAGCGGATACTGAGGGGGGCGGTACTAAAGGGGCGCTCTGCTTCATAAAAGCGATTTATCCATCTAGAAACCTGCTCGATAAAAAGATCTGGATCCTCCCGAAAATGATCCGGAAAGTGGTCGTAGGCGGCTGGCCAAAGTTTGACCGCGTGCTTGGCCACTTCGTAGTCGTTGAAGATCTCGGGCGAAAATGTGGGCTGAGCGGGGTCGAAATTGAAGTCAGAGGCACTTTGCTGTTGAATGGACAAGGCCGCGGTTCGATCTGTGCGATAACGCTCGTCTAAACCGTAGGCGGAGAAGCCGGCTCGAAGAAGGGCATAGACAAGATCTTTGTCGTCTTGAATGTCTCGCTCTACCCACGTAAAAGCGGGGCACGACTTGCACGGCGCCCTAACAAGCGCTGTGTAGAAACTCTTGGGGGCGTCTCTCTGGGCTGGAGGGTACCACTCTCTTGTGCCTCGCATCATGGCGAGAATATGGTAGAGGTTTGAGGTATCTTTCGGTGCGCAAGTAGAGGGGAAAGCCCATGCTTCTTGTTCACAAGAAGGTTTTGTGCTCAAATATTGGCTGCAAACGTCCCCAACGTCATAGACATTGTAGTGAGCCCAGGCCGCGTCGCTGGTGAACAAGCTGTGCCACGCTCGTGAGACACGCGCAGCAGCTAAGAGCTCGTTCGGATCGAGAAAAGTGGCAACTATTACGGCCGCGGGTGCAGGCAAAGCTGGGCTATGGGCTATTTTGACGCGTTTAGCTGGTCTGTCCATGTGGCTGATCGTGGCGAGAGGCTGGCTGAGGCTGGAGCTGCCGACGTAGTTTGGACCACGCCTACTCTGCCCAGCGAGATAATTTCCAAGTAGAGACCCTTTGTGACATAGAATAAATGGCTAAATATTGCCTCTCCTAAAATTCAAGCCGCTGGCAAGCTCTGTGCCCCCTGCGCCTCTGGGCGCGCCTGGGGCTCGCCGTTTAGGACCGAGCTGCGCCGGCCGCGCGTCAGGCCCGACAGACGATGCCGCACCGCCTCGAATTTTTCGGGGGTATCCATGTGCTCGGGGCGCTCTTTGCCGTATCCGTAGCACGGCAGGTTGAGCTTCGTGCACAGCTCGCACCGTGGCTGGGTCTCGTCGCACCGCTTGCGCCGGCACCTGCACGTCCAGCATCCGCGCGACCTGCGCGAGGGCTTTGGCGTCTCGGGTCCGGGCAGCGGCTGCATCGGCTGGGGCACCGGCGCGCGCGTGTTGGGCGCGGGCGTCTGGGGTGTGGGCGTCTGGGGTGTGGGCGTCTGGGGTGTGGGCGCCACGGGTGCGGGTAGCGGCGCGCGCGTGTTGGGCAAGGGCGCCACTGGCGCGGGTAGCGGCTCGCGCGGCAGAGGCACAGAGGCAGAGCGCAGGCCGGCCTTCGTGAGGGCCGCCTTCGTCTTGCCACAGCAGGGGCAGCGGCCCCTAGATTTCTTGCGCCGAACATTAGAGAACCAATCTGAAACTTGCTTGGGCATGAGCCCTGTCTCTTCCGCGAGCTCGTCTCTCTTGTCGAGGCTCGGGTACGGGTCGTTCATGTGAGCGTGGAGCCAGGCACGCAGGGGAGCGACTTGCTCTGCCGGTAACCTCTTTGGTTTGGACAGCCTCTGCCGTTTACGCCGGTCCCTAAACCACATGAAAAGGCGGTCGGGGGTCGACTCTGTTTCGCGCGCCAGCCGCTCCAGCTCCTCTGCGCCAGGGTACATGTTTTCGTCGAACGCCTTGGTCAAAATCGCGACCTGCTGCTCGATGAACCGGCGGTTAATGGTGCGCGACAGTCCACTGGACCGCCGAGCGTTGGCGAACCAATCGCTGAGCTGCCTGATGGAGCGCCCGGTCTCGGTGGCCATCCGCTCAAGCTCCGCCTCAGTCGGGTACGGCTCGTCGCGGTTGGCCTCAAGCCATGCCCGGAGCACACCACTGGCATCGCTGAAATTGCGCTTTGTTCGCCAGGACATGACCTGCTCCACCGTAGGGCGGGGGTGAGCCATATAAAGGTCCTTGATCCATTTCAGGACTCGGTCGACTGAGAGGCCTGCTGCCTCGGCCACGTCCTCCACCTCCTCCATAGGCGGGGAGCGATCGCCCAGGTGTGCGCAAATTAGGGCGCGGATAAGGTTCTTTTGTTGAATCGAAAAGTGGGTGGGGTGAGGCCTTGGCTCAAGGGTGGGCCCTGAGCCCTCAGAGAGCTCAGCGGTGGGGGTCTCTGATCTGGACCGACCGTCGCCATTGGCCCGCAAACGAGTCCTTTTGCGCGTAGGCTCCTCGTCCGCTTCGCTCTGCTCGTCCAGCTCGCTCAGCGGTGAGCCATCCCCCTCCACCGGCTCCTCAGGCTCCGCCACGTCCTTGACCCACGTCCTTTTGACCTGCTGCCAGAGCTCGTCGCGGCGTTTTTTGGCGTCCCGAATAGCTTCGCCCAGCGCCTCGCCGTCGCGCTCACGCTTTTGCAGGCCCTGGAGCTCAGACTCGGCCTCGAGCCCTGCTATACCAATCGCGGCCCAGGGGGGATAATAGGGCATACCAAACGCTGTACCAAAGGGTGAGGGCGTCTGGGCCGTCTGAGACATGTGGGCCATCATCTGGGGCATCATCGGCATGGAGTACATCATGGGGAGCTGAAAGTACTGAGAGGGGTCAAGAAGTTGGGGCTGGGCTGTGGACCCGCTGCGCCCGGAGTCATTGGTCTGGTTCATCTGGCGCGTAGTGGAATATTTTGCTCAAGCACGCGCGTTTTTGATGAGGGCCGTTTTGTCGGAATGTGTCCCAGCTTACGCGTCCAAAATGTGTCCGGGCACATTTCCGGGGGCATCACATTTTCGAGGGCTTCCTAGAGGGTCCACCGGTGTTCCTCTATCTGGGCCACTTCTAGGCCTCTCACTGCACATTTTTTAAAGTTGTTGCTAGCTGTATACATAGAGCTCCCTGTGACAATGCCGAGCAGGCCCGACTACATCTGGCCCTCCGGTGCGCAGTTTGGGCACGTCCTAACGCCGGTATTCTATTCAATTGTAGCGCAATTCTATATATTTACTGATAGCCTGACTTTTTTAGCCAGTTTTCTGAGGTTTCTGAGGCCTCCAGAGCTGAGTTTGACACTTCGTTCGTACGCTCAATTGATGCGCAATGTAGGATCTACAACTTTTTATACATTTTCTCAGGTATACATTTTCAAATTATCTCAATATCTCATCTAACAGAGGCGAGCATCCAGCTCAAATCTTCAGTCTAATTTGCAAACCTTCAAAGTCACTCCAAGCCAGAATATGGAACTATAATAGAGCTAACTACCTTTATTGTAAACTGTTTCCAAGAAAAACATAAACCGTTGACGATAGTACTGTCTGTATTCGAAGAAAAGAGGTGCTTTTTTCACAGGCTATTTAAACACAAAATAATATCTTTTTCTTGGTTGTCACAGCTCGTGTATCATGAAAATCTATATTTGACGCAGTTTCAAAGATTTTCACTCATAACTTTTTGGTTTTGCCTCTAGGTGCATTAAAATTGTTTCACATGCATATTTCGTGCATAACGCACCTGAAAAGTTTGTCAAACGTGCAGCCAAGCGGCTCTACAGAGAGTTTTAAATAAATGGAACGCAAATTTGCACAATTTGGACAGCTTCCGCGCCCAAAATGCCCATTTAAGCTTTCGCCTGCGGCCATCTCAACACGAAAGCACGATTTCCCGTCCGATCAATCATAGTTAAGCGTGTTAGAGCCACATTCAGTATTACAGTGGGAGACCATGTGAGAACGGGTGGTACTGCAGGTTTCTTTTTGACTTTTTTTGCTCTGGCTTTAGCCGGGCTTGAGCATGTGGGTCCTGCGGAGCGCGGGTGGGTCTTGTTTTTTTCGGGGGACGTGGAGAACCTGTCCCATTGACCATTGTTCCTGCTTCGTATAGGGGCAGAAGTGAGCGTGGCAATGCGCGCATTGTGGTTCGCGGCGGCTCGGGCCTGCTGCACTCAATTCACGCTGTGGACATGGGAGTTGCGAGAGGTGGGCGGTTGGGGGGATGATAACAAATCGCTTACGATTACGGAATTGATAAACATTACCTGCGAGGTCAAGGGTTTTTTTGAGGGTGCCCGAGGCGAGTACCATTGCGGCGAGGTGGTGGTGCTGAGAGGTAGATCAAATGTAGTTTGATTGACTTGATTGAGCTCAATTCTCCAAACTGGAGTGTGCAGCATACACAGACTACTTGACTGCGCGGGTGGTCGTCCAGGGCTAACCAGTGATGGTGCAGCGGCGCCAGCAACGCGGCCAGCAGTACGCCGCAGAGTAGCCCGTTCTCTCAAAACCCAGCACCTAGTTGGACTAGTTGGACTAGTCAAAGTGGGTCCTAGGTGGCCCCGCACCCTCCTACATGCATATGCAGGTGCGAGCATGGCCCGCAAATCAAATTCTAAAGTACGAGCTATAACTTTTAAAACTCCTTTTAAACACCCTTGAGCAAAACGGTGCTGCGCGAAATCGTCCGCCGCTCCGTAAGCTCCTCCCCTTAAGCGCTCCCCCCAGCTCGCGCTTGCTAAGCAGTCATGGCCACCAAAGAAGAGGACGACGCCCTCTCCGCTCGCAACAAAGAAGAGAGCGACGATGAGGTTCGGGCCAAATCCGAGTCCCAAGCAAACACGCCCGAAGAGCTCGAGGAAGTGACCGAGGACGAGGCGCCCGAGGGCTCTGACGAGGACGACGACGAGAGCGAGGACGAGGACGACGAAGCGCCCGCCAAACGGCGCAGGCGAGCGCGCCGCAACCAGTTTATCGATGTCGAGGCCGAGGTCGACGACGACGAGGACGACGACGAGGACCAGGACGTGCTCGAAAACGATGGATTCGTTCAGAGCGATGAGGAGGACGTGGGCGGCGTTTCGCTCGCGCGCGAGTCTGCGCGGCAGCGCGAGGCCAGCCGCAACCAAGAGCGGTTCAATGCGGCCGACGCCCAGGAGCTTGCCGACGAGATGCGCGAGAAGTACGGCCGG
Source organism: Wickerhamiella azymoides (assembly GCA_030563245.1). NCBI lineage: Eukaryota > Fungi > Ascomycota > Dipodascomycetes > Dipodascales > Trichomonascaceae > Wickerhamiella > Wickerhamiella azymoides. The sequence goes on along the minus strand of JAKUBN010000025.1, from coordinate 63,889 downwards.
TCCCAGGCCACATTCAGGGGCGACACCGACGTTGTGCCGCAGCGGCTGTTGCTGCCCTCGGTGCACGACCCGAGCATCTTTGGGGTGAACTGCCGCATCGGCAAGGAAAAGGAGGCGGTCAGGGCGCTGTCGCGGCGCCTCCAGAACATGCGCCCCAAGCCCGAAGTGTTTTCGTGCTTCCAGCGCGACGCGTTTACGGGCCGCGTGTACATTGAGGCGCGCAACCAGCGCGCTGTGCTCAACGTGTGCAAGGGTATTCCCAACATCTACGCCCAGTCGAACATGCTGCTGGTGCCGATCCGCGAGTACGCCGACCTGCTCACTGCGCGCAAAACAAAGGAGGTCGAGCTGGTGCCGGGCACCTACGTGCGCATCAAGCGCGGCAAGTACGCCAACGACCTTGCCCTTGTCCAGAACCTGAGCGAGAGCGGCCTCGAAGTGCAGCTCCAGGTGCTCCCCCGCCTCGACTATGGCCGCAACGCCGTGATGGACTCGCTCGACAACAAGCGCAAGCGCACGTCGGCCGACCGCCCCGCGGCAAGACTCTTTAGCGCCACCGATGCCAAGCAGCACGACGCCTCGCGCCTCCAGCGCCAGGCGGGCGCCTCGGCCTACATCTACAACGGCGACGACTATGTCAACGGCTATTTGATCAAGGACTTTAAGTTGGCGCATATCACGACCGAGAACGTCAGCCCGAGCCTCGAGGAGATCGCGGCCCTCAACAGCACGAGCGAGGGCATCGACCTCCAGGCGCTCAGCGACAGCGTGCGCAAGGACCTCAAAGTGCAGAGCTTCCAGCCTGGAGAGACGGTGGAGGTCACGCATGGCGAGCTGATGGGGATGCGGGGAAGAGTCCAGAGCACCAACAGCGACATTGTGACGATCGTCGGAGTCGAGGACCGCAACAAGGGCGTCAAGGTCAGCCTCCCTACCGGCCATTTCCGCAAGTTCTTTTCGATCGGCGACCACGTGCGGGTCACCAGCGGCAACTACAAGGACGAGACAGGCATGGTTGTTGCCCGCGACCGCGACCAGGTGACGCTCCTGAGCGACATCTCGAAAGGCGAAGTGACCGTATTCGCCAAGGATCTCAAGATGGCCAGCGACATTGGCGGCTCAAACACGCTCGGCAAGTACACGCTGCACGACCTGATCCAGCTCAACGCCCAGACGGTGGGCTGTATTGTGGACATTGAGCGCGAGCACGTCAAGGTGCTTGCCCAGGACGGCCAGGTGCTGACGGCGACGCCCAGCAGCATTATCATGAAGGTGACTTCGGGCCGCCAGGGTGCCACCGACCACAATGGCCGCCAGATCGAGCCCGGAGACACGGTGCGCGAGATCGCCGGCGAGCGCCGCCAGGGCACGATCCTGCACCTGTACCACTCGTTTGTATTTTTGCACAACCGCGAGTTCACCGAGAACTTGGGCGTGTTTGTCAACCGCGTCTCCAACATCGCGACGGTGGCCACCAAGGGCGCCCGCGACGAGCGCGGCCTCAACCTCAGCAAAATGAACCCGATGGTCAACTCGCAGGCGCCGCAAATAGCCCAGCAGCGCTCCAACTTCAATGCGCGCCGCATCATTGGCCAAAAAATCACCATCGGCCCCGGCTCGGGCTGGAAGGGGCTCAAGGGGCTCGTCAAGGACGTCAACGACACCGCTGCGCGCGTGGAGCTCGAGGCCCGCAACAAGATCATCACGGTGCCAGTAGAGCGCCTGCTGTTCAATGGCCCGAACGACACCAAAATTCCGTTCCGCGAGTACCTGTTTAGCACGCGCGGCCCGAGGACCAACATGGGTCCACCGGGCGCGCCGGGTGCTGGTGGCGGATTTGGCGGCCCTGGCAGCTTCGGCGGCAACCGCAACGGCGGTCAGACCCCTCGCGCCGGCGCCCACGGCGGCCCCCTCGACGCCTCCGGCTCAAAAACGCCCTGGAGCTCGGGCTCAAAGACGCCCAGCTGGAACAGCGGCGCAAAAACGCCCGCCTACGGCTCCAGCTCGTGGAACTCGGGCTCCCGCACGCCCGCCGCATGGAACTCGGGCTCAAAGACCCCCGCCTATGGCGCCTCTGGCGGGCGCACCTCGGCCTGGTCGTCCTCGAGTACCTCGTGGGACAGCGGCCGCTCGGCGCCCACGCCCGGCGGATACGGCTCAATCAACCCCGGCGGCGCTCCTACCCCGGGCGGATACGACTCGGCCCCGACCCCAGCGCCCTATGCCTCCGCCAAGACGCCCGGCGCGATCTCTGCAGAAACGCCTGCTGCCTGGGGCTCGGACGATGAGGACGAGATCCAGTACGAGGCAGAAACCCCTTAGTTACACTATAATTCTATTCAGTTTCGTCGCCGCGCGCTGCTCGCTGTTCGCCGAGCGCTGCTCTGTATTTTGCGCATATGCGCGCATTTTTTTGACTGCGATTGAGTCGTCCTCTAAAAATAGCGCGTTTCATGGGCATACCTAGAAATTCTAGCTTCTACATTCCATCGCCCCACACTTGCTTGCTATTTTCACTAGCAAACTGTACTGGGCCACGCTTCGCCCGAGACTCCTCGATGCGAAGACTTCGATGCGGGGTGTCTGCATGATCTCAGACACCAATCAAGATCGATCATCAATCTGATGCAAAGTCATCTTCCATAGCATGTTCTCGCTTGGAAATCCGGTGCCGGAGGTTGTGCTCTCCCGGATCTAAATAAAATTGGTTTCAGAGCTTGCCAACTCTGTTGCCCTAGGGATGGCCAAGAGCCCTGTGTGCTCAGCATGCATACCATGCAGGCCGTACGTAACGCATCGCCGACTTCTGAAAAACAGTCTGCCAAAAACCTCAACTTCTACTGGTCAAGCTTTCATTTTCAAGGATCCAAGTTGCTAAAGTTATATTGTTTTGAGGATTTCTCACTCTGAGCGATCAGCGGAAAGTGACGGCTTCCCCGCTGATCTGCATATGCAGATGCACATCGATCAAATTTTATCAATATGATCACCAAGCACATGCACATGCACGAGTCGTCATCGCATAAATATTGTAGGGGGATGCCCCAGATTTTCCTCTCTCAGGTTAAACATGATTGCCCTCAGTTTACTGGCCACTACTGCTCTGGCGGCTGAGATGTCATGGAAGCCCCTTGAGTTTGACTGGTTTTACGGAACGTGCTCAGATGCAATTGCAGACAATATGCTCATCGCTACTCAATGTCCCTTGACGTTGTCTACTCCCGACTATGACCTGTACATGGGCTGCTTGTGCCAGAATGGCAACTTTACCCTCTCGATCTACAATTGTTTTGTCGAGGCTCAAAAAAAGACGGACGTCTCCAAGCGCTCCATCGGCGACTCGTGGCAAGCGTACGCCGGTTACTGCAAGACCTATGGCAACACGCCCCTCATCTACACCCTCGACGAGGCTGAGGCCTACTTTGCCGAGAACCCCACTGTTATGTCCTGGGAGGAGGGTAACGCTACCATGAACGGTCCTTTTAGCCCCGACTGGACTCTGCTTGACGACACGCTGCTCGCCTCTGGTCTTGAGAGTCACGCTCAATACTGGTACGCCGAAATCTTTGGCATGATCACCATGTGGTACTTGTTCTTCATCATGTTTGTTCAGACCTGCCTTCACTGGGGTGCATACCTTATGCCTAGCATCATAAGCGCCATTGTCAACAACCCTCTTTCTCGCCAGTTCCGCCGTCATGTCGGCCTACCCGCTGTCTGGGGTCAGGCTCGTGCTCGTCCTGTTCGTGTTCTGCGCTACTTTTTGCTCTCCTTTCCACCTCGTCTTCACACTTTCTTCTTTGCCGGCTACCTACTTTTGTGCATTGTTGGCATGTGCTACCACTACAAGGTGGTTATTAGCCCCTACTGGTATAGCTCTCGCAGCGCCTACATCTCTGCTGCCATTGCATGGCGTTCGGGCCAGCTTGCTATGTACAAAATGCCCATGGTGTTTTTATTCGCCGGCCGTAACAACATCCTCATTTGGCTCACCGGCTGGCAGATGGAGATCTTCAACCACTGGCACCGCTGGATTGCCCGCCTCATGACTATTGATGTTATCATGCACGCTATCGGCTACTCTATCGAGTTTGCTGGTGAGGACTACTACACTATTTCGTTCCAAGAGGCCTATTGGAACTGGGGTTTCGTCGCCCTCTTTATGTTTGTTTTCTGCTGCGTGAACGGTACCAAGTCCTTCCGTGCTCTCTGCTACGAGATCTTCCTCTACCTGCACATCGCCATGGCCGTAATGTCGGTTGTCGGTGTGTACTGGCACATCAAAACTTACCACGGTCTTCTCAACTTGTACCCAGTTATTGCCTTTTGGGCGTTTGACCGCGCTGCTCGTCTTGTTCGCGTCGTTCTCTCCAAACCCTTTGCCAAGGCTCATGTTCGCGCTCTTCCTAGCGATGTTCTGGAGGTCACCGTTGTGTACTCTGGCTGGTGGAAGCCCTGTGCCGGCTCGTATGTTTTTATCCACTTCTTGAACAGCTGGCTCTACTCGTTTCAGAGCCACCCTTTTACCGTTGTTGATGGTGACAAGCCTGGTGAGTTCAAACTATTTGCGAAGGTCCAGAATGGTATGACCCGCCAGCTCTATCGCAAAGCCGTTGCCGCTGGTGGTGAGCTTACCTGCCGCACTCTTGTTGAGGGCCCTTATGGTGTCGAGTTTGCCACTCGCATGTACAAAGAGGTGGTCCTATTTGCCGGCGGTATTGGTGTCACTGCTGTGCAGTCGCACCTCAAGCACATTGCCTCCAAAAATATTGAGGGTCAGGTCATTCACGTGCATTGGGCCATTTCCAACGCCGATCCTTTGACCTGGTTCCGTAACGAGCTTGAACAAATGGCCAAACTCACAAACGCACAGATCACAGTGCACCTCAACGACGCCGCACTGCCTTCAGCTGACCCCTCTGGAGCCGCTGTGAGCACCAGCTCTGCAGACAAAAAGGACCAGAGCTCCATCACAGAGAGCGTTGATGGTGTTGCAATTCAAAGGGTCAATTTTGTGCCAGACTTCAACGGCATTATCAACGACCATATTTCAAACTCCCAAGGCGCCATCGTCTTCTTTGTGTGCGGTCCGCCCGCCATGTCTGATGTGGTGAGATCCTCCGTTGCAAACAACCTTTTGCACACCAAAAACTATGTGCAATATTACGAGGAGTCCTTCACCATGTAATGTTAATCTGCCCCTAATTTTCTGTCTGTAATAATTCCTAACTTATAATAAAAATACTGATCGTTTACTTAAATGTACTTCTTGGCCGCATCACTCGCACCTTTGGGCAGGTTGGACTCAATCTTCTTGGCAGCAGCGAGCTGCTCGAGCTTGTTGCCGGGGAGCTTGCCGCTAACGCTCTTGATGTCGATATTGTCAATGGGGATCTTGTTGCCGTACTCGTCAATAACGTGCTTGACGCCGTCGATGGTCGTGATGTTCTTGGACTTCTCGGGGTCAACAGGAGCCTGGGAGATCTTGCCAGCGGTGCCAGCAGTACCAGTACCAGCAGTGCCGTGAGTACCGGTACCAGCAGTGCCGTGAGTTCCGGTGCCGTGGGTACCGTGAGTACCAGTACCAGCAGTGCCTTGAGTGCTAGAGCCGTGGGGGACAGTGCTAGACCCGTAAGAGCCGCTGTTTCCAGTTCCGCTGGTGCCGCGCGAAGTCTCCTGAGGGTAGTTAGAGCTGCCCTGGGTGTAACCCTGGCCGCTGGTGTTCTGGCCAGAGTGGTGGTGGTGGTGTCCAGCCGCAGCACCGCCGACAGCGCCAAGGCCGGTGCCAGCAGCAGCAGGTGCACTAGACGAGTGGTGGCCCTGAGTAGCGGAACCGCCCTGCGGGTACTGAGACGATCCACCTTGAGGGTACTGGCTAGAGCTACCCTGAGTGCCTTGAGGGTACTGCGAGGAGCTACCCTGAGGGTAAGAGCCCTGAGTAGACTTGTCAGAGTAACCGGCGCCGGTTGCACCAGTGCCAGTACCAGTGTGAGCACCAGTGTGGTGGCCAGAGTGGTGACCGTGGTGTGTGCCACTGTGGTCAGTGCCGGTGCTACCAGCAACGCCAGCAGCACCAGGAGCAGTAGAGCTAGAGCCGTAGTTACCAGAGCCAGAGCCAGGGCCAGAGCCAGCGTTGAAGGATCCCTGCTGCTCGCCAATAGGCACGCCGCGGCCAACATTCTTGCCACCGTTGTGGGTCTCGAGACCAGCGGTAGCACCACCAGCACCAAGGGCACCGGAGGCAATGCCAGCAGCTTGGCTGGCCTTGGAGTTCGAGCCGGAGCCGTGCTGCGAGCTGTGCGGGACACCGCCCACTTCGTGCTGTGCAAGCGAGGGCACCTGAGACTGCTCATGAACCTGCGAGCCAGGAGCAACACCGCCAGAACCATAGGTAGACTGGTCGCCGTAGCGAGCCTGGGCGTGGGTAGGGCTCTGGCCTGTGGTACCAGTGTGGTGGCCAGTGTGGTGGCCAGTAGCGCCAGTAGCGCCAGCAGCGCCAGCAGCGCCAGCAGCGCCAGCAGTGCCAGTGTGGTGGCCAGAGTGGTGGCCAGTGGCGCCAGTAGCACCGGTAGTGCCAGCGGTGGGAGGGTAGGCACCGTCATTAGCATACTCGCCCCTTTGGTCGCCCGAGTGGTGGCCGCTCTTCACAGCAGTGCCACTGTACTGGCCGTCATCGGCATAGATAGCGTTCTTGCTAGAGGGCTCTGTGCGAGTGTAGTTGCCCTGCGAGTCAGGGTAGGTCACAGGAGCACCGCCAGCGTGCTTGTTGCCCTCGCTGTGGGGGTGGTGCTGGTGGTGGTGGCCAGTAGCAGCGGCACCGACGCCAGCAGCAGTGCCGACACCAGCACCGGTAGCGACGCCAGCAGCGCCGTTGTGGCCAGACGAGTGGTGAGAGCCATAGCTTGTGGGGTCCTGGCCAGAGTACTGAGAATCAGGGTGGTGCGCGCTGCTGCGAGTCTGCGAGTAGTCGCCCTGGCTACCTGCAGTAGCGCTGCCAGTCTGGCCGGTGTGCTGGCCGTGGTGACCGTGGTGGCCCGTGTGGTGGGAGGTACCTGCGCCAGCACCAGTGCCAGCGACAGCACCGGTAGTACTACCAACACCGGATCCAGTACCCTGCTGGCTGTAGCCTTGAGATCCTGGGACGTGCGAAGTGTGGCCGTGACCGTGCGAGCCGTGAGTGCCAGACTGGTGAGTGCTAGGGGCATCGGAGTAGACGTCACGGCTGTCTGTGTAACCGCTCTGACCGCTGTTGCCAGCGACGTAACCAGCGCCAGTGCCAGCAGCAGCGCCGGTGCCAGTGTGGGAGTTGCCAGTGGTGCCCGAGTGAGAGTGGGCAGTAGTACCATGGGTGTGGTGGTTGTGGTTGTGGCCAGTGCCGGTGGTGCCATGGCTGTGGCTGTGAGCACCAGTAGTGCCGGTGCCAGTGGTGCCGGAGCCGTAGTTGCCACTGTGGTCGTAAGAGTGGGAACCCTTCTCAAAACCAGTACCACCTTCAACAGTCTGGCCACTGGGGTAGCTAGAGCCAGCTGCACCTGCGGTGCCTGCGGTGCCTGCAGCTCCGGTGGACCCAGCGGGGTAGCTCGAGGTCTGCGAGCCCTGCGAGTAGCTGCCGGCAGCTTGCTGGGGAACGGCGTTACCACGGGCACCCTGCGCAGCGTTCAAACGCTCTTGCTCAGGATTGACGGGGGCCTGCTTGGAGTCCGAAGTACCAAAGAGCTTCTCTGCACCCTTCTGGATAAATGATTTCTCGTGTGTATCTTGTACCATCTTGAGCTTTTCTTTCGGGGCGCTGCTTCTGCTTTATGGGAAATTTCACGCATATGCATTGCGATGTGGCCTCATTGCACATGCATGCACGTGCGTCGCCATCGTGCCGTAGAGCAATCTGTAGAAAGTTATTTTCCAAATCTTAGCTGGAGCATGGCGTGATAGTTATTTCGTCTCGTGGGTTGACCCCCACTTAAGACATTGCTAGCAAGAACTTTTCATCAAAGTGGCATGGAAAACCAATTGCTTGAAAAAGGCTCTACGGAACACAGTTACGAGCAATTAGCAGCTATTACAGACTATTCTATATTAAAATGATCGGCCTATTCTCCGCCCTGCAACCGCCATGCACCCCGCATTCTAATGCATCCTGAAAATGTTGCTAAGCTTCTGCACATTTCTAACTTTTGATCGGCATATTAGCACGTCAGATCATGCAGCGCAATGACGCTGCACGCAGGAACAATGTTTCGACAAGTAGTTTCACGCGTATCAGTACGCGTTACTGGCTAAATGTGATACATGCGCAGCAATACTTATTTTGAATAGATATATACGTATATTGTGCTGTGTTGAGTAGAAAGCTGCCATCAAACAATTGAACAATGGGCATAGACTCAATTCACTAGGGCTGGGCGGTCCCGAATTCTCGAGCGTGCGCTACCACTGGTAGGTCGAGTTTGACAGGCTGCCCCTTGGGCCTAAGGACTTGTGGGTCTATGCGGCATTAGCTGAGTACAGATTGAGGCTTAGACCAAGATTAGACTCGCTTGTTTTAGGTGCTCTAGGTGCTTGATCGATGAGAATACACAGGCTGGACTGGGCGGTAGGGCTTTTCGAGTTAGACATGGCAGATATGTGACTTTTAAACGCACTTAATCTAGCATTACATGGTAGTACCCATTCTCCTGGCTAGCAAGGTTGTGGCATCTTTTAATGTATTTAGTTGGCACGGCAACAGGGACCCCCTGGGGTTCCCCTGCGTTTTCAAGCAAGGCGTAGTTTCGGATAATATCGAGATGATCTATGCAATTATTCCAAAATTTTGTGGAGCGCTCCAGTCTCTCCGTATGCAGCCGTATTAACCTGGGTAACATCAAGTGATCCTAGGGTAGATCAAGTGCGGTCCTCCAAGGACCCACACAGCTTGGCCATTTGGGCCATGCTATTTGGAGCAAGCCATCTGGGCCATGCCATCTGGACCATGCTGTCCCTGAGCTGCCATTCTTTGTTTTTTACATCTAAACCCTCTTCAACATAGAAGTTTTCGCGCATTGCACCGTGGACGCGGCATGGCCAAAACGGCCAAGCAGCCACACTTGCTCGTCCTGACGCCACATGGGAGTGGCACGTCTCAGGCTGGGGCAGCTCACGGCCTTTATCGTTCGAGTTGACACCTGCGACTGCGAGCAATTACGGCTGGTTGTGTACACGTCATGCCAAAAGGAGCCTGTGTTTGTGTCGCGCGCCCACAAGGCCGAACAAACGCTCGTGGTTGAGGACTTTGATTCCGACCAGTTCTCGCCGTTTGCGGCGCGCGAATCAAAGTTGCACGTGCGCGTCTTCAAAACCACCTCAGAAAACAGCGATTGGTCGCTGCTCACGTCGTATTTTGTCGATTTGACCCAGTTTGTTCCCGGCCAGTCCTCGGCGGCGTTTTCGGTGCAGGTCGACGCAGAAACGTATTCATTTGACGCGGCACCCGCTAAAAAGCGCGTACCGAGTCATATTTCACTTGCGGCTGCAAACTTGCGCCAGACAATCGGCCTCAAAACCACAGGGATCGCCGAGACCGTTTCGTTTGATATGCTTGTGCGGCTCATCTCGATACACAATGCGCGCGACGATGCGCTAATATCCATTCAAAAAACGTCGAAAAAAATCGACAAGCACCTCGAAGGGCCCACCCCAGAGCAAATAATTGAGCTCGAGTCTAGGCTCGAGAAAACGCGCGGCTACGCCAAACTTATGCGCGAAAAGGCGGCAGCACTGCGTAGTGCGGCTGCAAAGCTTGCTGCCAAGTCTACTCAAGAGGCCGAGACCCTAAAAAGAAGCCTCGAAATTCAGCGGCCCGAGCTCGTCACGCCGGCGTCTCTTGACGGCGAGATTCAGGCCCAGCAGAGCAGGATCGCTGCCAGTTTGATGGAGATCTTCCCAATTGAGCCCATGGAGCAGTCGTTCCACTTTAGCATCTGCGAATTACCGCTGCCCTCGGTGCACACAATCAACCATTTTGACCCCGTTCAGGTGGGCGCTGCGCTTGGTTTGGTAGCCCAACTTGTGCTGATGTTGTCGCGGTACTTGGATGTGCATCTCCCGTTCCCTATCCAGCCGCTGGGCTCGCAGAGCTATATCAATGATCCCATCTCCAACATCCGCGGGAGCCGCATCTTCCCCCTGTGGACGCAGGGGGTTTTGCTCTACAGGGTAGAGTATGCGCTGTACTTGCTCCACAAGGACATTGAGCAGCTTTTGGCAGCAAAACAGGTCGCGGTAGTCGACCTCAAACAGACGCTGGCAAACCTGAAAAATCTGATGCTTGTAATGGCCTCGTGACGCACACCGCCTCTATTTATTCTAGACTAATTTTCTCTCCACTGGTAGCCGCAGCTGGTGCACTTGTAAAAGGTGGTCATGGGCTCATCAGCAGACCGGATCTGTAGCTGGTAAAAGTAGGCCTTGCCGCCGCCGCACGAGTTTTGCGGGCACAGAATGGCCGTTTGGTCGACATTATCCCAGGCACCCTCGCCACCGAGCATATCGTCAACTTTTTTACGCTCCATATAGTGCCGGTCAAAGATGCGCTGCTTGTCGCCGATGGGGAAATTGTAGGGGCAGGTAACACACTCAAACTTATTTCCGTCGGTTCCTCGTGATATTTGAAGCATGTTTGAGCATCCAGGGCAGAACGTCAACATCCTGTCCGCTTAGATGAATATCGATGAAATTCTCGAGGCAGCTCGAGCAGTTGAATCGGCTGGAGGCCTGTTCAAGGACGGGTTCGAAGGGTATTTCGACCAGCACAAGCAACGTACCAAAGTCACTGATGGCGATTTTTCACGGGCACCCCAGCTCGAGCGTCAAGAATTTATTGAGCTTAACGAGATCCACCCCGAGGGTTTAGACCTGATTGTCAACAATTTAGAGTCTAGTTACTCGAGTCTTTTCGACCAATGGGCTCTGGAACTAGCCCAAAATTTCAACCTTTGTTTGTACGGCATTGGCTCCAAGCTCGAGCTTGTCTCGCTATTCCTAGATCACTGGAACCCAGACATGGTTGTTGTGGTTGCCAACGCCTTTAACCCGCTTGATTTCAAGGAAATGCTCAACTTTTGCGTCAAAGCGGTCGTGCCCGAAGATATTGTGGATGGCTGGTTTAAGCTGCCCAATGAGCGCATAACCCAATTTTTGGCCTATTTGGATGAGCACCCCGAGACTGAGTTGACGCTGGTCATTCACTCGGTCGAATCTGAGACACTGCGCGACTCAAAATCCATGGATATGCTGGGCAGGCTCGTTTCCCACAAACAAATCTTTTTTATTGCTACATGCACAAACATCATGGCACCCGTTATCTGGAATGCCCATCAAGCTGCTCTGCTCGGGTTTGTGTGGCACAATGTTACCACTTTTAGGCCAGCCATTTCAGAGAATGCGTCGCAAGATGTGACCAAGTTCGGCAAGACGGGCGCCCAGTCGGTGCGCGTCATCGATATGGTGCTCAAATCACTCACAAAAAATGCTCGCGCGCTGTTCAAGCTGCTGGCCAAGATGCAGCATTCAAATATGAAGCGCCGCAAGCTCGAGCTCAGCGCAGAGTGCAAGCCGTCACACGGCGTTGCCTGGAACGACTTGCTGGACGAGTGTTTGGCCGAGTTCATTGTATCCTCGGAGGACTCGCTGCGGAGACTCATGGCCGAGTACACATCGCACAAACTCGTGCGCAGTAGCAACAAAAATACCGGCGGCGTCGACATGTATTATATTCCTGGCTCGTTTGGTGAGCTTGTGGAGATTCTTGCTTTGGCTTAAGCGCCAGAGTAGGTCTTTGAATGCCCATATACACACTCGGGCCCACCAGCCCTTAATTGAGCTCCTGATCGTGCCCTTGATCGAGCCTCGGATTGAGCCCCTGATTGAAGCTCAAAGCACGCCCTCAGTCTGTGAATGATTTAGCCCCGACAGAGCTCACTAAAATGCATAATAAATATAGATCTAATCGCTATCCTCGTCAAACTCGTCTTCTTCCTCCTTCTTGCTCACCTCGCCAACAACCTCAGAGGTGCCAGTGATACCCTTCTTTTGCCGCTTGCGCGAGTGCAGCTCAGCCTTGCGGGCTGCATCTTCACGCTCAGCATCCGTACGTGCCTGCTGCTCCTTCTCTAGCTGAGCGGCGTGCTCCTGGCGCACCGTTTCAAGGTCGGCCTCAATCTCGTCAATGTCGATAATAGCCTTACCCGAGACCCGCGTGACGTCATTGAGCGAGACGCGCTTGCGGTGTATAAGGTACATGCTCACCTTTTCAGGGTTGCGTTTCTCCTCGTACTTGAATTTGGTCTTGATTTGGGCGCGCGTCCGCTGAGGGAAGAACTGGGAGATCAGGTTGAAATCTGTGCCCCACGCACTAAGCGAGTCGTAGAATACCGCCGTTTCCTCGGGAGTCCATCGTTCCGGACGCTCCTTGGTGCGATGTGAGGCCGAGTTGACCAGTTTGTTGAATTTGTCGTTTGCTTCTTGCGCCTTGCTTCCCGAGTCCTCGTCGGCACGATTATCCCTGTGACGATCGATCTGAGTACTACGCTCATCGAGCTGAATATTACCAGCAGCATCTACTGTAAGGGTAGGACCCTGCTGGGCCTGGGACTCGGCGCCGCCAAAGTCGTCGTTATCGATGTCTACCTGGCCATCACGCCCGGTTCCATACTCATTGTTGCGCCTCTCTTGCCAATCCTTGTAAATGCGCAGCAGCTCAAACTTTTTTGACTCCTTTTTGGGCATGTACTGGCCGCGCACCATACGCTTGGCCAGCAGCAATTGAGTGCGCTCACGCTTGCGCAAACTGCGCCCGGCCTCCCACTGGTCGTACTCGTCGTTCTTAACACCAATGGGAATGTCGCTGCACAGCGCAGACATGGTAAACGACTCGTCGTTAATGACGCGGTCCTCAAAGTGGATCTTGGCGTTTGTGCGGCCCAGACGCTGTATATCTTTTGGGTCCATCACCACCTTGCCGCTCTCATCGTAATTAACCTCGCGGTCCGAGTCCTGGTCATCGTCAACAATTAGGGCACTGCCAATGGGCTTGACCGGCTGCGGCACCTCATTGATCTTTCCAGGGTCAACGTACAGGTTGTTGTCCTCGGGCTCGCTGTCTTCGAGGTCAAAGTTGGTTGTGGGGCGCGGCGGCGCGGCGGGAGCGGCCACAGGCGCAGAAACAAGCGCAGTAATTGGCTGTGCAGCCACTGGAGGCGGCACCACCGTTGCCGGTGTTTGGGGCGCTTCGAGAGCCACCACGGTAGTTTCTTTAACGATAACCGGCTCTTCAGCCTCAGCAAAAGCGTCCACAGCCTCCTTTTCGACGGGGGGCGCGGCAATTTCGGGCTTCTCGGCGACGGAGGGAACTCTAAAATCGTCGTCCACGATCGCGCTCTCGCCGGCCTTGAGCATGTCTGACGCGCTGAATCCGGCCGGTCCCGACGTGGTTGAGTTGCGACGCGTCGTCGAGTCCAGGCGGTTGCGTCGGCCAGCCCGGGGCTTGAACCGCACATTCGATTTATTCACCTGCGAAGACATCGATGAATAAGGTCGTCGAGTTTGGCGAATATGTGCTTTTTATCGAGCCCATGGGCACCGAAATTGTGGTTGGGTTGAGCGACGGCTCTGTTCGGACCCTCAGCTCAACGCTCGTGGCCCCTGGTGCACCGCTCATCGGCCTCACAACTTTTTTGGATGGGTTTCTTGCCGGCCGTCAGACGGGAGAACTTGTTTATTTTGATGCAAAAAACAACAAATCAAGCACTTTCAAAGTGCCCCACCCGCTTGCCTCGCTTGCCTGCCGCGAGGATAAGGTCGCAGTAGGCACTGAGCTGCAAAAACCTGATGCCGGCGTTTTGGTGTACCAATGGACCTCGCAGGCTGCTCCGCAAAGACCCCTGCGTGAATACATGGATGCTCATGGCGATGATGTCACAGATGTGCGCTTCCACCCTACAGAAAACGTGCTCATCTCTGGGTCCACTGATGGCACCGTCAACCTCTACGATTTGACGGTGGCAGATCCCGACGAGGCAATTTACCAAAGCGTCAACCACAATGCGGCTATCCACCGCGCAGACTTTATGGCCCCAAACAAGTTCTTGGCCCTCAGCCAAATGGAGACCTTGTCAGTGTACCAAGTGGCGCACCCCGACGAGAACGTGGAGGAGCCGCAGCCAGTAGATTTCGGCGATGTTCGCGAGCAATGGGACTGCGAATACATTGCAGACTACCGCAATGGCTATCTGCTTATAGGTTCAAACAACAAGGGCACTCTGCGCCTAGTGCCCTTCGCCGACGGCCAGCCCAAGCTCATCAGTGCCACAAACCTGGAAGGCGCACATGGCGAGGAAGTGTGCCGCTGCTTTTGTGTGGTGGGCGACAAGCTTTTTACTGGTGGCGAGGACTGCAAGCTCAAAGTCTGGGACCTGCCAGAGACCTCTGCTGCGGTGTCGGCGGCTCCTGCCAAAAAGGACAAGCACAAAAAGAGCCGCAAACCCAAAAAGTCGTCACGGTCTAACCCCTATTAGGCTCCTATTAGTATGTACATTATCTACTGGCTCTGCCAGTCAAACTGTAGCGAGAACCATGCCGACCTGTTTTGCCGCAGTTCGCGCTCGAGGGCCTGCCTCTCTTCTTCTGGATCTTGACAAGGCTCAGTGGCTTCCTCTTCTTCATAAATGTGCTGGAATTTGGAAAGGCCATAAGTGTGCTGGCGCTGGGCCGGCAGCGAGTGGGTGGTATCCGGGGGCTGGGTAGGCACCATGGGCGCCGGCAGAGCAGGAGCGTGCTGCACCAGTGCGGCTTCTTGTGCTGCTTTGGGCTTGACCGTGTTAACGTCCAGCAACTCAAAGCTCTCTTGAGTCTCGAGCGTCTCTGGTGATGGCGCCTCTGCTGGTCGACGCTCGGGCGCTGTGGGTTCGTGTTGGGGCATTGTGGGCTTTTGGGGCGCAGTGGGCTCTTGTTGGGGCGCCTTCCCTGAATCTTCACGCTTTATATTCGGGTTTGACTCGAGCGTGGACTCTTGTTTGGGGGGATTGGCAGCGGGCTGAGTCGTTGAGGGGGCCTCTTTCTTGGGCTCATTCTCAAGCGTGCTCGCCTCCTGCTTCTGCAGCCTCGTCGTCACCGGGGTCTTTGCCTGCAAAAACCTCAACGCCTCGTCATGCGAACTCTCTGAGCTATAGCTCTTGCGCTTGTTGCCCACCTTCACCGGCTGCTTGCGAATGAGCGGCAAGCTAGTGAGAGACTCGTCGGTAGGCTCATCAGTCGAGCTTTTGAATGAACTGAACCCTTCCATCTGGTTGCCGTCGAGCGAGCGCACCACCCGCACCGAGAACAGGTCGACTAGCTTGGCGAGGGCAGGCCGCGACGCGTGCCGCGAAAAGTAGAAAAGCAAGTGCCCCGGCAGCATTTGGGACCCTCGTACGTAGCGTGCACCTGTAACTGCATTCACATAAACCGGTAGCGTGCTCTGGCCGTGCACACTCATGCCTGTGGTGTCGAGCACGGCGTTGCGCTCGTTGACTGCTGCGCGCGAAATCGTGATACAGGGGCTAAAATAAACGGCATCAAGGCGGTCCCGCGGCTCGCACGTGCCCTTGGCGCACCAGTGCACCTTGCAGTTTGAGCTCGAGTCTGTTGTCGAACACTCCACCACCGCGCGGCTCACGGGGCAGGTGTCTGAGGCGCTGAGGTAGAGCGAATAATAGTACCTGTCCATGTGGATTTTTGTCTTGAGGGCTGCTGCCAGCGCAAGCAACACTTGCTCGTAGCCAGTTGTGGTGAACAGGGCGCAAAACCGCGACTCGCTGGGGTACCCTCTGGCCAGCAGTTCGAGCAGCTCAGCGATGCCTGAGGCACCAGGATCATAATCTAGTGCGTGCTCGCGGTGCTTCTCATAGATATTATCCATGTAGATGCTCAGTTGCTGCTTGCCGCATGTATAGGGAATCAGGGCCGGGTGCGTCCTGAGCATGCCTGGCCACCACTGCTCGCAGCGAATATCTCCAGTGTAGAGGATTGCGGTGTGGGCACTTTTGACAAGGAAAATGCAGCTTCCGGGGCAATGGTGGGCGTCAATGGCTGTAACTTCAATGTCTTCGGGTTTGGCGCCCCCTAAAGCGGCCCCCTCGGCACCCCCCAAAGCAGCCAACGTCAGGCGCACAGGAACGTCTAGAGGCAGCACCTTGAGCACCTCGACCCCTGCGACCTCTTTTCGGAGATGGTTGTACTTGAGGTTGCCCTCAAAAGAATTATTTGACCTTAGATTTAGCACCAGCGACCGGGTGGTGGCCGTGCACCAGACGGCCGGGCCGCGGTAGCTTGGCCTGTCGAGCCCCGTGAGATGGTCCGAATGGGCGTGGGTTAGGAGCGCGAGCTGCGGACGGCCCCGAAAGTCGTCGATCTGCAACCCGGGGAACTCCTTAATCACCCCCATTTCAAAGCTTTTTGGGATGACGCTGAAGGTGGACAAGCGGCCCGGGTTTGTCCAGTTGGAGCGGTCCAAGCCCAGTGCTAGGGTTTATGGGCTGTGGGTGGTGGCTGCTGCGGGTCTGGTTGGCGCGCTGTGGACGCCGTGGGCCCTCGCGCTCCTAGCCCTAGCGCTCATCCGCCAGCCGTACCAGAGGGTGCTGGCGGTGCGCCAAGTGGGGCTCCAGCTGAGCTCGCGCCGCGGCCACCAGTTTATTCCCGCCCACGATATCCTCGACGTGCTCATCAACGAGGTGTTTGAGGGCCACGCCGTCGTGCACGTGCTGCAGGTGCTCGTGGCCGACGCGAGCGAGTGCGTCGTGGTGCTCCGGGGCGCGCCGCTGGCCGAGCTCGAGCAGGCGTACCGCCTGATCACCGCCGTGTTAAATAATTGTAGCTAAAAGCTGTACTAAACTAGAGCTCTCGAGGCCTACAACTTGGCCTCGGTGCGGGCGGCCTTGAGGATGGGCTCGAGGCTCGTGGCCTTCATCACGTTACCCTTGACCTTGAGCTTGCCGCTCATAAACAGCTTTTGGGCATTGGCCTTGCCGTCAGCAAGCTGGGCAAAGTCGCTGTCCGACACAATCAGGGTCACGTCGGCCTTGGCGGGGGCCTTGCCCTTGCCCACCTCGCCCTTGTTCTTGACGTCGAGGTACCAGGACTCGACCTTGCCCTCCTTGTTCTTGATATCGAATTGAACAATCATCTTGGCCTGCTTGATGTACTTTTGCTTGGCCTCCTCGCTGGCATTGATGCCCTTGGCCATGAGGTCAAAGGCGGCGCTGGAAGGGAAGGCGGGATCAGAGAGGGTCATGTGTGTGCGAGAGCTCAAGGGGTGGGGGCGCCGCTTTATATAGTTGCGTAAGCGGAGCCCCGGGGTGGGGTGCATCGGCCCGCATGTGATGCGGTGACACCAAAGCCACACCGTGCATGTAAGCTCGTTTGTTTTTGCTCTTGGCATTGCTAACCTTAGACTAGCGTTTCTTTAAACTACTGCGCTCTTACTTGCCCGGGCTCCGGGACATCGCCGCCAACCGAGGTCCCCACACGGGTGGCTCCCCCCCACTCTGGGGTACATGCCGCATAAATAGATAGAGTTGCGGTTGCAAGACGCAAGCTTTGGCTATGTTTAGCGAAATTCAGCAGCCATACGGCGAAAAATCAACAGGGCAAGCACCCCAACGCAGTTCGGGCCAAGTTGCTCCGACCGAGGTCGAGGTCAGCCAGGTGGGTCCCGGGGTGGCCCTCAGATCGCCCTCGGGTGGCCCCGGTTGCAGCTCTCAAGGGGTAGGCAGAAACTTAGCTCTCTGTCTGCACTTGTCGCTCAGCATCCTCGCGGGCCCTCAGCGCAGCCCTTATACGCTCGTCGGCCCCGACATCGCTCTGCGGGCTGGCCCACTTGATCACGAGCGGCTTGCGATTTTTTTTGGATTGCGGCTGGAATGACAAGGCCTCCTTGGCAAATTGGGCCTGCGACTCGAGCGGGAACTCGACCAGCTGGCCCTTGTTTTGTGGGGTGACCACAACGCGGCCAAAGGGGGCGAACCGTTTGGTGGTGGTCTGCTCGTCTTCGCAGTCAACAACAAGCCGGGGGTTTTCGTACATAAAGCAGCCCACACCAAGCATATCGTCGCGGTAAACAGAGTGCTTTTCTCGGCCAAAACAGTCGAGCGCAGGGTTGAGGTAGGGCTCGTCTTTTGAGCCCGGCACCCGGTGTAGATTGTAGCAGCGCTCACCGTACACGCACATACCGCGAGCAAACCAGAGGCAAAACACCCCCCGGTCCTTGGAGGCGGCGGTTGTGCCCGAATCTTTTGAGGACCAAGCGCACGGGCTAAGGACGTTTCGAGGGCCCCGCCGCGACTCGCCGCCCGACTCTTGGAGGTGCCATATGTTGAAGATGGTGCCGGGGGTATCTGCCGACTTGTGGAGGTCGTCAAACTGCTGTTTTGATAGTTGTGTGCGGGCTGCCATAATCGGGGGAGAGCAGTGCCGGCTATTCTGAGCGGGGATTCTAGGTTTCTGAAAATTTTACACTATGTACATCTAGATTATCTGGGCCTTTTGAGTTGAAGGTTATTCGGGAGACGGTGGGTCTGCAGATCAGGGTGCATATGCATGAGCCTAAATATATAAATATGACGGTGGGCGAGTGGTGAGTGCGATGAGTGGGAGAGTGAGTGCGGTGTGGGCATGGAGTGCGGGAGTGAGGGCAGAGTCAACTCGCGTAACACTCCCTCACTCCCATCCCCCTCGCTCACCTCGCCCTCCTCAACTCATCGACCGCCTCGACCTTCCTCAACGCCAGCTGCAACAGATCCTTCCGCTTCTGCAGCTCGATCTGTTTCTTGATCCGCGGGTCCTGCGCAGCAAACGCGGCCACGTCGGCCTCTGTCCAGCGCGAAAAGATCTCGTCCAGCTCGCGCGGGAACGTGTAGTAAAAGTCCGACAGCAGCTCAAAGTTCAGGAACAAAACGGCCGTCGAGGTGAGCTTGTCGGCGACCACCTCCATAAACACCTCGGGACAGTGCACGCGGCTCGACTTGTGCGCGCATTTCGAGCTCTTGATGGCGGCCATGCGCATCGCCAGCAGCTCGCTGCGTTCCTTGAGGAAGAGGGCCATTTTGCCCTTCTCGATGACGATCGGCGAGAAGCTGAGCTCGTTGATAATGCCCGACTTGCGCGCGTTCTCGATATATTTCTGGACCTGGGCCAAATTGCTCGAGCCGAGCTCCTGGCGAAGGGCGTCGTAGGCGGCGTCGCACTGGCGCTGCTCCTCCTTGAGGAGGGCCGAGGTGTACTCGCGGGAGGATGCCCACTCGCGCTCGTCGATATCCACTTCGTACTTGAACGGCTTGATGCTGTTTTCGATCTGGTCGGCGGTGCCGAAATAGCGCTGGTCGAGGATCCGCCGCGTGGCCTCGTGCACGGCGTCCTGGGCCAGCGGGTGGTTGGCAAAGCTGGTCTGGGCCACGAGGCTCTGCATCCGCTTCTCAATCTCGTCCACAAGCATCAGCGACGCGTGGCGGCCCACGCCGCTTTTGGTCAGGTTGGACGTGCACTGGTCGAGCAGGTTGGCCCAGTAGACCTCGTTGCTGCGCTCGCTGAGCGCCTTGAGCGGGATCAGCGGCGCCGGCTCGTGCTCGTTGGGCGAGTTCCAGTACCGCTCGGCCAGCACGTCGAGGGCGTTCTGGTCGATCTGGGAGCGCACGAGCTGCTTGACTTCTTGGCGCGAGAATTGGCTGCTGAGATCCTTGAATGCGACCTTGAAGTTGTCGAGGCTTTGGGCAAGGAAGGTGCCCGGTGTCAGCCCGCGGTCGTTGAACTCGACTTTGAACTGGTACGCGCACTCCTCGAGCTCGCGCTTGATGGCGCGCGTTGTGGGCCGCAGCGATGCGGCCATGGTTTTTTCGAGGATCCCGCACAGCTTGCGGGTCAGCTGCCGCACACCGGTGTCGATGCGGGGGTCGCTGTACTCGCGGAACTGCGAAAAAAAGGTCGCTTCCTTCTGCACAGCGTCGGTGATGGAAGCAGCGCTCGCACCCCCCTGGGACACCCCCACATAGCCCATAGCCAGCGGGTACTGCTTGTTGGTCAGAATCTCGTAGCCGGTCTCGGCGTCCACAAGGTCCATTTTGGTCACAACGCCAATGGTGCGCTCGCCGCGGGGGTCGACGCGGCGCGACGCCCTGAGGGCCGTGGAGTTTGCCAGGTCGACGTCTGCGGCGGAAATGGCCAAAATGATGTTTGGCTCCTGGATATACTTGTCGCACAAATCAGCAATCTTGCGTTTGAGGCCCACGGGCTGCCCGGCCGAAACGACCTGAATGTAGCCCGGCAGGTCCACCATGGTCAAGTCTGGCACGTGAGGCGAGTAAACGCTCAAATGGATGGGGCTCTCGCTCACCACCTCGTCCACAACCGCCATGTTGAGGTCAAACAGCGTGCGCTGCACGTGGTCGAAATCGGTGATTCTGCCCATCTTGAGCTCGGGGAACTCGCAGTACTCTTGGCTGAGGCCGGGGGAGTGCACGAGGGTCAGCTCAATCGGTCTGCGAGTGACCATATTGGTGCCCTTGGGCAAGAACTTGTGGCCGACAATCGCCTCGAGAACAGAGGATTTGCCGCTGCTCTGAGACCCGATAACCACGATGGAGGGAATTTTTAGGGTCTCGTTGGAATCAATTTGCAGCAAGATGTTGCGGATCTCAATCATTTTGCGCGTGAGGTTGACCATTTGGTCCATGTCGTCGTCGGACGCCAGAGCGGCAATTGCTGCCAGGGCCGCAGGAGCGGGGTCCGGAGAGCCTCCAGGGCCGCCCTGGGCTCCAGACCCGGCTCCATCGGCACCACCGGCACCGCCAGTGCCATCTCCCTGGTGGTCTCCGCGGTACGGGCTCTCGAATTCTTGAACGCCGCCGCTCAATTTATCCCAAAACGAGCCGAGCTTATCCCCAAACTGCGAGATTTTCTCCTGGGTGGACGCGCCAAACTGGCCGAATTTGTAGTTCATGTACGACACGCCGCCGACGGTGGCGCCGGTTCCGAGGGCCAGGCCCGAGCGCGCGAGCCGGACGACGCTCCACAGCTCGCGCCGGGCAACCACCGGGTGCACTGGCGGCCTAAAATGAGCTCCGCAAGGCACTCGCTTCATAACGTAATGTTTGGACTGGGCCTGCTGTTTTACCAGGCGGTGCTGTTTCTCAACGCCGTGGCCATTCTCAGCGATGAGCGGTTCATCAAGCGGCGTAAGTACGAGGCCTCTATTGAGCTCACTAACTAGTAATTGAACCCGACTACGGCGCCCAGGATTCCATCAAGGGCCGGCTCGTGAGCCTGACTCAGGCGGTGCGCACCGTGATGAGACGTAAGTACCCAGCTTCGGCTGCTCCTAGAGCTATGACACTAACCAGCTCCCCTAATTGCATTCAATATCGTGATTATATGCTACGAGTTACTCCTGGGATAAATATTAGGCCCCCTTGTCTAGAGGGTTATAGCGTAGAAATTTTTCAATCAGGTCGACGTGGGTCATGACCATGCGGCGGCAGCAGTACCGCTTGAGCCCGAGGCGGTCCATAGCGTCGCCCTCAGAGACGCCCTCTTCTTGGAGGTAGCTCAGGTATGTGTCCCATTTGTCGCCAACGACCTTGCCGCAGGAGAAGCACCGGACGGGGATGATCATGTAAGGGTGAGGTGCGAGGGTCAGAGTGAAGAGGGTAGTGGCGAGGGTGGAGGGTAGTGAAAGTGAGTGAGGGTGACGAGGTGAAGAGTAGATTGGACTGGGAGAGGGTGAAGGGATCAGACTCCGTGAAAAAGAATGCATCTACTGCCTTATATATAGTTATGCTCTACTTGCGGTACCACATCCTCGAGATCTGCTGGTTGCGCATCTTCTTTTGCAGCTGGAACACGCCGTACATGAGCGCCTCGGCGGTGGGGGGACAGCCGGGCACGTACACGTCCACAGGCACGATGCGGTCGCAGCCGCGGACCACCGAGTACGAGTAGTGGTAGTAGCCGCCGCCGTTGGCGCACGAGCCCATCGAGATGACCCAGCGGGGCTCGGGCATCTGGTCGTACACCTGGCGCAGCGCGGGGGCCATTTTGTTTGTGAGGGTGCCGGCAACAATCATGATATCCGACTGGCGAGGCGACGCGCGGAAAATGATACCCAGGCGGTCCTGGTCGTATCTGGGGGTCGAGACGTGCATCATTTCCACGGCGCAGCACGCAAGGCCAAAAGTCACGGGCCAGAACGAGCCCTGGCGCGCCCAGTTGGCAATGGCGTCGAGCCCGGTCAGAGCGTAGTCCACGGCGTTGTTGGGGGTCGTTTGCGACGGAAGGGGGTAGTCCGTGGGCATGGCTGAGGGAACAGCCTGTGTGGAAGCGGCGCGCAGGCCCGCAAGCTGGCGGACTGCAGGGACAAACTTGGACCGTGTGAGCATAATCAAAGATTTGTGATTGGCTTGGGAGGTAAAGGGTGGTGGATGTGTGAGGGTGGGAGTAGGTGTGGAAAAAATTTGGGAAGAGGGGTGTGGTTTCGGGGTTATTTAGAACTATAGAGTAGTTTTTGGAAATATTTGCGCTGCGTGCTCAAAAGGAAAAGGATGGCATTGCGGTATCTAGCTGTGCTTAGCTCATCGCTGGAGCCCAAGCAGCGAGGCCAGGGGCAGCCGCCGAGCCTCCGAGTAAGGGTACCATGAACTGGACTTCAAAGGCCCCTGAGGAGGCATGAACTACTAATTTGTATCCAATTTAACGTAAAAAAGTAACTTTTTCAAATACATTTTGCAAATTTCAGCGATTGCCGATGGCCGAGTCCCCCAGCGAGGCGATCCCAACGACCCGCCAAAAAAAAAGGCAGCCACGCAATATGCCCCAGCATATGTCCCAGCATATGCTGCATCACAAAAAGCAATCCACACTTTCACAAGCAATTCACATTATATTTACATAGCAACGACTCCTCCATTACAAGTGGGAGGCAGAGTCAACGCGCTCAACCACGAGGGCAGAGGCACCACCGCCACCGTTGCAGATGCCGGCAACACCCAGCTTGCCCTGCTCCTGCTCGAGCACACTCAGCAAAGTGGTGACGATACGGGCGCCCGAGCAGCCCAGGGGGTGGCCGATGGCCACGGCACCGCCGTAGACGTTGACCTTCTCCTCGTCGAGGCCCAAAATCTTGGCGTTTGCGCAGCCCACGACCGAGAACGCCTCGTTGAGCTCGTAAAAGTCAATCTCCTTCGTGCTGAGGTTGGCGATCTTGAGGGCCTTTTCGACAGCGAGCGAGGGAGCGGTGGGGAAGTCGATGGGCGCGGCAGCAGCGTCGGCGTACGACACAATGCGGGCGAGCGGGGTCAGGCCGAGCTCCTTGAGCTTGCGCTCGGAAACGAGGACGACGGCGGCACCGCCGTCGTTGATGCTGCTCGAGTTGGGCGCGGTCAGCAGGCCGTCCTTTTTGAAAACGGGGCGGGCGCTGCGGAGACGGGCCTCGTCGAGGCGCGCGGCCTCCTCGTCGGAGCTGACGGTGGTGGTCTTGCCGCGCACGGTGATGTCGATGGGCGCGATCTCCTTGAATTTGCCGGCGGCCTGGGCGGCCTGGGCGCGCTTGTAGGAGCGCACGGCATACTCGTCCTGCTGCTCGCGGCTGATCTCGTGCTTGGCGGCAGTGTGCTCGCCAGCCATGCCCATGGCCTCGCCGGTGTAGGCGTCCTGGAGGCCGTCGCGCTGGAGGCCGTCAACAAGCTGGCCGCCGCCAAATTTGAACCCGGCGCGCGCGCTGAGGTAGTGGGGCACGTTGGTCATCGACTCGGCACCACCGGCAACAACCACGTCGGCGCCGCCGGTCTGGATCACCTGGGCGCCGAGCATGATGCACTTGAGGCCCGAGGCGCACACCTTGTTCACGGTGGACGCAATGGTGTGCTCGCCAAGACCGGCCTTGAGCGCGACCTGGCGCGCAGGCGCCTGGCCCACGTTGGCGCCATACACGCAGCCAAACAGAATCTCCTCAACCGCAGCAGCAGGCACGCCCGAGCGCTCGAGCGCGGCCTTGACTGCGTGCGCGCCAAGGTCCACGTAGCTCTGGCTAGCAAGCGAACCCTGCAAAGCACCGATCGGGGTGCGGGCAGACCCAACAATGTACACGTTGTTTGTCATGGATGATGAAGCGCGTCGAGAAGGGGGGCCCGCTTAAGAGGGGTGAGATCAGGGTTAGGTGTTGGGGGACAGAGGGGCCGTACAAAGTGGTTCAGATGGCGCCCCGCGGGACCCTTTATAGCCTGAACAACTTAAACTCGACTACACAAAGTGCCTGCCCGAGCTCTAGGCTCTGCGGTGCGCTGCTCACTCGAATACCTCACCGGCACTCTGCCCCCCGTGCATATCCCCCAAGCCTGCGGGCACCATCCCCCCCCTGCGCCTCCATGAGCACAAGCAGAGCCCAGCGGCGCTTTGTTACGCACCTCAACCCGCCAGCAACCCGCCACCAGCCCTCTCTCTAACAAACGCATTATGCTATATATATAGTTTTCTCCAGAAAAGACCTACTCGCCGAGCTTCTCAAGAGTCTCGCGGCCAGCCTTGGTGTACAACCACGCGTTGTAGTCGTTGGCCCAGGTCCACAGCCACCAGTAAGTTCCGACGGGGACGGCAACAAACAAGAACTGGCTCTTGACGCGGCGGAAGGTGTTGAAAACGCTGTTGTAAAGCATGCCCTTGAAGGGGTTCTGGGCGTTAGGAGCAAGACCGTAGCGGACAGTGTATTTTTGCGAACGCTCGCCGTATCCGTGACCACCAGACATTTGACAAATTTCCGAGTGTCCCAATTGGTTTATTACGAGCGCAGAGGGTGTTGGGGAAGTAGGGGGGGTTATGGGTTAGGGCGTTTGTGGCACTCGCGGCTTCTTGTTGCGTAGCTCTTGGGAGAAAGCGTGTGTCCCAGCATATTAGCAGCGCCCCCCGCACACGCCCAGCACAAGTGTCTCAGCATAAACCGCAACCTTGTACAAACACTCTAAAATGTTGTTTTGGAAACGCAATTTATCAAAAGAGCTCAAAACTCTAAGTGCACAGGTCCAAAAGGCCCAAACAACCGCCCGCAACCGCCAGCTCCAGCGCAGACGCTACCTCAGCCTTGTCCTGGTCTACACTATCTTTGCCTATGTTGTGCTAGTGTTAATTGCGGTTGTTACTGCAAGCTACAAACAAACTCGCACCAAGATTTTAATAACTGCTGTGCCCGGGTTCATCTACAGCCTGTACAAGACGCTGGATCTGGCGCTGCAGTGGCGCGAGAAGAGGGCCCAGGATAGGCTCAACGCGCTCAAGGATAAACGCAATGAGCTTGTGGCCGAGTATAAAAAGGAGACCAACTTTGATAGCATTCAGGAGGTGCTCAAAGCCGCCGAGGAGACCAACGAGACCAGCAAAGCCGGGGCCAAGGCCGAGGCCAAACCCGCTCAGAGCAAGTCCAAAAAGCCAAAGACTCCCAAGAAACTCACCACGCAAGATCTTGTGGCTAAGGCCCAGCGCGATGGTGCCAAGGCACGACCTTTAGGACTCCCCGAGAGCGCCGTGGATCAGGGCGTCGGCGTGCCCAAGGGAGTGGCCAAACCTCAGCTACCGCCCCAGCCTCAGCTAACGCAATCGCCTATTGCCCTCTCTGCCCCCCCAACCCAGGAACCGTACCACCCGACCTTTTTGGACCGGCTGGCCGATCTTGTGCTGGGTGAGAACGAGGCGGCTCCCAACAATCGGTACGCCCTCATCTGCCGCAAATGCTTTACCCACAATGGGCTCGCTAGTTATGGGCAGGACCCCAGCGAGGTGACGTACCGGTGTCCTGCGTGCGGCGAGCTCAATGGCCCCGAGCCAACTGAGCCCAAGGAGTCCAGTGAGCCCAGTGAAAAGAAGCCCAGTGAGCCCAAGCCCAAGGGCACACAGAGCACAGAGATGCAAGAAATATAGCCTTACAACTATCATATGCTATATGCCACAGTCTAAGTATCCTTCCACGACTCGGGGCATGCCGCGGCTGGCAAAGGGTGAGCCAAAGGAGCCAAAGGAGCCAAAGGAGCCAAAGAAGCCAAAGAAGCCCAATCCCAAGACAAGCAGAGCACAGAGATGCAAGAAACATAGCCTTATAAATATCGTATGCTATACATGCTACAGCCTAAATATCTGCCACGTCTAAATCCAACCCCCTCCACGACTCGGAGTGGGCCGCGGCGCTGGCCTTCCACTCCTGAACAATGGCCCACACGTCCTCGACAAAGCGCGCTGGCACGAGGGCCCCGACCTCGGCCTTGTCCAAGTCGGTCGCAGCCTCAAAGTAATCGCGCAGCAGCGCCGCGGCCTTGGGCTGGATGTACTGGTTGCGCAGCACCTCCCACAGCAGCCCGGCGCCGGAGCTGGAGAAGTCTGTGTTGCCCAACACAGCAAGGCTGACGAGTTTGGCGTGCGCGGCAGTGGCCAGGTGCAGCAAATTGGCCGCGTGGCTAAAGTTATCGGGCTCGGGTTGGAGCAGCGCCAGCTTGACCACAACGTCGTCTGTGGCCTCCAAAAGCTGCGCGATGCACGCCGGCAGGTCCTCAGTGGGCGCTGCATTGAGCTGGGCCTGCGCGTAGAGCCGGGCCGCCTCGTCGCCGGCGTCTGCGGCGATGCGCGGCTCCTTGGCCGACATGGCCTGCAGCTGCAGCAGCGAGACCAAGGCGAGCTTTTGGTTGTGGTCCTGCTCAAGTTGGGTCGCGCGCTCAAGTTTGTAGGTGGCGAGCGGGTCGCCCTGGAGCCGGTCGAGCGCCCATTGGACGCCCGGCGCATCGTCGCAGTAGCGGTAAATAAAGTCCACAAACGGGAACAGCGAGATGAGCTTTTCGAGCCCGACCGACCTCAGGTAGTCAAAAACAAGGCAGGCAAACTCGTAGCCGTGCTGCTCGATCGGCTCGCACACGAGGGCAAAGTTGTCCGAGGCGAGCCATTCGTCGACGAGCAGGCCGGCCAGCGGCGCCCACAGGTCGAGGGACTCGGCAATCTGACGCGCCTCGGTAGGCCAACCCTCAAGGGCTAGCTTTTTGAGCAGCTGGTTTTGCTCGTTGGTGGCGTTGCCGAGGCAGGAGAGCGCAGTGCACATGATGCGCACCGTGGCCGGTTTGGGCGTTGTGTTGCGGAGCTCTTGCAGCAAGTCGGGGCTCGCGAGCCAGTAGGAGGCCTGGGCGCCCGGAGCTCCTCCCTGAGCCCCCTGGGCGCCCTGAGCAGTACCGCACTCATCCAACGCAAAACTGAGACCCTCGACAAAAGTGGCAGCACCGACTTTGGGAGCCAGCTCAAGCGCATTTTCGGCATTGTGCAGCAGCCAATCGTGGCTTATCTCGAGCGTGGGCACGTTTGCAACGAGGAATTTCACCGTTTCGAGCTGCTCCCAGGCGTTTTGAATCTCGACCAAAAACAGGCCGAAATGTGCCGACAGAAACTCGCTCAAGGTGCGCAGGTACTTGCACCGCAGCGCCAGATGCGAGACCATGCTGGGCAGCGCCGGCGTCACTTGCGAGCGGGCGATCTTGTGGGCGAGCTTGATGGCCGCTGCCTCAAGGCTCGAATCCTGGTCTTTGAGCTCCTGGATCGCCGGAACAAACGTCAGCGGACTGTCCTCAGACCAGTAGAGCACCACCTGCTCGAGCAACGAGTCGAGCGACGCGCGCGAAATAGCGCCGCTGACCTCGAGCACGCCGCGAGGAGTGAGCAGGACGCAGCCCTCATCGAGGCCTGCAATGCCGATGGGCGGTGCCGAGAGCCAGAGCTTGGCCTGGAGAGGGTGCAGGACCTCGTCGCGGCGCTCGCCCATGCCGTAATTCAGGACCAGCAGCTGCGACGAGAACAAAATGTAGACGGTTGTGTTTTGGACCTCGACGAACCCATGGGCTTGGCTGGAGTCGACATCCCTCAAAATACGCTGCTGCTCGACCAGCCCGTCGCGTAGCCTGCTCAACACAAACGTCTCGCCGCGCGTGAGGGCGAAAATGTAGCTCCCGCTGAAGTCGACCGAGACGAGGCACCCACCGAGCTGGCCGAGGTCCACGTCCTGCACGTGCTCAAAGGTCGCCCCGATTTTGTAGAGAGAGAGCATTCCGTTCACGCGGAGCACCGCCACCTGGTCGCCGGCGGCCCTGATGTCCTGGATGGGGCTCGCCATTTGGAACCAGTTGCGGTTCATTTTCGAGACTTTGGGGGCCGCGACGCCGCCGAAACCGTCGGCAAACTGCACCAGCCACAGATTTCCCGTGGCGGTGGCCACGAGGACGTTGTAGCCGCACGCAACGGCCTTGATGAGCGAGTCGCCATTCAGGGGGATTTGGACGGTTGTGGGCTCCGCCTGGAGCGAGATGCGGCGCACGTGGGAAATTAGGCCACTCCTAGCATTGCACAACACGATTTCGGGCTGGTTGCGGCTCTTGACCTCGAGGAAAACAGGCAGCTGCGGCTCGTCGCTCTTGAACAAAAGCGGCGATACGTGGACGTCTGCGCCGCGCAGCGGCCAAAGGCGCGTGCCTCCGGGGGCATCAAGCATGGCCCAGCCGGTGTGCAGCGACAGAGCAAACGCGCCCGGCGCCGAATCGCTCAGGACGGCCGGCCTGGGCGCCAGCAGCGAAACGGCGAGCGGCTCGGTGGCCAGGACGTTTTTGGTGGCCGTGACGGGCCGCGCGGTCTCGTTGGCTGTGTTGTGGCTCGGCTTGGCCGGCGGCGTGCCGTAGTCTGCCGATTTCACCTGCCTAAACATTACGAGAGTTGGGACCAAGGGGGACCTCCCAAGAGAGGGGAGCCACAGAACCGTAAAAAAAAAGGGAACCCATTCTTTTCCGAAGCGTATGAAGTTGCATAGAAGATACTTTTTAGATAGCTTGGGCGCAATGGTTGGGACTTCGAGAGTGCCTTCAAGGGAGCCCCCAAGGGAGCCAAGGGAAGCCAAAAAATAAAGAGCCCATTGCGCTACTTTTAGCGTGAATTTACATAGGTACTTTCGAATGTTTAGTTTGGGGCGCGAAACTACTTTTTTTCCCCTCCGTCAAAAAATGTACACCTCTGATGGACCGAATTCATCACAAAAAAATCAAAACCCGGTGAGTTGAGGCCACTCTTCTCTCGGTGCCGCTAAATTGGAGCGCTCTAGAGGAACGGCCCAGGGTGTGGCACCCGCCGCCGAAGCGACTAGATCAGAGCATCAATTATCTAAATATATATGTTTACTCGCTGGGAATCTCGAGGGCACCAGCAGCGATCTGGTCAATGATCACCTTGGCGGGCTTGCCCTCAACGCGAGCACCAACGCTCTGGGCAGTGCCGAGCACCTCCTTGACGGTGCCGACGAGCTCCTTAGCCATGGACTTGGAGCGCATCTCGCGGGCAATCTTGATGATCTCCTCGAGGGGGATGTTGCCGTTGTGCTTGATGTTCTTCTCCTTCTTCTTGTCGCGAGGAGGCTCCTTGAGAGCAGCGATCACGAGGGTGCTGGCAGCAGGAACAACAGACACAGTGGCCTGACGGTTCTGCACGGTCAGCTGAACAGTGACGCTGATACCCTTGTACTGCTTGGTGGCCTTGGCAATGTCCTCACCAACCTTCTTGGGGGACAGACCGAGGGGACCAAGCTTGGGGGCAAGAGCAGCAGAGGAACCGACCTCACCACCAGTGGTACGGAGGGTGATAATCTTGACCTCGTTAGGATCGATCTTGGGAGGCATGCTGAATAGTTTCAGTGCAGGCACAGACGGGTATTGAGTGGTTTCCAGGGCTGACAGCCCTAGTTGATTGCGTAATGTCTGGTCACGTGGACGCGCTCGCGGTGGGACTTGGGATTTTTCAGGTCTCTGAGCTCACTCAGCGGGTCAATCATCGCGCATCTCCTCTAAATTATAGCCTTTCCATCGCTATCTGATTTCCACCTGTTTCGTGCTCTCACGTATATTTTTTCTTTTTTTATGGAGTTGAGAGCTTAGGTCAGCCGCGGCGCCACACAAGTCTAATCGTCCCCCCAGACCAAGGGGTGGGGGGTATCGTGCATACAGTTGATCTGTTCGCTTAGAGTGAGGCTTGGTTGCGTGGGGCGATAACTACAGCCATCGCACTGGATTAGAAATTTCCTCGCTAAAAATAGGCTTTACCCGCTCGTTAGCCTGTTCCTGAGGCGATTAGTCCTCAACACCCTTGAGGTCATCTGCACGAGCTGCAGCTGTTTAGTGAGAGGCCCTTCTCCCCGCATACTTAAAGTAGTCAACTAGATCAATTTTTCCTTAATTGCTCAATCTAAAGTACTGAAAACATTTATTTGGGCCTCATCGACGGCTTGACCCGTCCTGTGCATAGCTGCGCATGTGTTGAGCGCGCATGTACAAGATGCCTTCTCCCCAACTCGGCTCCGCCTGAGGCCAAAATTCCCAAAAATCTAGCTCTTGTAAAAGCAATGCACTCAAAGGATTGTTTCGATCCTTGCGACAATCTTCCGATGGCGCTAGTCTACGCGGAACTAGCGGCTATGCAGCGGTCTCTGCCGTGCATATGTCAGCTGTCAAAATTGCATAACCCCAACCCCAATAAATAAATTACATCTGCTTATCCATGACAGTCTACTTTTCGCTCAGTTTACCCCACCTTTCCTTTTCCCCATCCACTATGATCGACTCGGCGGTTTTGTGGTCTGCAATCCACAAATCGCTCTCGCCGTGGGACCTCAACGTCTTGACCTTAACTCGGTTCTCACATGTCTGCAAGGCTGCACGAGAGGTGTTCACCAGCGACCTAGTTTGGGAGCCCCTCAACGTTTACAATGTCTCGGACGTCTGGCAACATTTCTACAAGATGGTGGAATCCATGCCCCTCGCAGAGAAGCAACGAATGCAGCTCGTCTGGAGCCTCGCTCGCACAAACTCTCATCGCGCGACAGGGCAGCTACTTATGAGTCTTTTGGCCAACGGAACGCTCGCACCTGAGTACGAAAACCGCTACATGACCCTGGGCTTTATTGTGGCTACCGCGTTCATGCCGTTACGACAAGACGTCAAGATTAACTACACGGTTTCCGACCGGCGCCTGTTGCATTGCGCGCTTCAAATCAACCCCCTTTGCATCGCCCGCATTCATCCGTCTCTACACGACGACATGGCCCTCTACAAGGAGGCGTACCGCACGCCCCTGTGCAGGTGCGACCTCGGCGACATTAGCTTTGAGGAGCTCATCAACGACTTTTTCGCCAAAATCTTCCGGTTGCTGCCCAACAATATCCGTTATAACCAGGAGATTTTGCACAGCACGCTGCAACGAGACCCCTCTGCCCTGTCTGCGCTGCCTAGCCGCTACCGCCACAACGTGGGGCTCATTCTGTACGCTCTGAGCTTCCACGGCACGAGTTTTCAGGACCTGCCGACCGAATTGCGTGAAAACCGTGATTTTCTCATACGTGCCATTGTTCTCCACAAGCGCGTCCTACTCACGCTGCCAAATGAGCTCTTGCAGGATCGGGAATTTTTGCTCGCTGCCTTTGCCAAGTGCCACGCCGATGAGCTCGATGGCGAGCGGATTGTGGCTGCAATTGAAAAGGCGTGGCAAGGAAGCACTCTCAACGAGGACTTTGAAGTGATGTTATCACTCGTCAAGTGGTGTGGCCTGGCGATTCGTATTGCCGGCGCCGAGCTACAAAACGATGTGGGGCTCCGCGAGGCCGCTCTTGAGCAAAATGGGCTTGCGCTCAAGTACTTCAAGCACTGCTCGCGCAGCGAGGCGCTGACCGCCGTCAAGTCTAAGGGGTGTGCTCTTGAGTACCTCGAGTCGTGGTCTAGCGACCCTGAAATCGTTGCCGAGGCGCTCAAAAACGACTCTGCCGCGCTAAAGTTCTCTGGCACCAGAATCAAGGACGATTCCGGTATGCCGGGTCCCGAACTCATCTTGGCGGCTCCTCAAGACAACCCGCTCAAACGCGGCCGTCATCTGATTAGATTCGTGATCTAAGTCGTTATTATCTATTTATACTTCAAAAGGAGCGTGGGGGGCTTTATTAGGAAGGAACGGCATGCTGCGAACATGCATGATGGCCATCTCGCTGAGCGAGCTGGGCGCGGCTAAATGGCGCAAAGAGTCTGTATGGCGTTAATTGACTGGTCCTCAATACTTGATAGATTATTTATTGCACGTGTACCATGCCTCTAATGGTCATGCCCGCAATGGCCGTAACTACAATGGTCAGTTGACATGTACATCCAACATCTGAGCACATTTTGGTCTAAATACCGTAGACCAATGTATGCAGCATCTAATTCAAGTGCATTTTTATTCTAACCACAGGAAGCTATAATTCCCATCAAAATCTAGCCATGAGGCAACGCTCTATCTCGGCGTCGACAATCGCCGGCGACGGCAAGTTAAACAGCACAGCATCTCATCAGCAGCCCATTGCTCTCGCCGAGCACCGCATTTTGGAGAGCTGTGGAGGCCCTCCAGGCCGCTTGATCAGGTATCGACCCCATTGAGATCCTGCCCCCGTTGGAGACCAGCTCAGGGTCCCACACTGGGTTCATTGAGTGTCAAGGTGCTCAGCGAGGCCACACTACTCAATGGGATATACAAAAAATATTTATGAGAGGAGAATTTCCAATGCGGTCGATATCTTCACAAGCGAGCCGGGAGCCAGGGCTGCTCGCCACACCGGCGCCCAGCTTGTAGCACAACTAACTCTAAATCGCTCGTAACCAATCCCAATAACCAACCCCAATCCCCCCTCCTTGCCTGACTTTTCACCTTGGGTCTACCCCACACCAGAATATCTCCACAGAGTAGAGTGGCTTGGTCATGTCCAAAAAAGAAGGCATTCAATGCGATGGGTGTTCGAGCGAGATATCGAACCTAGTGCAGATCAGATGCGCAGAGTGCGACGAGTACGACCTGTGCGTGCCGTGTTTTGCCAAAGGGTTCAGCTCGGCCGACCACAAACCGTGGCACGACTACCGCGTAATTGGGCAGAACGCGTACCCTGTTTTCGACCCTCAGTGGGGTGCAGACGAGGAGCTGGCGCTTATAGAGAGCTGTGAGACCTACGGCATAGGCTCATGGCAGGACGTGGCCGAGAATATCGGGTCGCGTACCCCTCAAGAGGTCGGCGAGCACTACCTCAAAGTTTACGTCGAAAGCGACACGTTCCCGATCCCAGACATCACAAAACGGTTTGAAGTGAGTCCCCAAGTGTTTATTGACGAGCGCAGGCAGCGTGTCGAGCAGTTTAGGGCCAACCAGATGCTGCTTGGACCGCCCAAAAATAAACCCATTGCCAGCGTGCCTGCGTGCCACGAGATCCAGGGGTTCATGCCTGGCCGTCTTGAGTTTGAGCACGAGCTTGAGAACGAGGCCGAGTCGAGCGTCAAGGACATGATTTTCGAGCCCGAAGACAGCGAGCTCGATGTGGACCAAAAGCTGGCTGTTTTGACGATTTACAACGACCGGCTGACGCGGCGAAGCGAGCGCAAGCGCACAATTTTCAGCCACGACCTGCTCGAGTACCGCAAGCACACTGCAATTGAGAAAAAGCGCACAAAGGAAGACCGCGAGCTGCTAGCCCGGCTCAAGCCCCTTGTGCGCCTTTTGCCCCTCAAAGAATACGAAGCCCTGTGCGAGTCGTTCCTCGAAGAGCAGCAGTTTAGACGGCGCATCGCTGAGCTGCAGGAGTACCGTCAAAATGGCATCAAGTCACTCGCAGTTGCCCAAAAGTATGAGCAGGACAAGCAGGTGCGCATGGCGGCCCTCAACCGTCTCGGGTCACGGCACTCGATCGACGACTCGGGCATCAAGGTCAGGCGCCCGGCACCGCAGGGCGAGGCCACCAATCAAGACAGCGACCTGCTGAGCCCGCAGGAACTGAGTTTGTGCGCGCAGCTGCGCGTGATGCCCCGGTCGTACCTAGCACTAAAGGAGGCGGTTTTTGAGGAGCTGGTGCAGGCGGGAGGCAAGGTCAAACGTACCGAATTGCGCGAGCTGCTGCCGCAAATGGAGGAGGCCAAGGTCGGCCGTATTTATGATTTCTTCCAGGCTCAGAACTGGATTTCTTAATTTATAGCGTGTTTAGTTGGCCTCGCTCTCAGGTCAGGCGGGAGTCTCTATATCAGCGGCAATGCGCTTGCGCTTAAGCCCCGCCTCTTTACGGGCAACGTCCATAATAACGCGGTGGATGGCCGGCTGAGATCTGGTTATATGGTGCAAGTGGCGTGCAGCCTGTAAATCGTTGCGAATGGCTTCCATGTACACATAGTGCAGCTCCTTGTCCTCTTCCCAGGCAAACGGCCCAGGGGGCATGTGAGAAACTGCCATGCCGTTTTGCCGCACAGCAGCCAGAACCACATCATAGTCATTCTTCATTGCATCACACGCATACTGAAGCGCCATTCCATCGTTTCGCACGGCCGCCAACACAAGCTCCTTATCGGTTTGCAGCTCCTCGGGCAGAAACTCGATGGCGGCACCACAGCGGCTAGCTGCCACCAGAAAGACCTCCCGATCTTTCCAGTACCGTTTGTGAATGAGATGAATATTACCTGTCTCTGCTAGAATCTTGAGAGGGTACGGGGTCGGATTGAATGTGTGGCGGTGGTCCACCAGCGCGCCCCAGGTATGGATCGTGTAACAATCGTAGCGGTGCGAGTCCTGCCAAACCCGGGTCAGAAACTTTACGTCGGTGTCGGCAAGATCTTTGTCAAATAGCCGGCGCCTGAAGTCCAGCTCTTCGCCGGTCGACAGATACACGCACTGCAGAAAGTGCTCAGCGATATCAGAGTCCATTCCATAGACATCGCAGCGTCTCCAGACCTCGTCACTCATGAAAACTCGGTAAAAGAGCCGACTTGTGGTTGCCAGCCGTAAAAGTAAAATGGGTTGAGCCGGCAAGTACTTGGCGACCGTGAACCATACCTCAGAGGTGAATGGAAGAATTGAGGGCTTTGCAGCGGCAGCGGCCCCGCGTGCTGGGACACGTCTGCTTTTGATACCGGTGGGTACATCCTTGGTGGCACTGCTGGGCGCCCTGGCCTGCACACAAGCCCTCTTTGGCGGTCGTCTTGCGGGTGTCGCCATTAATCAGAGAAAGTTAAACGCACCTCTCAAATACAACTCAATAAAATTAACGCTTCGAAAAAATACATAAAATCACAGACGCTGCAAAAACAAATTGATCGCCTTGCGCAGCGACTCGTCGAGCTCGCCCTCGAGAACAGGAGCAAAGTAGTCGCGCAGGTCCTGCTTGAGCTGCGGCGAGCTCTGCTTTTGGGCCTGGGCCATGACGAGCCTGAGCTGCTCGGGGTACTTGGGGTCGCTCGGCTCGAGGTGGCGCACGGGTAGCGTCACTGACCACAGGGCAGGGCCGCCAGCCTGGGCCGCATACGATACAATGTGCGAGCACAAGTACTGGCGGTCGAGGCCGGTAAACTCATCAAAGAGAGCAAGAGCGTCCTGGCAAAACTGGATCTTGTCGCCAATATCGTTTGCGATCGCCGAATCAAACACAGCAAGAGCGATATTTCCCTTGAGAGCGGGGTTGGACGAGACGTCGCCCATGACGGAAATGTTGACCTCGGGCAGATTTTTGATATCAGTTTCGGCAGCTTGAAGGTCGCTACTGTCGAGATCGTCCTTTTGTTCAAGCTCCTTTTGCTCGTCCTTGGCGGCACGGTCGAGTCCAAGCAGCTTGCGGCGAGCCAAGATTTTGGCAATGTAAATGAGCTCGAGGCGCATGTACTCGAGCCACAGAGTGGCGGAGGTCTTGTTAAACCGAAGACCACGCTGAAGCACTGTACGGGCATCGACAATACTGGCATTCTCCTCGGCCTGGTATTTGGCGACATAGATCCAAACCTCGGGTTTGGTGGGGTGTAGGCGCACCATAGAGCCAAGAGCCTTGTTTACAATGTGTGTCATTTGGTGGGTTTTGGCGTAGTTGATGTACTGGATCCACAGATCAAGCTGTGCCGGGAACCTACGCACCGCACGCTCCCAAATAAAATTAATGCGACGAGGGCCGGCCCAGTCGCTGCAGCCGCGCTGCTGCTGCCCTTGCTTGCGAAGCTTCTTTACTCTAATCGCTCGCAGCTTGTCGACACTGTTTTCATAGTTTGCATACGAGACAAATTCGGTCGGCTTGACTGTCCTTGCCAGGATCTTGTGCTCGTACTCTGTGCGCCGTTTGATGATTGTTTGGAGTTCACTCTCGGTGTAAATGCCCCTTTTCTTTAGATCTTGGACCTCCTCCACGGATTGCTCCAAATAGTACCGAACTTTTTCACTCATATATTTTTCAGGGTTAGGTGGTCAAGGATGAGGAAGCAGAGGTCGAGTTTTGGCAGCTGTGTGATGTGAGGTGTCTTTGGGATTCTTCGAGGAGAAGAAGAAAATCACGTGGAAAGTTTGGATCTCCTTTTTTTTTTCCGAGGACCGAGCTTGCCCAACCCTTGCCGGGGATGCGCCCTCTACACTTTAGAAAATCGCAAAGAACTAATTTCTACAACTAATTAGAGCCACCGATCTGCTGGTTGAGGACCTCAATCGTGTCATTGTCCTCGAGACCCAAGCCGGCAGGGGTATCCTCGTCGTTGACGCGCTCACCGTCGCACAAAAAGCGCAGCGCCTTGCGGTCCTTACCCGTGCGCTTGCAGAACTGGTCCATAACGCGCTTGAGCTGTGTGTTGGGGCGAACGCGGAAGAACACCTCGGTGCTGCTATCGGTGACCTTGAGGTTGAGCTGGTCGTCGGCGCCATCGGCAGGCTTGTCGACGCCGGCTTCGGGCTTAACTGCGGGAGCTTCGTCAGACATGATGATGACCACCACCGCGCGCGCGCGCCTCTTGGGTAAATGGAACTTTAAGCCAGGGTTAGGGCCGCCACCACAGGGGGGCAAGAGCCCGCCAAAAAGTGTGTCTAGCCGTGTAATTGCTGTTTAAATTCTACATAAATGGAGCTCAGAACGATGCCAAGCCGAGATTTGGGCCAAGATAGGCGCGCTCTAGACGCGCTGGCAGTGACCCCATATTCTGCGCAGATTATGTTCAAACAGAGCTTGTATAGCTATGGAAACCTATTCATTTGGCTGAACTGGAATGCGGTTCTTGAGATGCCCCCCAGAGATACACTCCAAGCTCCTGAAACAGCCTCACTGTGGCCCCTTGTTTCCTGGCTTGCAAAACAAGTGACAATCTCTGCAGCTCTTTTCATGTCCGAGTCTCGTTGCCCAAATTAGCTCTCAAAAGAGCCAATGGCACCGTCGGTCTAGAATGAAGCCCGGAGTCCCCGAAGAACGAGAAATGGATACTGGAGAGTCCGAATCAGAGAACATTTACTTTACTGACGGTATTGACTTCCTTTGGCTTATGGAGCTCGATAATATACTGCGGGACAGTGCATATGGTTCGTTCGCTTCGACCTCAGACCAAACGTAGAGTAGCCCGCACAAATCGAAAAGCCGGAAGCGGCATGACCCTGAACGATGTGCACAGCACAATTCGCGCACCCAGGTCTAAACCGCGATCGGTGGTCTTGTCTACAGCAAACATCCCCTGCCAAGCCAGCAAATTGGGGCATGCTCCAGCAAGCCTGAGCAAGCCTGAGCAAGGTCGAGCACTCTGCGGCTGGCTCTCTATAAAACCCGAGCTAATTGAGGTGTTTTAAAATTCAAACTAAATAGCGCACATACCGCACATTTACATTTTGAATCTAGCTAACAGCACGCTGTGCCGTTGACATGCGTTGCTGCGGACTCCACAAAAGCGTGTGCCACTTGCCGTGTGCCTGCGCCTGCCCTACCCTACATGCACTACTTCTGTAGGGAACGTCTTTTTTTTTGGCACGGTGATTAGCAAATTTGCACGCAACTCGTCAGCCTGGGGTAGCCAATCTCGTGGCACGCAAATTGCTTGGCAGCGGCATGTGGTCTGACCTTGGTTGGGGAGGAGCGCAAAGTGCCAAGTGCGCCTTGTTGATCGGAATGACGTAGGGTGAGTAGCCGAGAGTGGCATGTGAAGCTGGTTATGCTAAATTTGGAAACTGCCAAATTCCCTCCCGCCAGCCACGGCTGGGGAAAAAAATGTCTCGGTCCGGTGGCTAGCTGCAGCTCGGGGTCGCACCTTCCCAGTCCCCCCGCGGTGGGGGGTGGCATATAGCCATAAGCTCTAAAACGTCTCTAGACTTTGATTCCCAGTTCAATTAAACTCTGTGGCAAGTTGCTGTTTTTGCCGTGCAAACTCCGCATGCAATGTACAGTGACGTAATTGGGCTTTGACCTCTTCGGCCGTACGGCACTACAGAGAAATGGGAATCGAAATCCGGTAAAACTAATGACTGGGCAATACTGCGTTTGCCACCAACACCTGAACTGAAACCGCCGTAGCTCGTTCCGGGATAGGAAATCCCAAAAATTCTTGGTAACGCGCTTCTCGCATTTTGTGGGGTGCATGCAGCTGCATAACCCCCTCCACCCACCCCCTCAAATATATATATACTAGCGCCAGTGTCTCGGCAGGGTACCTTTTCACAATGATGCACTCTCAATCCTCTCCCCAGAACATTAACTGGGATACAAAGCCTACATCTACGCCCTGCTGGAGCATATGGGCGCCGTGTGCGTCGGAACAGCAGCAGCACGGGTTCCAAGCGCTGACCCCGCCCAAGGAGTCCAAGTTTTGGCCTATTCCTCGGCGCCCGAGCGCTGGTTCGACGGGCATGTACAGCCCCCAAAGCCCCCCTCACAGCATCCACAGCCACTTTTACCCCCAGTCGCCGCCTCTGACGCCCCAGCAGAGCCCGTTTGCTCATGGGCTACAAGCAGTGTCGTCCCCTACCCTTTCCCCTTCGCTGCATCTGGACCGCAGCTACATGGTCCAGGCCACCATGCCTCTACACCTGGTCAAGTTCAAGGGCGACCGCCTCGAGGTGTACCAGGGTTATGGCTTTCACGAGAATGACCTGGTCATTGTGGAGGCCGACCGCGGCCAGGACCTGGGCCGCGTGCACCGTGCGCACGTGAGCGCGGACGAGGCCGGCCAGGTCAAGTTTTGGCAGCACGAGGAGCGCAACGCGATTCTGCTGGCGTGTGGGTCCAAGGATCCTCAGACGGCGCCCACGGCCTCAACGCCAAACCAAATTTTGCGCGCGGCCAGCACCGAAGAGGCCCAACAGCTTAGCCAAAAGCAGAGTGACGAGCTCAAAGCGATTGCATTTTGCCGGCAGCGCGTCCAGGAGCGCCAGCTCGACATGGTGGTGGTGGACGCCGAGTTCCAATGGGACCGGCGCAAGCTCACGTTTTTCTACAAGGCCGGGCACCGCATCGACTTTAGAGATCTCGTGCGGGAACTTTTTAGAACTTACAAGACGCGCATTTGGATGTGCGCAGTTGCCCAGTAGTATTTATTTATAGATAGTTTTTTGAATGAGAGGGGGCGGTCAGGGGTGAGCGGAGGGAGGGTCAGAGTGGGGCACAGGGCTTGCGTTTCAGCTCGCCTTGGCTTGCCTGGGCTTGACCCCTGGCGAGCTTGGGCAAGCTTGGACTTGGGGGCCTGGGCATGGCCGGAAAAGGAAACCCCTGATAACACGCAGCGCAAAACCAAAAACCCGCTAGCTACTGTATGCTATATACTGAACTCCATACATCTACCTCATCACCAGGGCACCCGGTTGCCACGGCTCCAATCTCCCTTGTCCTTAATCCGTGGCGTCCGGGTGGCGCCCATTTTTGCGGCTTGGACGCGACGGACGCGGGCACCAAAATGTAAACATGCTGAGTCACCGACGCGTTGTCGGGGCTCTGGTGCATCATTGATCCAAATCCCTTTTGAGTAACTGCTGCGCTGCAACGCTGCAAATTGGAAAAACGTCGCTATAAAAAATGAAACGCGGGAATTTTCAACCCTCTCAAATAGTCAAACCCCTTGACGGTCCCAACCTCCAACCTCCTTCCGTCAGCATTCCACACATGAGTGCGCCAAAGCAGACGTCGTCGAGGCGAACGCGCACGCACATTGGGCCGTGGCAGCTGGGCCGTACTCTTGGTAGGGGCAGCTCCGGCCGCGTTAGGCTCGCCAAACACGCCGAGACCGGCCAGCTCGCCGCGGTGAAGATCGTGCCCAAGGCCCAGGTCGAAA
This sequence comes from Wickerhamiella azymoides, assembly GCA_030563245.1. Taxonomy (NCBI): domain Eukaryota; kingdom Fungi; phylum Ascomycota; class Dipodascomycetes; order Dipodascales; family Trichomonascaceae; genus Wickerhamiella; species Wickerhamiella azymoides. Next base: position 23,741 of record JAKUBN010000025.1, on the reverse strand, counting down.
GCTCGTACGGGCTCGAGCGCGAGGTTATCATCATGAAACTGATTGGCCACCAAAACATCATGGGGCTGTACGACGTTTGGGAGAACAAGGGCGAGCTGTACCTTGTGCTCGAGTACATTGAGGGCGGCGAGCTCTTTGACTACTTGGTGCGACGAGGCCGCCTCAACGAGCGCGAGGCGGTTTACTACTTTCGCCAGATTTGCTGCGGCGTCCAGTACTGCCACCAGTTCAACATCTGCCACCGCGACCTCAAGCCGGAAAACCTCCTTCTTGACCGCCACCGCAACATCAAGATCGCGGATTTCGGCATGGCTGCGCTCGAAACCCAGGGCCGCATGCTCGAGACGTCGTGCGGCAGCCCCCACTACGCGTCCCCCGAGATTGTGGCCGGTCTCACTTATCATGGCGCGCCCAGCGATATCTGGAGCTGCGGCGTGATCCTTTTCGCGCTTGTGACCGGCCACCTGCCCTTTGACGACGAGAATATCCGCGTGCTGCTCCGCAAGGTCCAGGCAGGCCGCTTCAGCATTCCGAGTTTCGTTGGGCCAGAGGCGCGCGATCTCATAGCCAAGATGCTGCGGGTGGACCCCGAGCAGCGGATCACAATGGCCGAGATCTTTGAGCACCCGCTGCTGCGCAAATACCCCGCAAAGACGCCTCCCCCTGCTCCGTCGCCCGTGGACGCCACGCACCCGGTGCGCTCGGCCGACGAGATCGACCCCGAAATTCTGCGCAACCTGAGCACGCTGTGGCACCACACAACCCAAGAGCAGATCGTGGCCCAGCTGCTGAGCGAGGAGCCCAACCCGGAAAAGACTTTTTATTGCCTGCTGCAGCGGTACCGCCAGTCGCACCGCGCCAAGAGCCCGGGGGCCTCTCGACACACCCGCAGCGGGTCGCGCACGAGCGTGCACAGCAAGCGCAGCGCCTCGTCGCGGTCGCTCAGGGCCGTGCCGCGCCAGCAACGGATCTCCATGGCATCAATTAATTCACGGTTCGTTGCTGAGCGCGCGGCGCCAAGGGCCCCCGGGGGAGGGGGGAAGGCCAAGGAGGATGCCGCGAACCCCTACGAGGGCCCCGTGGCCATCCAGCCGGCGGCTGCGTCCTCGCCGATCGAGTCGCCAGTGAAGCCCAAGCCCGCCCCCACCTCGTCGCGCCCCTCGCGCCCCGAGAACTCCTTCGCGCTGCTCATCGACAAGGCGTTCCAGCAAGAGCCCCAGGAGGAGCTGCTGCCGATGATCTTTGAGGAGGAGCGGTTCGCCGACGCGCCCGCCGACGCGCCCGCCGACGCGCCCGCCGACGCGCCCGCCGACGCGCTCGAGCGCCGCGTGCCGCGCAAGCCGGTGACGCCGAGTCTGGGCGCAGAGGCCCCCGCCGGCACCGCGCGCAGCCCGCTACCACACCCCGGCGTGCCGTACCCTGAGCACCGGGGCAGCGCCGGCTCGTACGCGTCGTACGTGACTGCGGCCTCGCACGCCACGCAGCGCACGAGCGCCATGTCGTACGCCACGGCGAGCTCGCGGCCCGCGTCCATGCAGAGCGCGGGTGCCCCTGGCGCCCCCGCGGGGGCTGGCTCGGCTCGCACGGGCCCTGTCCTGCGGCCCGTCTCAATGCAGGACCCCGCCAGGTCCGAGATCTCGGTGGTGCGCCGCGAGAACCGCAACAGCTCGGCCTCAATGCCCGTGGACCTCGAGCGCCGGCCTACAAAGAAGCTCGGCGAGTTCGCCAGGCCGCAGGGCGCAGGCGCCACCCCCTCCACACGAACCCCCCTGCAGACGATCGAGAACGCGTACCCGCCGCTGGCAGAGCAGAAAGAAAAGCTGAGCATCCTGCGCCGGTTCACCCCGAAACGCAACAAGACCCCCACGGCGACCGTGTCGAGCAGTGACTATGACCGGCCGCCGAGCCCCCCGGCGCCCACTTCCCACCGTCGCACGAGCGACACAAAGCAAAACTGGCTGGTCAAGATGCTGAACCTGAGCCAGAACTCGCCGCAAAAGACGCTGCTCTCGACGGCGCCGGTGGCCACGCTGCGCAGCGTGATTGTGGCGGTGCTGCAGGAGTGGACCGCGTACGGCCTGGTGTTTGAGAGCTCAGACAACCTGATCACGGCGACCATCAACTCGAAAAATGCATTCAAGCTGCGCATGTCGCGGTTCACCATCCGCGTGGCGCCCCTCAACTCGGGCGCCTCGGCCGTGTGCACCCAGGTCAGGGGCGCCCAGCTGTCGTATCTGAGGTTTGTCGGCGAGCTGGAGCGGGACCTGGGAAACAAGAACTTATTAGGGCCTCCACTCAAGTAGTGTTAATTATTTAGATGACGATTATGGTAGAGGGGCGGGCAGAGCTTGTGTGTCCATACTCCCCGTGCACACGGGGTACCCGCCTCTGACGATTTAATAGCAAATAACTTTTTTTTCCACGAGGTATCAATTGGAGAAAAAACTGGAGCTGGCTGGAGCTGGCGTGCTGGGGCGACATCCTGGGCTGACTCGGACGCGCCCCCGGTTTAGAGGATCCAGAGCACAGAGATCACTAGTTTTAGTATTTATTTGTATATAGGAGAGAGTGGGTACTACTTTTTATGCAGGCTCAACCCAATCTTATCAATCTGATCTTTATCAACACAGAGGGTCTGCTGGGTCCCCCCCTCTGCTGAAGCTGGCTGACTCGGACGCGTCATGACCGCCACTGGCCGCGACATTGAACAGCTCTTGCACGAAGTCCAGGCCTCCCTCGAGGTCTACGAGGAAGCAGGCGTGGGCACACTGGTCAAAACCAACGTGCAGACATCAGAAGAGAGCCTCAAAGTGGTCAAGCAGGCGGTGGCCGAGGCGCAGGAAAAACGCGCCCAATTAGACCAAATCGAAACAAAAATCGACCAGTACCTGCACAATCTCCAAGCCTCGCAGCGTGCCTTTGCTTCCCAGCGCAAGCAGCGCTTCCAAACAAGCTCGGAGGAGCTGCACGAGCTGCTCGACGATCCTCTGCAGCCGCAGCTCGTGCTCGAGCGCGAAAGGCTCATGCTCCTCAAGGACAAGCTCAAAAAGAGTCAGCAGACTGCAGAAATCGCCCCAGAGATTGTTGCTCGCGCGCGCCAGGTCAAGTGCATGCAGAGCTTTGCCCTCTCCTACGACAAGGTCAAGGATATGAGCACGGAGCAGGTCTGGCAGGTGATTGCTGATTTATGGGAGTGATTTGTGAGTAGCTATTTATTATTTATTAGGATGCGTGCGGGGGCAGGTAGTGCCCCCCGTTGATGCGGACTAGCTATTTATTCGGAGTTTGAGTGCGTGGTCAAGCATTAGTGAATTTGGTAACTCTATAAATAAATATATAACTTAGCAGATTGGCGCTTAGAACTGGCGGCCAAACACCTTCTCGAAAATGCGGTCGAGCTTGCTCACCTTCTGAGACTTGGAAGCCTGAGAGTAGACAGACGCGCTCCAGCTAGGGGACATGGACGAGCTAACATCGTTGAGCACAACGCTCTTAGTGGGGTAGGCAAGCATAGCGTGTGTGTTCATCTTGTGTGTGTGTGTGTGACTCTCTCTCTCTGGGGACCCGCTCAATATATATTCTGCATAAAACCTCTATGGGTAATTTCTAGCGTGCTCCCAAACGCTTCGCTTATGCACCTTTCGGCGAAACTTGCCGTGGAATAATAATTTCACAGGTCACGTGCTCGGCAGCCATCATGTGGCCATACTTTTAGGACCAGCCAGGCGCTGAAAACGCGGCATAAAATCAGAAACACGTGTGATCTAGCCTGTAGATTTATTTTTCACTCCTTTTTCCCGCTCCCTGTCCGTCTACACAGGGGGTCGGCAGTGCTTTCTGTTTTGAGTTCCAGCACGTTGTGGCACCACCTAGAACATGCGTGGGTCGCTAGCACGCAACCGCAAATAATGTGGTGGCAAGTAAATAGGTACATTCAAATGAAGTTTTTCCGGCTTGCGGTTAAATTTTTTCGGCGCAACCCTCGTGGGATATTTTTCCGTTAAAGTTAAGCATCGGCGAGGTTGCTGGGGGGCCCGAGACGGCACGAGTTTTCTGCGACGGCGGGCCTTGGCACGGCGAAAAAGCAGGTAGTTGAGGTCAAAAGTTCAGACCATTTTAGCACAGCTTCAAGAGTACCCGCAGGGTATCCCCTGGGTTCCCGCAGGATCGGCTGCACGTGGCGCATGGGCCCTGCAGCCTGCATAGGCTCTGGAGCTCGGGGCACGCTCGAGGCAAGAACTGCGGGTCACCCGATTTAAAGTTTGTACGTACTCATATCACAAGTTAAGCTTTAAAAGTTCATCCATGTTACCCTATGTGGCCTTGAAAATTGTTGTGCAACACATTGATACCCCGTCTATGGGGCTGTGGATCAGGCTCGCACAAGTCAATCGACAGAGCCGCCAGTTCTTTCTTAGTGACGAGCTGTGGCGGCAATTTGACGTGTATGCGGTCAGGGGAACCAAGCAGGTGTACAAATACAAAAAGTACAAGCTCGTCGGGATCGCTGCACATTTCATGAACTACATCAAGAGGCTACGCCGGCACTCTGCTTGGTATTTCCACCCCAAGAAGAGGGATTTTCGATTCAGCGCTGGCAAGAGAGCTTGCGTAGTACGCCCTCGTATCATACCTTGTATGGGACGGCTATATGCTCAAATGAATCTTGTCTGCCATATCGGGGACTTTGTCAAGGGTTGGCGGCCACCACACTTGACGGGGGTTGAGAGTTACTACGTTCGAAAGAGATGGCACACATCTTGGAGTAACGTCGAGCACTCTAAGGAGTTTTGTTTGCGTCTACTGGACCATATTGAGTTTTGTCCCGAGTGTCTGCTCTCGCAGCTATCAGATTTGGATGTCAACATGAAGCTTGACCCAGCACAGGGCTTTCACCAAGGCGAGAGCGTGATGAGGACTATCCTTACTTTGTATTGGCACTGTGGCAAACATACGTATGGGCGCCCGCCTGAATTTGTTCACACAACGCTCGAAAAATTTTCCTTTCGTCTAGAAGACTTCTAGAAGAACAATAGTATAGGGGACTCTAATTTGCACAAGATCATGTCTTTGAGCTACACAGGACAGCTCAAAATAGCCTATGCCAGCGCTGGCCCACCCAGAATGGATGAGGGAGAGAGAGCAGAACACCGTGCTTAAAACGCGTTTTCATTGAGCTCTATAGTTTTGCATATAACCAGCGAAATTGAGACGCTTCTTCAACCCTCAACGCGATAATTGAGTCTGGCAAGCTGCACTGCCAAGCGGCTCTGCATTGGATTTTAACGTAGCCATTCTCTGACGTTTATCCCTTAGTCTCCCAGAGTATACCGCATTGAGACACTCGACGCGTAATTTAGGCAAATTGTAGTTGGTGGGCCGAGCGTGGTGAGCGGCCCACCCTGACTTGACCCACCTTGGCTTGTCCCGCCTTGACTTATCCCATCTTACCTGCATGTCAAGCAGTCCCGGTCACAGAGATCTACCGGTGCCTGCACTGACATCGATTGGGTACTATTTAGGCCCCCACCAGCTGGTGAGGCTCTCTGGCGTCAACAAAAACTGGTATTCCGCCATGACGTCCGACGACGTTTGGGCGAGCTGGGATGTTTATGGAGTAAAGAGCGATGTTTATGGCCACTATATTCGCTCCAAGCCTGACTTCACCGAGGAGGAGTGGAACCAAATGTATAGTCGCGAGGCCAGCGACGAATTCAAGAATTGCTACTACTTGCTGTGGCAAGCTCGAACTAGCTACCCTGGTCCAGCAGGGGAGCCCTTGATGTCTTTTCGGGACGCACCGGTCTCAGCCTTGTGGTGTCTCACCCAGAGACCACTCCGTCAAGGCGTCCTCAATTTCAACAGTGTACCCCGTCGTGTTTCTGACAATCCGACACTCGTCTACTCACTCCTAAGGGCCGGCGTTGGGCCTGAGGGCCTAGTCGACGACTACCGAACAGACCCTGGAGCCGCCCTGGCTAGCTTGAGCGCGCGGTCCACAGTGCAAGTGCTTAGGAGCGTAGGCGAGCCGCAGGTGGAGAGCTACTTTGATATGGATTATATCTACTCTCAGCCCGAATTTCTTCGCGCTTCCGTGGAAAACGGTCTAGTGTGGCTTTTTGAGCTTCCCGAGGAGTTGATAGATGCCGCGCTAGAGGATGCGCAAATGGATGGCATTGTGGCTAAAAGGGCAGAGATTGATTTTTTCATGGATCACTATGAGTTTCCTGAAGAGGTCGACATGTGGGTCTACTTCTATAACATCTTCCAAAACCCCATCAACGCACAAAAGCTGCTCAAGGTATTCCCCAGGATGCTACCGCTGTACACAGCTCAATGCGACGGGAATTCTGATCTCATTGCAGACAGAGACTTGGTACTCAGAACCCTTGATGTATACCCCAAGCACAAGGACAGTTACGAGCCTGCGGTTCTGCAGCCCATTCCAAACAAGCTCCTTTCTGAAAAGACCTTCGTTTCACAGTTGTTGTCGACCTGCAAGTGCAGTGTTGATTGGAGTCATCTTCCCGTGTACCTGCGATATGATCGAGATGTTCTGTGCGCTATGGCGCTCAGAATCAAGCAGCAAGTCCGAGACCTCGTGGAGGCTGAGCAAGACGACTTTTACCAGACGTACGTACTTCCTGAGCACGAGCAATGTCATGACTGGATAGTTGCCCTTGTCACCTGCAAGTACGCCCTGGATCTTCCAGCTGAGGTTGAAACTCTCCAGCGCATCATGAGCCTGAAAGAGGTGTCAAAGATTGCAGACCTTTTATCCAGTGAGGGGTTCTACATCAAGACTGAACTACTGGCTGAGATTTTGTTTGAGGAGGTTGGCCTTAACTACGCAGAACGGAGGTCTGCAGTGAACAAGAAGCAGAGGCTGGGCTGAGCGCCGGCGTGAGATCGAGCAGGGGTAGCTGCAACGCGCTGTTCGATATTTAGCTAGATAGTTGAATTTTTTGCTGTGTATTTAGGGCAATCGCAGGTGGTAGCCCTTAGCGGGGTGGGTTCCCACTGAAACAGAGTAGACTCACTGTTGCCAGCCAGATGGCCCAAGTGCAAATAGCCCCACTAGAACGCAAAGAGACCTGGCCCGCTTCCGATTTTGAACTGCACTTGCACAAGGGACCCCGCATAGCTAGACATTATCGTTTATTATATACTACCCGCCATACTACCCGCCTAGAGCTTGGTCTTGATAGCCCTCAAAATCACCAAAAGCTCCTCGGCAAGGCGGCCCTGGAAGTTGGCAATGTTTGCGTGGATCAGCTGCTCGGCCTGGCGGTAGTTGCCGAGGTAGTACTGGCGCTCGGCGGCGTACTTGACGCGGTTGAGATCGATCTTGCTTGCGCTGGCGCTCGTCTCCACGCCGTCGAAGAAGTTGGCGTCCTGTACCACGGGGCCCTCGGTGTGGAACTGTTCAATCTCCTTGCTCCACTGTTCTTCAGTCTGTCCCTTGCGTTTGGCGGCCTTGCCGGGCAGCAGCGAGGCAGCAGCGAGGTTGGAAGCGAGGTTGGAGGCTCCACCAAACTCCACCAGCAGCTTATCGAGGTAGACTTCCTGGCAGTCGTCGTTGGCAACACCGTTCTCGTGAATGAGGACAGCGAAATCGGTTACATCGCCAAGGGCGATCATGGGAGCGTGCCAAGTAGCCACGCCATACGTGACTGCCTGGTCGCCGCGGCACAAAAACGCCTTGATGTTTGCGACATCGGGAAGTCCATTGGACGCTGTGGGAGCAACAATTACCATGTATGCGGTGTCGTCCTTGTTACGGCCCATGGGCACAAACGTCTGAGTGCTGTACGGGTGCCTCTCGAGGACCTTGGAGGTGTAAACGCCGTCCTCAATGAGGTGGGCGGGCGGCGTGCACCGAAACATGTTCCAATTGGCGGTCGCCGGCTTGGTGGCGCGGTGGTACTCGTTATCGATCGGCGATACCCGAAACAGCTTTGTGGCCGTTCCCTGGTTTGCCGACGAGGATTCGACATTTTGCAGCTGGTGGGTCGAGGATATGACCCCACCGAACGGGGCAAAAAGCTCGGGCGAGATTGGCACCGCGGTGATTTTGGTCTCGAGCTGAAATGTAGTCATGGCTTGGGAGGATCTGACTAGCCTGACCTAGCTTGGGAGTTGGGAGATCTCCGCTCTCTTACACATGCAGGTCGAGGCACTAGAGACCCTCAGCGCAGATGGGGTTGATGCCGAAAACCACCTTGTTGTTTTGCAAATGGTGGCCGCCAACTTCACAGCCGAGCGTGCGGGCCTCGCCAAGGACCTGATCGCCAAGTTCCAGGTCCCCGACCAGCTCGTGGTTGCGCTGTTTGGACGCGCCGCTGTGCCCGCTCTGCTGGACGAACTCACGCTGCGCAAGAACCTCAAGCTGCGCCAAGACTCGCTCTACCGCCAGCACAAGTACCAGTACACATTTGCCCAGAGTTTGGGGTTTGTCGAGTTGTTTGGTTTGCTGAACATTAAAGCGGCGTGGCCCGAGTTTGAGCGGGTTATTGGTCAATATTCGCTCGATAGCGAGGTCGTGCTTGGCCAGCTCGTCGAGGTTTTGTCCCGCTGCGAGGATTACGACTGGTTTGGCCAGGTGCTTGAGCAGTCGCCATTCACACACCAGCAGCTGCTGAGCTCAATACACTGGCGCCTCGGCAACCTCGAGGACTGGAACCCGACCTTGAGAGCTGCCGCGGGGCTCGTGGGCAAGCGGCTTGAGTTTGACGATGTGTACCGCATGCTCGGCTCTGATGAGGAGTTCCAGCGCGAGTTTGACCTCGATTGGGAGCAGCAGCTCATGGAGCAGTCGGGCACGTCGCAATTCAGCGCCCTCATGCTGTCTGGACCGCTCGACGGCGAGCCCACCGCGGGCCAGTCCAAGCAGATCCCCACGGTGCGCCAGCGGCCGGCGTTTGCGGCGTTTTTGGCAGAGCTGGGCCACAAGGAGCCCGTGCTCCGCATGTGCCGCAAATTCCCCCTCATTGTCCAAGCAAACGAGCAGCTCGCTGCCTACATCAACAAGCTGCTCCTCGAGGACCTTGACAACCGCGAGCTGCTGCAGCTGGCGGGGCCCTCGATTGGCCGCTCGCACGACTTGATGGTGGCCCTCGCCGCCAAGTTTAGGGAGTACGAGCAGTTCCGCGTCTGGATGCTGCCGGCAATCTCGCTCGCCGACGCCCGCACCGTCGAGGTCCTCTGGAGCGTTCTCGAGACGTTTTCCCTGGACGAGCGCTACACTCTGTATACCGAGTGGCAGTTCTCGGTGCCGCGATACCACAAGGGAGTCAAGTTCGCCCTCAAAGCTGCCGAAAAGAAGACCCAGAGCATCCTCAAGCGCATCTCCAACGAGAACGTCGACGAGATGCTCGGCCAGTTCTGCAAGGTCGCCGAGGCCAACCCCTACAGCGTTTTCTCGGTGTTCATGTCCCAGGTCGAGTCCTACGACAAGATCGGCCGCCTGATCCTCAAGGACCCCAAGTTCAACCGCCTCGGGTGGGACGTGCTTCCGCTCGTCATTTTGGTGCAGCTGAGCTCGGGCAGGGCCCAGCAGGGCGACAGCGGGCTCCTCCACTCCAAATGGGTGCAGGCGCTCTCGCGGTTCACGGCCCACTTGGCGGTGGGCAACGCCGAGTTTAATGTGGCCAAGCTGCTCGAGTTTGTGCTCAAACAGTTCCACCAAAACAAGTTTGACAATCTGGTGCTGCTTCGCGAGCTGCTGCTGTACATGGGCGGCTCCATCGACATGTACGACCTGAGCATGGACAACATCAGAGCTCTCGGCGCCAGCAAGCCCGTTCAGGAGCAAACGCGCCGCCAGCTGTTTGCCGATATGCCCGGCTCTGAGACAATTGGTCGGCTGCTCGGTGCTCTCAAGAGCGAGGCGCTTGTCCTCGAGTTCTTTTTGGCGCTCGTGTACGCCAAGCGCTACCGCCTTCACGAGGCCGGGCTCGCGCCCCCCAAGGTGCTTGGCCACATCTATGACGAGAGCCAGGACGTGCTTCAGCGCTACACTGCCCTGCTTGCGCTCCTCGAGCCCGCGGAGTTTGAGTCGTTTGTGCCTGCGGTGCCGGTGCTCGTTGACCAGTTTGGGGTGCCGCTGGAGGACGCTTTAAGCGTTTGGCGGCCGTTCTTGGCCGAGCAGACCCGCAAAAGCGACAGCAACGACCTGCAGCAGCTGGCCACAGTCCTCCCAGCGCAATCGCCGCGGTTTTCCAACGCGCTGTACGTTGCCGGCTGGACCCTCGAGCCGTATGATTTGGTGGGCCCCAGTGGTGGGGAGCGAGGGGACTCGGGCCGCCTCGCGGCGCAGAAGCACACGCTCATGGTCAAAAAGTGCCAAAACAGGCTCAGCGCAGAGCAAGCCACCTGGTTCCACGCGCCCGAGGGCACGCGCCACTCCCAAATGCTGGAGTTTCTGACCAAGATCGTACTTCCCCGGGCGCTCTACTCGCGCATCGACGCGGTCTTTTGCGTCAACTTTTTGTTCTTGGTCAACAGAATCGGCGCCGTGCACTTTTCGACCCTCAGCTGCCTCAAGAGCTTGATGAGCGGCCATCTCCTGTACAACACGCTTGTGGGCTCGACCGCCGAGGAGGCCGAGTGTCTTGGTTTATTCTTATATGAACTGTTTCGCCGGCTGATCAACGCCGCCTCAAAGTCGGACGTCTTTGACAGGTTCCAGGACCAACACACACAGGACGGCGTGACCTCTTGGACGGCGGCCCAGCTCAAGCAGCGCGACGAGAACCCCGGGTCGCGCGAGCAAGTGCGCGAAAGGCTGTTTTCCCGGCGCGAATTGTACACCGCGGTGAGCCTGTGGGCGAAAAAAATGCTCCAGATGGTTGTGGACGCGCTCGGCAAGGACGACTTTTGCACGGTGCGCAACGCCATCAGCGTGCTCAAGCACAGTTTGTCGCAGCTCTTCAAGACTACGAGCGGCCAAAAGGCCCATGTGAGCTCTGCCCTTGAGGCTCTAATGGAGGACCACCGCGCAGACATCAAGCTGGCGGCCACGGCTATTTCTGTGCAGGTCAAGGGGGTGCAGGAGGGCAGTGTGGTGTACAGGGAGTCCAGGCCGAGAGAGCGCAGAGCAGAGGGTGCTGGTGAGCGCGGGCGCAGTGGAGAGGGCAGCGAGCGTAGTGGCCAGGGGGAGGGCAGCGACCGCCAGAGCGAGCCCAGTACGCCCGACGTGCGTGACCGCAGCCATAACCGCAGCGAACGGGGCGACCGCGAGCGCAATGGCCGTAACGACCGTGAACGGGGCGAGCGCGGCGAGCGCGGCGACAGACCAGACCGCCGTGAAAGAGAGCGTGCTGGAGCTGAACGCGACCGCGAACGCGGCGAACGCTCAGTCGAGGAGCGCCTGAGCCGTGACTCGCTCCCGCTCAGCGCCAAGCCCGAGCTCGACCCGTCCAACAGCCTGCCGTCGCGCCCCACACGCCCGCCCTCGCCGAGCCGCGACGACTGGCTAGCCAAACGCGAGCGCCAAAAGCAAGAAAACGCCGAGCGCCGCGACCGCCTCAGCGACCGGGGTGACAGCGACCGCGGGGAGCGCACCGGCGACCGCACAGGCGACAGACGCAGATCATACTTTCGCCCATCGGGCGGCCGCCGCGGCGAGTACCGCGACCGCGCGACCGACCGCGCGACCGACCGCGACCGCACGCCTCTACCGCCGCCTCCTCGCGACACCAAGCGCTCGCGTCTAGACTAGAAAAATAAGTACATACGATTAATGGAACATGCGGCACGGGTAGCCCTCGGGGTACATGCCGTGCTGCTCAAACGCGAGCAGTTTGTAGGTCTTGTCGGTGGCTCTAGCCGGCAGAGGAGGCAGGCCGTTTTCAAGGACCTCGCTGGTGAGGTCGACCGACTTGAGGGTGTTGACGAGGCTCACCTCGCCGTTGGCCACGGTGGCCAGCTGCTTATCGCCGGCCTCGCCCTTGGCAATGCGGGGGGCGGCCACGCTGCCAAACTTGAGCAGGCCTGCAACGGCGCTCTGGTCAAACACAGCGGTCTGGGGGTAGTTGCGGCGGTGGTCACGCTTCCAGTACGGGTTCTCCGCGATGTCCACGGTGGGGAAAGTGCCCACATCGTGCAGCATATCGTTGTGCTTTTGTTGGCCGGGGGGAGGCTGGCGGTAGACGGGGACGATGGGGTTACCGCTCGAGCGGTTGGCCACAGGCGTCAAAAAGCTGCGAATCTTGGCCCAAATACCCGTCGAGGCCGCTGTGTATTTCGAATAATAGGGGACCGGTCCTCCGCTCATTTTGTGTCTGGGTGAAAGATTACGTGTGCCGTGATTGGCTCTTGGTGGAGTCAGCTGGGCGGTTGGAGACGTCAGCTCCCAAGGGAAGGGCCAGGGGGAAGGGCCAGCGCCCCAGAATCTAAAAATGCAGGATGCTATATATTATGAAATTAGACAGAGCAGCACGCAGAGGGCTCGCCCGCAGACCCTGGAGCGCTCACTTGGCCCTGAGCGCCGTGAGCCGGAGGGGCTCCACCCTGGCCACCCTCTCTCGGCTTGACACCGCCAAACAGATCCTTGAACACTTTGCGCGCAGCAACGAGATTGGTTACCCTGAACCGCTCGTTCTTGAGATGCGCGCCGTCGCTGCTCTGGCCACACGGCAGCTGCACAGCGGGCGCATCAAACAGCGTCTCGAGCGCGCGGGCCATGGGGATAGAGCCGCCCTCGCGGATAAACAGCGGGTCCTCGCCCCACTCGCGGCGCAGCGCAGCCTCCATAATCGCGTACGGCTCGCTCTTGATGTCCCCCAGCCATGGCTCGGCGTCGTAAACGCACTTGATGCTGAGGCTGTTTGGGGATGCGAGGCTGTCAAAGGCCGTGTGGATGTGGGACTTGGTCTTGGCAAAGATCTCTGCGGTGGTCTGGTTGGGCACAATACGGAACGAGACGCGCGCATTCACAGTGCTCGGGATCACCGACGCATCGTCCTGCCCGCTCACGCTCATGCTGTGCACCGTGACGGTCGGCGTGCACCACCGCGACTCGAGGTCCTGGGCACTGAATTTGGGGTTGACCTCGCTGATAGTGCGGAACCGCTCCAGATCTTCGGCGCTGGGCTGCAGCACATTCTCCAAAAAGCCCGGAACAATGCACTCGGACGTCTTTGGGTCGGTTAAGGCGGCAAGCACGCTGATCATGTCCAGGGCAGGTTCCCGCAGCGTACCGCCGTCCACACCCGAATGAACGTCGGCCTTGTTGTTTTTGACCTCCAAATCAAACACCACAACACCGCGCAGACCGTGGTTGATGCAGGGGTGCTCATCGTCGAGCCAGTACGAATTGGAGAAAATGATCCAGTCAAACCTGCCAATCTTCTCAAGGTTGGCCTGAATAGTGTTGTAAAGCCCAAACGAGCCGCGCTCCTCCTCGCCTTCGATCAAAAACACCACATCGTTGGCAAGGGTGCCAGCCTTGTGTAGTTCGGCAGCAGCGTACAATGCAGCAACCGCAGGGCCCTTATTATCCGAGGTACCACGTCCGTACAGGTACCCGTCGCCCGAGACCATTTCAAACGGCGGGGTTTGCCATTTTGTGGGGTCGGCATCAATGACGTCGTAGTGGCCGTAAAACAAGACCCGCGCGGGTTTTGCAGAGGCGGCCGCGGCCTTGGAGGCCCGGAATTGGGCAAACACAACCGGGTTACCGTCATCAATCTTGAGGAGATCGGCCGAGGCGCCCAGTTTACGGCAAATGTCGCGGATGGAGGTGGCGCACTTACGGCACTCGTCCCAGAACTTTTGGTCTTCGCGAGACACTGAACGGTACGAGATGAGGTGGCAAAGGCACTCGATCATGCTATTGTCGTCCAAACAGGCGCACAACGTATCGATACTGTCGTCGTGTTTGTTGGGCAAGAATTGAGTGTCGCTGACGTTCCAAATAGCGATTTTTCCGTCGCGCGACCCGCTCACCATGTGGTTTGCACGATTCTTGATGGCCGCGGTCGCGGTAATCTCGTCGCTGGCCGTCCATTGGAGGCTCACTTTGGTGATGGCATCGTACCGCAGCAGGGACCGCCCACCGGCGAGGTAAACGGCATCCCCCACAATACTCAGCGTAAGCAGCGGTACATTGGGCCGTACAAGTCGCTTCATCATCTGCTGGGTCTCGAGATCAATCGTAACGACGTGCCCCGACTCGAGCGAGCAGTACAGCTGCCAATTGCTGAAGAGGGTCATTCCAAGCACGCTATCACCCACATCCAGGGTCCATTTGTGCTCGAGACCGCCCTCGGTTATCTCCCACGACTTTACGGTGCCGTCACTCGAACCGGTGAGCAGGGTCTCGACGCCGTTGAGGTTGGTGGCCACCATGGCGTAGACAAAGCCGTTATGGGCAAAGTTTACCGCCGAGGTAAGCGGGATCTCAATCAGAGTCTCGTCGCCATGCACTTTTTGGTGCAGATCGCGCGTCAAATGCTGCTGAGGCGCGAGCTTACCTCCGGGCCCGGCCGAGTCGAAAAAGCGGTTGGGCCGGATGGCAGGGTGCAAACTGGCATGTGACTGGGTCGGAGAGTTGCCTAGGTGCAAATCCGCCCAGTGAATGGAGGCATTCTGGGTGCCCAGGTACACCCGTGAGCCGACGTACTCGACGCAAAAGATATCGCCCACATCGCACAGGCAGTAAATTGTGCTCAGCAAGCTCAGGGCGCCGGTGGAGTGGTCAATCTTCCACAGCTTGACGAGCGAGTCCCCAGATCCCGTGATTACGAGCTCCTGGCGCACCAACAGCACCACGATGGACGAGGTGTGCGCCTCGATCTGTGGGCCCACCTGGTACGTTTTGAGGTTGAGCGAGTGGATCTTGCCCGAGATTGTACCAGCAAACAACCAGTCGCCGATGTTATCCACCGCTGTGACCGCTTCATCGCACTGCCACGAGGTTTTGAGATTAGACATGATGATGTGATAAATATTCTGGGAACTCTAGCTAGATAAGGGGATGCTGCTGGTGGGACCCGGAGTAGAAACAGCGGGGCTCGTAGAAAATGCAGAAAAAGCTTGCGTGTAGCCCGCCCCGCTAGTACTAGCGAAAACGCCCGCAGTCACCTCGCTGGTTGTGCCCCAGTCGAGGCACCGTCCGTACCAGGCCCGAGTCAAACACACTGACCCCGTCTCTGTATCGGTGGGGTCTGCGGGCCCAGAAGTGGTGGGCATTGTGCTTGGCCCTGGCGTGGTCACCGTGGGCATTGGCTCCTGCAACAAATCAACAAACTGCCACCCCTCACACTCGACGCATTCAGGGGGGATCCGGCATACCGCAGTGACATTGTAGGCCGAGAGCACGTCCTCGATAACCACGTGGATCCGGTGGTTGGCAATGGACGAGTGCCAGCCAAGATCGCCCACCACATCGTACATGCACTGCAGGCCCGTGTGGCAGCGGGACTCCATGGCGTAGCCGCTGAGCCAGCAGGTGGACCCGGCGCCGTTGCACTCGCCCATGAAAATCGGGTCTGCGTTATGGCCAAACTGCCACACATGGTCGTCAAAAATCGATTGCCCCGGCGGCCGCGGCAGGTGCAGCCGGCGCACTGCCAAATCATCGCCGGGGGCCTCGAAGGTGACGGTTGGCAGGCCATAAGTACGGCCCAGCATCGAGCTAAGGGCTCCACCAAGCGAATGGCCAGTTAGCCAAATGTTGGCATTGGGATAAAGGCTCGTGACATTCTGGAAAATGTCCAAAATGCCCCGGTAGTACCGGTCCTCCCTAAACAGCTCGCTCTCGAGGCAGTTTTCATCGCACATTTGCAGCCCCGAATGCTTGTCTTGGCCCATGTAGCAGTCGCAGACCGTGTTCCACATGTACGAAATGCGCGAGCAGCAGCATGAAAAGAACAAATTGTCGTTGATTTTGTCGTTGGGTGCCGTGGGGCCTCCGTCGTCCAGAACGGCCGCGCTCGTGCCTTTGATGGAGACCACAACCGTCTTCTCGTCAGAACTAGCAAACACATAGCCCCTAATGCCGTCGCCCATCCAGCCAAACCCGGGATCGTGCTCCCAGCCCTCGCGGCTCACGTTGGTCCAATCGCCCTGGTGAGGGGTCGGAACATAGGCATTGGCCGCCAAAGACGCAATAGTAATTAGCGAATCCTTGTCCTCGACGTTAGGCACCTTGACGGTCTGCTTGTGCCACTGCGGTTGCCACTCCTGGCTGAACGCCGAAACCCGCCCGCACGGCTCGTCGCCATTGCCCACGGCCTCGACCTTGGCGAGATATTCGCCCAGCGATTCGGGGCTGAGGCGCCAAATCTCCTGTTCCTTGGTCTTGATCGGCCCGGATATAAGGGTTGCCCCCAGTTCATAGTCGAGCAGGGATACCTCGTGCATTGCGTGCAAAGTGCTGCCGCCGGTGTTGCGATGGAAGATGTGCGTCATGCGCATGGTCAATTGCGGCGGCTCTCGCAGCAAAACGCTCTGGAGGACCGTGTATAGCCAAACAACACAGCCCGCCAACGACATGTATGTCAGTGAGTAGAGCCTTTAGGTTGGGATCACCCAACGGGTGCGATCCGATAAGCAAAAAGTAAAAAGAAAGTGCTGTAACCAAGAATCGAACTTGGGTCTCGACGGCCACAACGTCGTGTACTGACCACTATACTATTACAGCGAAGCGATATTTTGTTGGGGGCGTTGGGCGTACGTAATCTTTGGGAATTAAAAGCTGGTTGCGCGTTTTGATGAAAACTTATCTTGCGAACCAGGCTATCTGCACTCAATTTATTAGTACCCACAGGTGGCGATAGAAAAACTTCGCACAAAAATGTGTTTAATTTGGTCAAAAAGTGCAATTTCGGGGTAGAAAACGATTTTATTATTTTTACAGCCCTAATGTACATAGCAGGCCTTTTTAAACAATTATTCCTCAATTTTACAAAGTATTCTACAATAATCTACAATAAAATGACCCCCCAAAAATACAGCTTGCAGGTCCTAATGAGCATCCACATGGTTGATCTTCAGTGCTAGCCTTAGGATAGTGCCAAACCAGCACCACCCAGCTAGCTAAAGCGAGCGCGACAACAATATTTATCCTAAATCTCAAGTGTAATGGGCATTGGTACGCGCGACAGCGCATTGAGCATGATGATAAAACAGACTATAAATATTATTGAGAGAGGGAGCTGTCGACAAAGTCGACGGCGCCGTAGCACAACTTTTCGAAGTCGAGCGAACTGATGCTCCACTCGAGCTGCTTGACAAAACTCTTGAGCGGGCAAAGACCCAGGTTGCTGTCGGGGCAGTGCTTCAGGTCTTGCAGGGGCAGAACGCGGTCGTTCAGCTTGAGGCGCACCTGCTCGTCCTTACCCTTTGCATCGGTGAGGATCTCGACATAGAGGCGAGCGCCAAACGGGGTGAGGCGCGAAACAATGTTTTGGCGCGGGGCCTTGATGTTGTCGCGAGGCAAGTCGTCCTTGAGCCAGTTGAAGCCGAGCGCCGAAAGAACGGCGTAGATGTTTGTATCGTGCGTAACATCGAGGTAAAAGGGCTGGTCCAGGGGGAAAGTGGCCGAGGACGAGCTCAATGTAGTGTTTACACCAACGCTCGACTCGGTAATGTACTGACCCTCGATACGAGCCAGCAACTCCTCGAGCCAACCAAGGCCGGTGGCAGGGCCAATCCCCTGGCCAGACCCCCATCCCACATCGCCGAAAAATTTCAGGTCAATGTGGTACTCAAAGCCGCGCCATTCCTTGACGGTAAACAGCTGGCAAAAGGCGCTCGAGCCATAGGCGGCAGTCTCAAACACGCACATATCCTGGAGGCCCAAAACGTCCTTGGGGGTGAGGTTTTGGTAGCCGGGCAGGGCACGCTGCAGGCGGTCGGCCGCATCCTTGAGGTAAATGTTGTACCATTCCTTCTTGAACTCCTTGCCGCGCTGGGCACCCTCGACCTCCAGGTTGGGGCAGCCAAACTCCCCCGCGAGCGTATTATTTTGGCCCTGTTCTTCAATCTGAAGTACCAGTTCGTACTCCTGCTCGGGGTTGGCAGTGGCAGGGCGCCCGTACGCGCCGAAAAAGCCAGCAGCCCACGCGCGCGCACTGTCTTGAATGCGGTACTGGGTAGTCGCTCTGAGCACGGGCTTGGCACGGCTGGTGCCGTTGGCATGAACGTTGAGCCTAGAGCTCCAAAACGGCGCCGAGGGCGAGTCGTAGAGCCAGCGACCGTGAGAACCCCAGAAGCGCGCACCCGAGTCAAACAGGTTGGCCACGCCCCTGCCGACCAAAATATCGGCGCCAAGGGTGTAGTTCCAGCTCTCGAGCCACTCGAGACCCTCGCCGGCCGGCGGCTCGCTCATATTTTGCAGCTTGTCGGCCACATCCAGCATGAGCTCGGTAGTGCCAGGAGCGGGGAACCGGTCACCGTGGCGGTGCAAAACGTGCACCTGCTTGTATTTGTAGCCAAGCGGTAGCGTAGACTCGCCATTCAGAGCCTCTTTGGAGATGCCATTGTAGGGCACGCCAGAGTCGAAATAAGGAGCATAGGCGCCCCAATTGTGCTGGGGATTAAAGTCCTGGACGCTGCCAGTGGGCGCCGCGGGGCTCGCATCGGCACTTTTTTCGCCAGAATTGGTGTAGAGGACGACCCCAACCACAAAGATGCACAGCGAGCTGAGGAGCGACACAAACATGCACACGACCTTGGATTCCTGGCGACGGGCCTTGGTGCCGCCGAATTTGACTCCATCGTCCACTTCAAACTCCTCAAACCGAGGCAAATCGCTCTCGGCCTGAGCACTGAGCGGTTGCGACGGCCGTTTAGTCATGGAGACAGATGCAAGCTTGTTCCTCATATAGTACATATACAGCGTGGTTGTCAGGGATACGGGGCTTTTGGGAGGAACAAATTTGGAGTTGCTACTCCAAGAATGCTGGGATGGCCATTTTAGACATAGCTACATTAGGAAATACTGTACGCCTAGACCGCATGTCAGCGCACGTGGTGCAGGTCGCCTATGCACTTTTGGCACGTGTGTCTTATCTTCAAGAAAAGTGTCTGGCACGTGTCGGCACGTGGCTGAAATCAGGGAGAGAGATGCTTAAACCAGATCAAATAGATTTTTCTATACTGGACTGGGGCCTGAAAACGTGTTAGCACGGGATTTTTAAAATACCTAAAAAATGTAGCCAAATTAAGCTACTGGGATTTATTCGCGGAACTGTTCAGCGTCACGTTTTTCAAACATTGCGCGAGCATGCGCGCGCAAGTCCTGGTTGGTCTTCGCGCAATGCAGCAGAAGCGTATTGAAGGACATATGGGTGACTCGTGATGGCTGCAGCCACTATGTCGCGGTCCGCACGCAGCGCCTCGGAGGCATAACGCAGCAGATACCCATATTTTTCGACAATAGCGAGCACGATTTGGCGGTCGTTTCGTAGCTCGGCGGACGCGGACATGAGGGCTCTGGCTGCGCTGTCGTTCCTCACCGCCTCAAGCACGACGCCACGGTCACCCCGCAGTTCTTCTGATGCGTACTGAAGAGCTGAACCATTTTGTCTCACAGCCGCGAGCACAATTACTCGATCACCGCGAAACTCGATGGGGGCCCACTGCAGGTTGTAGCCCTCGGTCTGCACTGCTTGCAACACAATCTCGCGCTCGGTTCTCGCAGCCCCGGGACATTGATTCTTGAGAAATTTCAAGATAAACTCACGGTCACTAGTCAATATCTCAGAGGCGTGCTCTAGAGCACTGGGGTAGTGCTCCACGGCTGCGAAGACGATCTCGGGGTCCGCTTGGAAATCCTCATCAACATACTCCAAAAGACGCCCAGATATAGAAACTGCCTTCAATACAATGTCCCTATCGCTCAACAAATCCAGTTCTGGTAAAAAGTCATGCAGGTTGTATTCAAGATTTTCGAAGGAGGCAAGATTTTCAACAGCAAGAATAGCATCAAGGACCTCGATCACAAACTCCCTTTTCTGGCTTAGCTCGCTTAGTGGACACTTACTGCCGTCTATGCCCAAAAGAGATCTGACAACCACGATAATGTTGATGTCGTCGTCGCCCGCATACGCGTCCAACGCGCGCGAATAGGAATCAATCAGCCCTTGGCGAAGCAGCAAAAGAATGACCTGCTTATCTTGTAACACTGGAGTAGGCAAAAGCTCTTCTAACTCGCCATCGAGCAGTGCGTCCGAGGGCTCCAGCGGGTGGGTGGCCCACAGCTGCCAAACATCAAGCGCAATGAGAGGCACGCGGGCCAGAAAAGCGTTGTAAAACCGCTTCTGCCGGTTTGCAGACGGGGTAATGAGGGTAAAAGCATGCATATGCGAGTAGCGGTCGACGACCGTGACCTTGCGGCCGTCGAAACTGAGCCTTTTACTGAGAAACCCCGCTTGTCTAGAAGTAGAGGAGCTGGCTAAGTAGTTGAAAAAACGTGCGGCAATACCGCGCAGCTCATAGCCTTTATACCGGTAGATCTGGTCCGTGTTTCTCACGCCGCAGACGTCAAACTTGGCCCAGGCACGGTCGCTCAAGAAAACGCTTTTAAAATTGTGATTCACATGAGCGAGACGCACGTATTCACCCATTGATGGATTGGGCAGGTTCTCCATAATTATAAACAAGGTCTCGAGTGGAACGGGTAGAGCCATGCTCATGATTGTTGGTGGGTGGTGTCACCATTCCAGTTGATGGTAGAATATAGACTTGGGACACGTGATGCGTTCAGTCTTCTATGAGACTCGTAGACAATACGCAAGTTTATTGAATCAATTGCCTTTTGCTGCCGCAAGCTGCTGCGAACGGGGGCCATCACGTCACACTAAGGATATACGCTAGATCACGGAGCGAAATCGAGTTGAAAATAGCTTTTTCCGGGTATTTAAAGCTTTTTGAGTCCTAGTATCCGCAAAATTGAGGTGCGGGGGGCCTGTAGAAAGTTTTGGTTCAGTTTTTTAAACCTACCACAAATATTTAGTCAATTCAAGCTTTTCTAATTTGGCCCAAAGTGCTGACTAAGCTTTTTTTTTTTTTTTTTTTTTTTTTTTTTTTTTTTTCAGTATTAAGGGTAGCTAGCGACTTTAAATAAACATTTACTACCGCCGACTGCTCGCTTATGCGCGCGCCGCACATGCGTGCATGTGCGCGGGTGCATCAGCAGCAGGAGGCGGGGGGCAGAGTGTTACACAGGACCACTCCTAGAGGCTGTTGATCCAAAGCCGGGTGCTAGCTCAGGTCGTAGCTCAAGTCCACACAATCACTGGCTAGGCCTCGGCAGATGGCGCTCGCCTCGGAAGGCAAGCCACTGCTTGGTGAAAGTGATAAGACGAGCGTCTTGGTGATCTGGAGGCTCTCGCAGATGCCAACGGAATTGGCGGTTGAGCATGTACACACCGTGATAAAATCCGGTCATGCGCTCGTGCCACTTGGTTCTGCTCTCCACGTTGGTTAGGGAGAAGAACTCCTTGTACAGATCATCCCAGGTGGCGGGCCGCGGGGGCCTCGCCGTACACTCATGCCACAGGCGCTCGGCGACGGGGCACTCAAACAAGAGGTGGTCGATGGTGTCGGCCGCCTCACGACAAATGGGGCACGCGGGGCCTCGGTAGGCGCAGTGCTCCAGTTGGCTCAGTTTGCCCAACCGCTCGCCGACCTTGAGGTTGTTGTGCAAGATTAGGCGCCAGGTCTCGGCGGGCTTTGGGTGCCGATTCTGGCTCGGCGCCAAACTGGTCCAAAACTTCTTGAGGCCGGCCAGGGCCCGCTCCTCGAGCGTCAGGCCCGCCTTGGCCGGGATCTGAGCGATGTTGAGGTGCTTGGGGACCAGCACCGTCGGGTCCTGCGCGCGCGCTGTCACTTGGCCGTCCGCTCCCACGTCCACCCTGGGCACGAGAAATGTCTGCTGGGCCTGCGTGAAGGAGCGCGCCGACAAGGTCGCTTGCTCTCGAACTGGGCAGCGCAGATGCGCGAACGAGGCCGGCTGGCCAGGGTGGAACGCGTTGGACGCTTCCTTGTTCAGCACCAGGTGGCGCAGCGCCTGCGGGATGAGGTCACGTTTCGGGAACGTGCGGCCCGCGAAAAACCCATACCAGCACTGGCTGAACGGGCGGACACTTTTGTCGATGAGGGGAAGTCCTCTACGAGCGCCATCGGGGCACCTGGCCTGCCAATACTTGGGGGGCTCGCGCGAGACGGGGTCGTAGCGATCCACCGAGGTCACACGCGGGTACTGCGAGTGCGTGTTGCACGTCGTCACACCCATACCAGCCAACATGCTGCCGTCAAGGCCGTTCCACGTGCCGGCAATGGGGACGGGCTGGAAGAAGGGCGCAGTCCACTTCTTGGCTTGTGCACTCGGGCGGGCAGGATGTTCTCGGGCAGGTACAAACCGCGCGGGACGTTCTCTGCGAGGACCGCCTCGGGGTGAAGCTGCTCGAAGGGCAGCGGAACGTATTGCTCGCGGGGGCCCGGGTGTCTGGGTGAGGCCTTGGGGTCCTCCCGGCGGCGGCGACGCGTCACGTCCTTAGCGTGGCGGAGCAGGCCTGTCTGGATCTGGCCCAGGTACAGTGAGCGAGCAAACCCCACCTCCTTGAAGATCGTGAAGAGGTAAGTTGCTGCCCTGCCCGCGACTACAGCCGGCACGTTGAGCAGGCCCAGGCCACCCTGCGCTTTGGGTAGCGAGGCCTTGGCAAAAGCGATGCCCATGCTCGAAGCGCCGTGCTTCATTTTGCAGTGGAGGAGCTCGTGGATCTCCTTGATCCGACCCTCGGTCGGCTGGTGGACCGCCGCTACGTACACCATCTTGGACAGTGCAAACGTGTTGAGGTAGTGGGCCGCCGTGGTGGCTGCAGATCCTCCAAAGTAAAAGCCACGCATGGCCGCGCGCAGCTTCACCAGCATCTCTTCCCATTGGCGCTGCCCGCCCCGCATGTCCAAGTAAAAGCCCAGGAGCTTGAACTGTTCGTGTGACAGGGACTTGACCGGGCTTTGCACCAGGAGCGCCCGGTGGGGGCTCTTTTTTTTTTCCTTTTAGGACCTCTATTATATACCTAGTAGTTAGATTTAGAGGCTTGAACCCCAGGGCGCAATGCGGGTGTGGGGAAGAACGGGAGCCGTGGGCTCAACCTATGCTGTGTGATGTGGGTCGCCTAGCGTACCCATTTTTGGCCGGAATCATCCATCCACGCCTGCGTGAAGGTGATGTGGCGCGGCTCGAGGAGGCCCGAAGAGTGTTCGTGCCAGCGATGGTGGAGGTTCAGCTGCGCAGCAGCGTGAAACAAGGAGGCCAGGCGCTTGTGCCAGGCTGTGAGGGCGGCGGGGAGGTCAATCTCGCGAAGAGTGGCGTAGAGGGCGGTCCAGGAGGTGGGCTGTGCGACCTCAGTCGGCGCGCACGCGCTCCAGAGCTCGCGAATGACCCGACAGTCGAAGAGGAGGTGCTCGGCCCTGTCACGGCCCTCAAAGCACAAGGGGCAGGAGGGCTCGCGGCAGGCCGCGTACGTGAGACGTTGGAGGAAGGCCGGTTGGTAGCGGCCAGGGAACAGAAGCCGCTTGCCAAGGGCACTGCGCCACGTCTGCATGCAGAGGGGGTGCTTGAACAAGAGGGGCCGCAGCGTGCTCCAGCAAAGAGGTTTTTTTTTTTTCCTTTTAGGACCTCTATTATATACCTAGTAGCTAGATTTAGAGGCTTGAACCCCAGGGCGCGGTGCGGGTGTGGGGAAGAACGGGAGCCGTGGGCTCAACCTATGCTGTTTGATGTG
>JAKUBN010000024.1:0-117264 GCA_030563245.1 Wickerhamiella azymoides | reverse complement strand
TTATATAGAGCCCCATTAAAAGCTCTGCTCCCCCGGGGGCAGTAAATAGTCAAGCGTCAAAGAAAAAAAAAAAAATTTTTAAAAGCTCTGCTCCCCCGGGGGCAGTAAATAGTCAAGCGTCAAAGAAAAAAAAAAATTTTTGTGATTTTGAAAATTTTTCTCGCGAACGAGAGTCTCCACGGTCATTATATTTTAATATTTAGGTAACCTAGAAATGTAGGTGCCGATTGATGCAATAAAATAGGGCTTTTCTTGGATTTTCAGAGAGTTAGAGGCATTTTTAGTATAGCTCTTTTTGTGTGTTTTACCCCGCTCTAAAAAAATGTTTTTCTTTGTTTTCAGTGCATTTTAAATAGCTGTGCAAACTTTCAGGAGGGTTTTATTTTCGGTGCTATGCCAGGTAAATGGTATGTGTACCGCCAGATTCAAGGTCTCCAGATTAACACTCATTCTTTATCGCATACACACAACGCACGTTATCAATTTTAATTATACGAAACCAAGTCAGTAAAAAGTATCTCTGTCCCCACAAATTTCACGTCAAGGTGGCGGAATTGCGGGCCAACAGTCGCCAGGAAATAGCCGGGACAGCCGAGAGACAGCCAGGCATAGCCGAGAGAAGCCTAGAGAATGGCTCAAATAATTCTAGAAAATCTAAAGCAAAGATCGAGTACCTTGCGCAATTTGCCCCGCCACGATGTTCTAGACACGTCTACAGACCCACATGCTCCAGAGAGCTTACACATGACACTGGACGTTGTGGTCAAGCACGCTGGCAAAAAGTACGATTTGCAGCTCGATGAGACCGCCAATGGCCGCGAGTTCAAGGCGCAGCTGGAAGAGCTGACCGGAGTCCCCATTGATCGCCAAAAAATCCTCGTCAAGGGCGGCCAGGTCAAGGATGACGCCCCGATCAGTGAGCTCAAGCTGGTGGCCGGCCAGACGCTAATGATGCTCGGTACTGCTGGCCAGTTACCGGTAAATGTCCCCAAGGTCGATCCGACGCCTGTGGTGGCCGCTGTGGACGAGCCGGTCGAGCCCAAGGGACTGGTAAACATCGGCAACACCTGCTATGCAAACTCGACCGTTCAGGCGCTGCGGGCGTTGCCCGAGGTCAAGGAAGCTTTGGCCAAGTTTCAGGGCAACTCGCAGCTGGTGCGGTCACTCGGAACGGTCCTCAAGGACCTGGACGCGACCAAGGTGACTCCCGTGATGTTTATGCTCACGTTGCGCAGTGCGTTCCCCCAATTTGACGAGCGCGACCCGCAGAGCGGTATGCACAAGCAGCAAGATGCCGAGGAGCTGTGGACGCAGCTGCACCAGCAGTTCAGCGAGGCGAGCGTCGCCACCGGCTCCAAAATCCCGCTTGACCGGTACTTTGAGGGCATGTTTGAGACCAAGATGGTCAACAGCGAGAGCGCCGAGGAGCCTGCGGTCGAGAAGGCCGAGTCTTTCAACAAACTCAGCTGCCACATCTCGATCAACACCAACTTTATGCGCAGCGGTTTGCTCGACGGGTTGACCGAGGAAATCGAGAAGCACAGCGAGCTGCTTGGCCGGGACGCCAAGTACACTCTCGAAAAGAAGATTTCGAGGCTGCCCAAGTACCTCACGGTGCAAATGGTGCGGTTTTACTGGCGTCGTGATACGCGCCAAAAGTCCAAGATTCTCCGCAAGGTGGCGTTCCCCCAGACCTTGGACATCGGGGATATGTGCACTGAAGGGCTGCGCAAGCAGTTGATCCCTGCGCGCGACGCTCTGCGCGAGATGGAGAGCGAGTTTGAGGACGCGCGTCGCCTAGCTCGTCGGCAAAAGTTCTCGAGCCTGAGCGAGAAAAAGGACAAGCTCGAGGACCAATTGCCTGTTGAGCGTCAAAAGGAGCTCGTGGAGGCGGTCAAGGCCAAGATCGACCCTGCCTTTGCCTCTGACCCTAGCGCCAATCCCTACGGCATCTACGAGCTGCAGGCGGTCATTACCCACCGCGGTCAGTCTGCCGACTCTGGCCATTACATGTGTTTTGTCAAAAATGAGCAGGGCGATGGCTGGTGGTGCTTCAATGACGACAAGGTGTATGCTGTGGACGAGGCCAAGATCGAGAGCCTTGCCGGCGGCGGTGAGAGCGACAGCGGCCTGATTCTCTTGTACAAGACCCCCGAGCTCAAGGTCAGCGGCCCCAAGAGCGGCCCCGAGGCCAAATAGCTAGCAGAGGCGAGCAAATAGATCTATATCGTTAGCGTAACTAGGCGAATTAGGCGAGGCCACTGCGCACCGTAGCCTTGAACTCCTCAAACTTTTGGTGGCACACGATGGGCTGGGTCTTGTGCTTGTCGAGGCACTCCACAAGCTTGTCGCGGGCGTCCAAAGCGTCGTCCTTGAGGACCCCCTTTTGAGGGCGAGAACTCAGCTCCTTTTGGAGGCTCTCGATCTTGCCAAAGAGCTCCGAGCTACTGTGATCGTCCTTTTTGGGTTTGAGGTCCTTGATGGCCTTAAATCCCTGCTCAATCTTGTCCTGGGCGGCCTTCTCGGCGGCCTTGAGCTGGCGAGCAACTTCCTTGTGTGCGCTGCTGAGCTGCTTTTGATCGAGCGCATAGTCGGTATCTGTGATTGAGGCGACCGCATCGCTCAACTTAGATGAGACATTTGTGGCTGTTGCCGGCTCAAACACGGTGCTCGTCGGCTTCGAGGAAGTGTTGCCCATTGGTCAGCCGAGAGGTGGCCAGTGGTCGATGACCCCTTTGCGAGGGGGGACAGAGGGTGGGTAGAGAGGATGAAGCAATGAGGGCACAGGGGACAGGAACTGGGCAAACACCGGCCCGCCCCCCACCAAACTCCAGGCAGCAATAAAACTATTTCAAAATAAATACCTAGCGGTCCTGGGCCCACTCGTGCTCGCGGCGGATCTGGGCCTCCTCCTCGGGGGTGAAGTCGTTCTCAATGTTAAACGTCTTGCGGATCTCCTCGGGAGACTTGTTCTTAATCATGCCGGCAACGGTGCGGCACGAGACCTCGAGCAAGGGGGTGATCTCCATGTAATTGGCGGCGCAAATAATCTCAAACAAAAGCTCCTGGTCAACCTGGAGGAACTTGTGGTCCCACTGGGAAATCTCAGAGGTGCGGGCCTTTTGGATACCCTCCTCAGTCGAGGCAAAGGGGGGGTCGTCCTTGTGGTGCTCGCAGAACTCGAGAACCTTGGTAAGAACGTTGGACTGCACGTTCTCGAGGGGGATCTCCTCATCGGCTCCAACGTCCTCAAACAGGTTCTTGAGCAGGGTGGACTTCTCGGCGACCTTGCGCTCAACCTCAAACACAACAGAGTCGGCGCTCTTCAACTTCACAAGATCAGTCATGGGCGTGTTGTGGATGAGAGAAGAGGGCAGCCACCGGGCGTATATAGTAGTGGCGAACCCTTGCCCTAGATTGGACGCTGGCGGGTCGGCAGGTCTCAGGTGCGATAATTGCCACTGTTTGAGATAAATATAATCTATGATTGTGTATTTTTTCGAGTATCTAGTATGCAGCAAGCGCGCATAGCCGGCACAGTGGTTGCACAACAGCGCGCGGCGGGCAGCGGGGCGCATGGAACCGGGGGGGAAACCTCACGCATGGCGTGGTGCAGTGCAGGCGCGCCACAAGATGCATGTGACACTGAACTTAATTAGAGTCAACAAACTGCTGGGCCTTGGCCTTGACATAGTCGACGCCCTTTTGGTCGCCGCACTCAACCTCGTACGACAGCCACTTTTTGAAGAAAGTCTTGGCCTGTTTGGTCGACAGCTTGCGGTTCAAAATACGCTCAAACAGCTTGGTGATTAGCACCCGGTTATCGCTGTTGAGCTTGATCTCCTGGTCAACGTAGACATTCCATAAATCAACCTTTTTGGGGTAGGCACTAACGAGACCCTCCATCAGGGTGCGGCCGCGCTCAAAGTCGCCCGAGCCGTACTCGAGCTTGGCAAACTGCAGAGTCAAATCCTTGTGGAAACGCGAGGGCAGCACCTTAATGGCGCGGTCCAGCAGCTTGTGGGCGTCGTCGGTCTGGCCCTGCTCGTACAAAAACCGGGCAAAGTTGGTCCAAACGTCGAGGTTGGAGCTGCCAAACTTCTTGCAGGCAGCGTTCCATACCAGCTTGGCCTCCTCGGTCTTGTTGCTAGCAGTGTAGATGTTGGCCATTTTCTCGTGGATGGTCAACTTGTCCATAAACTCGCACGCCTCACGGAAAATTTCTTGAGTAGTGTCGCTCGTACCAAACGAGTTCTCAAGATTGAGCATGGCGATCCACACGTTGAGGCGCTCCTGCTCCTCGCGCTGGGGAATCACCTTCAAGGCGCGGCGGGCGATCTCACGAGCAGCATCAATCTCGCTGAGCTGCAGCTGGAACGCCATGTAGTTCATCCACACAACAGAGCTGTCGGGGCTGGCAACAAGCAAGCGCTCAAAGTCCTGGGCGCTTTGAGGGGCGCTCGTGTTGAGAGTGGCGGTCTTGTCCTGCACGAACTTCTCGCCGCGCTTTCTCTTGCGCGGGGCCTCGTCATCGTCGCTGTCGCTATCAGACTCTTCCTTGTTGTTGTTGAACACGTCGGCGTCCCAGTCAAAGCCGGCGCTCACGCCAGCGGCAGCGGGGCCAGCATCAGACTCATTTTCACTGTCGCTGTCACCCTCAGACTCGCTCTCGGACTCGCTCTGGTCAATGGGGATGATGTTCTCGTCCTCAGACTCAGACTCGCTCTCGGCGTCGACCTCCATGGCCTCGTCCTGCTCGTCACTGCTCTCCTCAGCCTCCTCCATCTCCTCGTCGCTGCTCTCCTCATCCTCAAAGTATGAGGCCTTCATGCCAAGCGACACCTTGCGCTTCTCGAGGTCGACCTCAAGTACCTTGACCTTGACGGCGTCGCCCTTGGAAAACAGCTTGGAAATGTCCTTGACGGGCTTGTCCGAGACCTGGGAGCGGTGGCAGAGGCCGCTGACTTGAGTGTTGTCGAGACCAACAAAGATACCAAACTCTTGCACGCCGCGAACCTTACCGCTCATCACGGCACCAACCTCGAGCTGCTCGAGACCAGCCTGGCCCGCAGACTTGCCGGTGACGGCGCTGCGCTTGAGAGTGAGCTCAATGCGACCGCTGTTGTTGCTCACGATTTTGGCCTCCACGACCTGGCCAACCTTAAAGTCCTTCTTCCAATTTTTGAGGTACTCGTCGCTGAGCTGGCTGATTTGCACGCGGCCGGTCACATTGCGCGAAAGAAGCACAAACAGACCGCCATCGGAGACGTTGCGGACGTAGCCCTTGACCACATCGCCAGTTTTGAAGGTCTGCTCGTTGTCCACGATCTTGTACCAGGTCTTGTCGTTGCTCTCGTCACGCTCGACCTCGGTGGCCTTGACGACCTGCCCGGTGTGGAAGAGCTCGCTGAGCGGCTGGAACTCGGTGGTTGCATCAGTGGCAGCAATGTAGCCAAACTGGTTGCGGGGCAGGCGCACCGCGAGCGACCAGGGGCCGACCTTGGCCACGACGCCCTCGTCGCCAGTGGCAGCAGACACTTGGAGGGGCGACGTGTTGTAGACAGTGGCCTCAATAACGCTGCCCACAGGGTACTCAGCCTTGGCACTGGCCTTGATAGGGCCCAAATCAGTGAAGGCGAGGCGACTGCGCACGGTGGTGGTCAAGTTAACAAAAACGGCATTATCGGTGAAGTTATTGACAAACGCGAGCACCTTTTCGCCCTCTTTGAACTCCTTGCGGGTGTTGTTGTTGGCGCTCAGCTCGGGAATGGCTCCACGCGCGCTGACCGGCAAAGAGCGGTGGCTGCGAGCATCGTAGAAGCCCACGACCGAACACTTGATTTTGTCGCCGGTGCTGAACTGCTTGAGGGGCGCTTTAGGGTCCTCGATCTCCTTGAGGCTGCTAAACAGCTGGGTCATCTCAATACGAGCCACGGTGGAGCCGACCTTGACGGTGAGCTGGAGAGCCTTGACGGCAGTGACCTCAGCCACAACCTCGTCACCGACCTTGATGTTGTCGTCACGGCTAGCACCGACGAGCTCGGGCGCCACCAAAAAGCGCTGCTTGGCAGCATCTGTAGCACTCACATAGACAGTAACTGATTGGCCAACAACAAACGACCTTTCACCGACTGCGACCTTGGGCATGAGTGCCTTGAGGTCATTGGCAAATGCAACAAACACGCCATTGTCGTCGACGTTGCTCACGTAGCCCACAAGCTCGTCGCCCTTGCTCAGGGTGTCAAAACTCGCCGGGGGAGCAGTGGCCAGCAGCGAGGGCTTGGTCGAAACCAAAATGCGTCTGTTTGTGGACAAAACGAGCGCATCGACAGTGGAGCCAACCTTGGTATTCTTCTTTGCCTTTGTGGTCTCGGTATCAGCGAGCAAATTAAACGGCAAAGCAGCCTGGTGGCCGTTGACCTCAACCACAAACGCATCGGCGCCACGCTCAACAATCAGTGCCTTGACGTGCGTCAGGACCTTGGGCAGAGGCTCGTTGGACACCACGCGCGATGTACGGCACGAAACAATCAGGCGGTCACGCGAGGCATCCGAATCGAGGACGACCATCGAGACAGTTTGGCCGAGCTTGAAGATGCTTTTGGGGTCAGTGATGGTGCTTTCAGACATCTCCTTGAGCGGCAAGAAGCCCTTGATGTCGTTGAAGAATTCTACCACAGCGCCTCTGTCCTTGAGGGCAACAATCGTGCCAACGGTGCGGGTGCCGATCTCGGGGTAGTCGCGGATAATGGTGGCGTCGCTGTTGACAATGCTCTTTTTGATAGCGACCTTGACACGGCTGGCTTCAGGGTCAGTGCTCAAAACGCGGGCCTGGACCTTGGAACCCACCTTGAACTTCTTCTCGGGGTTTTGCAGGGGGATATCGCTGAGGTACAACTCGGGGCAAATAGCCTTGATTTTGTCGCCAAGCGACACAATAAGACCACCCTTGCTCAAGTGACGGTCAACCGTTCCCTCCAAGGTCTCGCCGACCTCGATCTCGTCAACCCTGATGTACTTTTGGTCGAGGATGCTCTGCTTCATGGTGAGGTAGTAGCAGTCGTCCACATAGCAGTAACTCAACACACGAGCCTTGTGCACAGTGCCCACCTTGTAGCGGGGGTACGTGCTGGGGTCCTTGATATCGCTGTCCGAGATCTGGGTCAAGTGAACGTGGGCCGGGCGCTCGACGCCAATCTCGAGGCTGAGGCCGTGCTCGTCGAGGGCCGCGACCTTGGAGACATCAATGAGCGAGCCGGGGCTGAACGCCTTGGAATCTTGAGGAACGCTCAGGTCAATAGTGTGCTTGAGCATGCTCAGGGCAAGCACGCGACGTGTGTCGGTGACCGAGCCGGTGGGGTGGCTGAACAGCACGCGCGCATCCTCGGGGGCGCCCTCGAGCATATCTTCGCCTTGATGCAAGGTGTCCACAGAGATATCAATGTGGCCAAAAACAGTGCACATGTGGCCGCCCTTGAGGGTGGCTCCAACGGTGGCAGTCACGAGCACACCGGGCACAAGCGAGGCCTGCTCGTGCACTGTTGCGAGGGGGAGTGTTTCTTGTTGCGTGACGGTGAAAACACCCGACTTTTCTTTTTGGATTGTGCACAGCGTGATTTTGTTCTCAACAAGTTCAGCAGCGGCATCGCTCTTGGGCAAAAAGCCGCGCTTGCCGCCCAAGTCAAGAATGTAACCGCGGTCCTCGACCGACTGCACGAGGCCCTGGACCGACATACCGGCAATCCAGTCATCCGAGGCAATTGTCTGATTCACCAGGGCCGGATCTGCAACCAACTGCAATTTGCGCGAGGGGGCGGCACCGAGGCCAGCAACGACGCAGCGCAGCCACTCGCCGACCTTATAAATAGCAAAATCAACGCCCTGCAAAAAGCCAATGACGTTGTTGGGCAAAGACACAGTCAAGTGGTCCGAGTGCACCTCTGCAATTTGACCCAAAACGAGGGCACCGACCTTGAGCTTGGTCAGGACAAACGCCTCGACACGGGGTTTGTTGGATTTGGGAGCGACAGCCTCCTTCAACACCTTGGTCTTGCTGCGCTTGCGCTTCTTGGAATCGGTCGCCTCGTCGTAGGTATCGCGGGTGGCCTGGAGTTTCGCCTTTCTGATCTCGATCGGGGCAACTTCCGAGCCGCCGCCTCGAGGAAACGGTGTCTCGAGATTAATTTGGCTCGCCGAAAGTTCCGGCTTGAGCACAGACGCCGGCTCAGCCTCTGTTTTTTGGTCTTCTCTCTTGCGTTTGACCATAACTGAAATTTTCGTTATGTAATTTTTTTCAAAAGGTCTTTGACGGTCACGTGCGCGACCACACCTGCGAGCATGGCACCGGCAATTGGCGATGCCGTGGACGCTGTGAGCGATGCCTTGGGCGATGCCGTGAGTTATGCGGCATCATGGTGGAAGCTTGTGCTGCTGATTGTGGCGTTAGCTGTTGCTTGGATTGCAGCAAGGCGTCTCCGGGCGCGGTTCAACTACTTTAGGCTCGACCAGGCTCTGGGCTTCAATTCCGACTCTTTTAACCTTGACGAGAACATCCACAGCGGCGATTCCCGCGGCGGCCTTGACTGGAAAGCCAAACTGCGCATCCGGTGGATCATGTTTAGGCATGGCGTCTCGTTTGACGATGCGCGCACAATGGACGTACAAAACACGTTTGCTTTGAACGATGTGAACCCCGACGGCACGCCGCGCGACCCTAAAGCCTTCTTTTTTGTGTAGCCTAGTCAAGCCTAGCCTAGGCGCTCCTGTAGCTATCTATTTATTATCGACCATTCGCCAAGAGTCTTGAGCAGCTTGGAGACCTTGAGCCGCGACGTGCGCAGCCCAGAGCACAGGTCATCGATCCGCGTCGGGTTGCGCAAACTTTTTCTGATTAAATGAACCATTTTCTCTTCGTACGACAGCTGCACTGCCTGCAGGGCAGCCACAATGTCTGCGTCGCTGGGCTCGCGGCTC
The DNA here is from genome assembly GCA_030563245.1 of Wickerhamiella azymoides. Taxonomy (NCBI): domain Eukaryota; kingdom Fungi; phylum Ascomycota; class Dipodascomycetes; order Dipodascales; family Trichomonascaceae; genus Wickerhamiella; species Wickerhamiella azymoides. The sequence continues at coordinate 108,291 of JAKUBN010000024.1, read as the reverse complement.
GAGGCCAAATCGTATATGGGGAACGCGTGAGCGCGCATGATGATGCGTTTAATCACGCCAAAAATAATGAAGCGCCGCACATCCACATCCTGCAGCACGGACGAGTGTTCCTGGTACCATGTGTAGACACTCTGACCGGTGCCGAGCGAGGCGTACAAATCAAACATTTGCCGCGGGGTGAGCCGCGTATAAGGGTACATGTAGTTTTCAAAGCTCGAATTGTGTGAGGCAGGCGTATTGCTGAGCTGCGTGCTCCCAACCGAGCTGCCGCTCTGGCCATTATCGCTGTGGCCCTGCGAGGGATGGTACACAAAGGCCAGCAGCTCCTGGTAGACTTGGGGGTCAGTGGCGACCGTGCCAATTTCAGGGGTGGGCGTATAAATATTGGAGAATTGGAAAATGCCGATTATAACCACGCACTCATAGTGAATCAAGTGGCTAATGCACTGCTTTGTGAGGTCATAGTCTGCTTCGGCAAGATCGGCAATTTGCCGTACCGAATTAATGCCGTTCAGGTAGGGCACAATGCGCTCCATTGTGGGGTCCCAGTGCTCGTCCATGAGGGTGTTGAGCCGAACTGTGGGGAGGGGTACATGGTACCTGCGCACCACCGGCGGGCTCTCACTTATAGGGAACAACTTCATATTGACCTTGATATCTTCACCCATGGGAACCTGGCACTCGCTAAAGCTGTTGATATCTTGATAGACCTGCTCGAGCACATTATCGATCTCGTGGATATTGTCCGGGTTACTCAAAAATCGAGTCTGCTCCTCCATGAGTCGGGCCATTTTGCAGAACCGTACGAGCGCGGTCTCGTAGCAGTAGGCGTTTCCGTGGTTGGGGAACACACAGGCAAAGTTGAAGGTGAACGAATTGCGCTCGTACTCGGGACCAACGAGGTTGATGGGGAAGCCCATAATTTCGTATTTGCCAACCCTTAAACGTACGAGCTTGTTGCACAGTGCCGGTTTGGGGATAAGGTAGTTCTTGACCTCGTCAAACACAATGAATTGCTCGACCTCTGAGGTTTCTGTGGGGATAACGCAGCCATCTGGGACCTGGCACATGACTTTAGAACCTTGAGTCGGGTGGAACACGCAATAAAACATGCCCAACATGGGCACAAACCCTGTGTTCATGTGTAGTTGGGAAGGTGCCGGGACTCTCTCTAATCACCAAGATGGACCTACCTCAAAATGCTGGTGTCAACAAGCTCAAGGCCAAACGCCGTGACATTCAGCGGGTTTTGAAAAAGCCTGGGCTTTCAATGGAGAAGAAAACAACCATGGAACGTGCTCTCAAGATGCTGGAGACCGACTTGGAAAATGCCCTAAAAAGAAATCAGACGAAAAAAGTCGCACAAAAGTACCACATGGTCAAGTTTTTCGAGCGTCAAAAGGCCGTGCGTGCACTCCGCAAAGCCAAAGCTGGCGATAGCGAGCTGGCAGACTTTTACTATGTGCACAATTACCCCAAAGACCAAAAGTACAGTGCCCTCTTTGTGGAGAATGCGGTTGGCCGCGACTCGGACTTTTACAAAACCGTGCTTGCACAAATGAAGCAGGGTGAGCTCAAAAGTGGTCCCGAGGGCCGCCAAGAGGCGCTCGAGAACCTGAAGCTCGAGGCCGAACAGACCAAGGCGGCCAAGGAGGCCAAGGAGGAGCAGCAGGCGGAGCGCAAAAAGCACAGGGAGAAGCGCGAGAAGCGCAAGGAGAGGAAGAGAGAGCAAAAGCGTAAGGATAAGGAGCAGCAGGTGGAGCAGCAGGATGAGCAGGTTGCCAGCGCGAGCGACTCGAGCGACTCGGAGTAACCAGCTCGCTACTCATCAAACTTGACATTTGCAGCGCGCAACTACATAGCATAAATATTAATCACTATCATCGTCCACCATTTTACGCCTTCTCGAGGGCTGATCATCGTCACTGTCGTCGTTACCGCGTTTAATTGCCTGCAATCTGTTGGCGCGATCCTCGTCCGAGTCCTCTTCCTCTGACTCCTCCGCCTCCTCCTCTGAGTCCTCTGGGAGCTCTTCTTCGCTGCGGGCGTAGCTGCGGGTCTGAGTTTCTTCTTCCTGTTCGCGTTTTTGCTCGAGCTTGCGGCGGGCTTTTTCCTTGGCCTGCTCGGCCTTTTCGTACTCGCGCTGCATCTGCTCGGGGTCGTCGGTCGTGGCGTGTGCCTTGATGGTGACCTGCGAGCCCTGGACCTTGTCGGCGAGCTGCTTGGCGAGCCGTGTGTGGGTGGCCGAGGCGGTCGAGGTAGGCACCACGGTGATTGTTTTGTCGACGAGTGAGGCGGTCGAGAGGAGCTCGTTGTTGGTAAACGTGACAAAAACCGGTTCCTCGGCGTTTTGGCTGCGCAGCTCAAACTGTTCTGCGCCGAGCTGGAGCGTGCGGCTGCCGTCGTCCCACTCGATAATCCGGGCGTTTGAGAGCTTGTCCATGGCGCCGCTGGCTCCCTTGGCGTACTTCCAGCGGATTGTGTTGGGGTTGACCGGCAGCTGGGGCTCGGCGGTGCTGTCAAACGGGTGAGGCTCAATGTTCAAAAAGGCGGGAATGCGGCTGATTAGGACCTCGTCGCTCGTGTGGCTGGGGGGGAACTGCTTGATGGTGGCGCGGCCCTCGCGTCTGCGGCGCTCTTCGGGCGAGCTGGGCTCGTGCACGGGGCTCCCAAGGCCGAGATCCTCAGAGTCGCTCATTAGGTGGGTGTGAAGGGGGTGTAGAGGGGGTGAAGGGGTGTACAGCTGAGCAGCTGGCAGCTGGGAGTTGGACTCGGTCAGCGCTGCTCCACCGCTCCACTCCCAGCTGACACCCCCTGAGCACCCCTCGAGCTGGAGCATCTTACCAATGAGAAGAACCGCATTACTGCGCTACTCGAAATTCAAGCTCGAGCAGCATTTCGAGAACGTTGATGCGAGCATTCCGGCCGCCGAGGCTCGTGCGTGGCAGGAAGAAGCCGCTATGCACAAATCCAGCACCAACCCCCCTCAAAGCACACTCGAGCGCATCGGCCGCACCCCCGAGCTCGCAGACACTGTTTTGACTGTTTCGACCAAACTCGGCAAGGAAAGCTTCCTTATTAGGCCCACAAGCGGCAACCCCACCGGTTTGACCGAGCTGTTCCAGCACCCTGAGCCCCGTTCGACCCTGCTCAAAATTTACGACCACACCATCGCTCTGCTCGAGGAAAAGTACCCCCAGGACAGTGTGTTCAGGACCTCTGTCGAGAACTTGACCAAAGCACGCCGCGCTATCGTGTCCCAAAACGAGGACACCGACGTTATTGAGCAGCAGATTGGGTCGGGTCTTGTTGAGGAGATTTTGACCCAGGCCGCCGAAGAGTTCAGACTTGCCGAGGAGCTGGCCGATGGCAAGCCCTGGGAGGAGCTCGAGGAGAAGCCTGTGGACGGCCAGTGGGTTGCCCACGCCTTTAAGGACACGCCCGAGGGTCCTCGTTAAAGGTGCCAAAGGGTGCCAAAGGGCCGCTAGAGGGTTCTTGAATGTTACGTAGTTTATCGCTAAATGTGCCCTTGGCCTGCTCACTCTGCTAATTTTTTGAGTGGCCTACTCACTTCCTCGGCTTTACCCACTCTACCTCTACCCACCTACCTGCTCTACCCACCTACCTGCTCTACCCCAGACACTTACATGAGCGAGCAAGACGATGTGATGGAGCTCTTGGACTCCATTGATAAACCCAAGGGCCAGCGCAGGACGCCGCGCACCGCCTCCAAAAAGAAGCGCCACAACGAAGATATCATGGACTTTTTGGACGAGATCGCGTCCGAGGGCACTCCCGGGGGCACCCCTGCCAGCACTCCTGCCCCGCCTGCTGAGGCCGCTCCAGAGGCCAAAGAGACTGCTGCAGCCACTGAACCGAGCTCTGAGGACCTTGTGGCCCCCAAACAAGACCTGCCGGACCCGATTGGTGCCGTCAGCTCGTGGTGGAACAGGGCCAAACCCGGCCTGTGGGAGCACGCCACCAAGGCCGCGTCGCGCGCGTCCGAGGCGGTCAAGAGCGAGCACCTGAGCGAGCACCTGACCAAGATTGATCTCAACTCGCTGCAAAAGAGTTTCAGCACCCTCGTGAGCGAGATTGTGCCGCCCATCAGCGCCCACGAGCAGCTCGGCGTGCACGTGTTCCACGACCTCGCCGGGTACCCCATGGTGGACGAGATTGTGCGCACGGTGTTTGAGCGCGTGATGGACCAGGTTGAGGGCGGCGGCGAGCTCAACATGATTGTGCAAAAGGGCATTGACCGCCACGCCGCCAGCTCGGGGAAGAAGAGCCTCAACCTGTTTGAAGGCACGCTCGACAACGCCAAGAAGCTGTGCCTTGCGTCTGTTGACGATTTCAGGCGCGACCACAAGTCAGAGACCGAGATTGCGTCGGAAAACGCGCGGCTCAGCGAGATCTACATCTCGATCCAGGCGGTGCTTGTGGACGGCGCCCAAGACGACGAGCGGTTCCAGTTTGTGTGCTGCATGTCTGATTTCACAAACAAGGTGTTTTTGAACACCCAGTCACAGTGCATGCCGGCGCAATGGGCGTCGTGGCTCGACTCGGACGAGGAGGCCGTGCGCGCGCTGATTGCCGATCCGAGACCGTGGGTGCTCGAGTGGCTCGAGGACTCGCTGAGTTTGGCGTTGGGAACGCTTGCCCAGCGGTACGTGATCCTCCGGATGGGTCTCAGGGGCCAGGATGAAGGGGCCCAGGAGGAGGCCTAGGAGGAGGAGGCCTAGGCCAAGTGGGACCTCAAGGGCCAGGAGGAGCAAGGGGCCTAGCTATGTAGTTAATTTATAGTCTGACAGTCGTCATTGGCACTGCGCAATTGTCTACGATCAATTGTCTAGGCTACTTCTACTCTAGTCTACTCCTTGGGCTTGACGAAGCGAAGGTAGGGAGTGACCTCCTCGACGGCACCAAACTTCTCCTTGCCCTGCTCGGTAGTAAAAGTCAACGGCAGAATCACGTCCTTGCCCTTGGTCCAGTTGACGGGGGTGGCCACCTGCTGGGCGTCGCTCAGCTGCAGGGCGTCCAAAACGCGCAAAACCTCGGCAGTGTTGCGGCCGGTGGTCGCGGGGTACACCAAAAACAAGCGGACCTTCTTGGCGGGGTCAATGATGTACACGTTGCGGATGGTCATGGCGGCCTTGTCGAGGTTCTTGAAGCCCTCCTCATCGACCATATCGTACAAAAACGCGACGTTGCGGTCGTGGTCGGCAATGATCGGGAAGTCAAACTTCTTACCGAGCTTGGAGCTCTGCTCAATGTCCTTGAGCCAGTCCTCGTGGCTCTTGAGGTCGTCGGCGCTGAGCCCGATGAGCTGGGCGCCGCGCTGCTCAAACTCGCCCTTCATGGCGCTAAAGGCGCCCAACTCGGTGGTGCACACGGGCGTAAAGTCCGCAGGGTGCGAGAAAAGGATCGTCCACTTGTTGCCGATGAACTCGTGAAAGTCGATCTCGCCGGCGGTGGTGAGCGCCTTAAAGTTGGGAGCAACGCTGTTCACGCGGATACGAGGCTGCTTGGCCGCGTCAAAGGTCAGGCTGCGGGCAAAACGGGGGGTACTGCGGAGGACACTGCGGAACATGTTGGGAGGGGGGTTGCTGCGGGGTGTAGAGTGATCTCTAAAAGCTCGCCAGGGCCCCGGCGACCACCCCTGGCCCTCTCAAGGATACATTCTCGGTTGAAATAAAGCAATTGGACTTATCTGGGGCGTTTGGGGCGTATGTTTGGGGAGTATGCGTGGGGCGTGTGTTTGGGGCTCTTGGTCTGCCACTGCATTTCTTTGAGTCCGACCAACTGCACGCCAGACAGGTACCAAGGCACTCTGGTTTAAAGAATATTTGAGAAACTGCTATCAGGATAAGCTTAAATTACATTATATTGCAGCTAGACGCGGGTAGACCTGCGGGTGCGCTTTCCCCAAGCGGCAGCCTCGATCTCGGGATCATACTGGAGGTCCTCGGAGGCGTAGCGCAGAGCCGCCGGTGACTGCCTGACCACACAAAGTACAAAATCGCGATCGCCGCGCAAGGTATCGGGCGCATACTTAAACTCAGAGGCGTCATTTTTGACAGCGACGAGTACGAGCTTGCGGTCGTTGCGCACTGCACGAGGCGCACAATCCAGCGACAAGCAGCCCCATTCAACCATTCTGCGAACAAAAGTCTCATTGCTGCGCAGATCATCAGACACAAAACGCCAAAAGACTCGAGATCGGTCTGCCAAGTTTAAATAGCCATTGAGACCTTTTAAAGCCACCAAAGCATCACTAACCCACTGTATGTCGCCACGCAGAGCTACAGAGACGTATTCAAACGCCCAGAGACTCTGTTTGATAGCTGCAAGGACAACTTCGCGGTCCTCTTGCATTTCGGCGGAGGCGTAGCGGAGGGCCCTGCCGTCACGTTCGACCGCCTTGAGTACGACTTGGCGGTCATTTTGCAGTGCCTCAGAGGCGTAGAGGAGGGCAAAGTGGCAATTGCTGCAAAAACTCTGCGATGCCTTGAGCACGATGTCGCGATCACCGCGTAAAGGTTCTGCTGCATACTCCAGGGCCCGGGCTGTCTTTCGCACCGCCGCGAGCACAATTTCCCGGTCGCCTTGAAACTCGTCGGGTGCCCACTTCAGGTTGATCCCGTCGACTTTGACCGCCTGCAGTACAATATCGCGCTCGGTCCTGCCCTGAGCTGCGGGCAACTGAACCTCAAAAGCTTCCAAAATAAATTCGCGGTCATTTCTTAAGGTCTCAGGGGCGTCATCGAGAGTCCAAGGCGACCTCTTTGCCGCTGCCAGGACGATCTCGCGGTCCGCACGGAGCTCTTCACTAGCGTGCTCAAGCAAATCTCCATCCATGGAAAGCACTTTCAGCACAATTGCCTTGTGGTGCCACTGGTGCGATAAAAATGCGAGCAAGTCTTCGTCGTCGCAGAAGTTGCTAGCTGCTGCAAAATCAAGAGCCTCGAGGACAAACTCTTCGTCTTGAAGGAACTGATCCGACGGCAAGCGCCGCTCTTCTTTGTGCGAAAAATAATGGGCTGCCAAGACCATGCTGATGTCGCGATCGTCGTCAAAGGCGTCCACGACGTCCGAGTAAGGGGAAATCAAGTTTTGTTGGAGGAGAGCAAGAACAAGCTGTTTATCGCGCGCTACCGGAGCAGGCAGAACATCTTCAAATCCTGTGATCGGTTCGTCCCTGGGCTCCCGCGGGTGGGTGACCCAAAGTTTCCAAACATCGAGCGCAATCAGCGGCACGCGTTCCAAAAACGCCTCTACGAGGTCACTGTAAGGATCATAGATTTCACCAAACAGGGTCAATACATTGAGCTGCGAGTACCGGTCGGGGGCCGTGACACTGGCGATGAGCATGGGGCCGTCGGGTCTGCGCATCCTGTTAAAACCCCAAGCGCGCATAGGAGGATCACAGCTGATCAGATGATTGTAAAAATGCGCGGCTATACCGCGTAGCTCGTAGCCACCGTGCCGGTAGATGTGGACCTCGTCCCGCACGCCGTGCACGTCGAATTTGGCCCAGGCGGCGTCGCTCAGGAAGAAGGCGCGAAAATCGTGATTGACTTGGGCAAGACGTATGTACTCGCCCATTGTTGGGTTCTCAATGTAGCCCATGATTTTGAGGAGAATCTCGAATGGAATTGTTGGAGGCATGACGGAAGGTGATGGCGGGTCGGCTGGTGTAATGTGGGCCAACGCGATTGTTGTGGTCCTAAATTTAGGTTTGCGCTCAACTCTGCGGGGCAGAAATGTAAGTTTGCTACCGCACGAAAAATGTGTCCCAGCATATGCCTATGGATGAGTTGGCCCGGGCGCCGTAGAATCGCAGTATCGGGCGCCGTGGAGGCAGTACCCCCGGCACCCGGCACTTAATGCTATCGTATTCAATGTATATAAATTAATTCACCACCGGCTGGAACTCGTCGTCCATCAGGTCGAGCTCCTCGTCGATGATCTCGTCGACGGCCGCGGCCTTTTGGCGGCTGAGCTCGACGCCCATCAGATCGGCCACCTTGTCGCGCACCTGGCGCGTCGTGGTGTTGTCCATGTCTGAGCTGTTGATGACCTGGCGCACGGTGCGGCGCACGCGCTCGAGCGTGGGGCCGTTGAAGGTGGCGGTCAGGGGCACGTCGGTCATTTGGGTCGGGGCGATGCTGCGGGCCGGCGCGGCGCTAAAGGCGCTCTGGCGGTGCGGCGGCTCCTCAGGAACCACGCTACCCCGATCATAGTCGTTGTAGCCGGTGCCCTCGGGGAAGTACTCGCTGACCTGCTGCAGGATGCGGCCGCGGCGGGCGTCAAAGACAATGGGCCGCTCGGCGCCGCTGAGGCCGTTGCGCATGGCGTACGAGTGCCAGGTCTCCATGGGCACGCTGCGCGGGTCAAACACGTCGTTGTCGTCCTGGACCACGACCTTCTTGCCCTGCTTCTCCTCGACCACGACGCGGGTGTTTCCCCAGCCAAAGTCGTCCATGTACCAGAACGAGTAGATTGGAAGAATAAAAGAGTGGAACGGGTACGCGGCAATGTAGATAATCATCCAGAAAATGTGCTGCCAGCGCTTGTGGAAGATGTAGACCAGGGCCTGCAGGCCGTACACCGAGGCGATGAGAACGATCGAGATGAGGGGCAGGGGGCTTGTTTTGGACGCAATCACGTAGATGAGGTAGCCCAAGTAGATGACCACGGAGGGCAACATGAGCGTGCCGACCAAATCGGCAAAAACAATGCCCTTCATCGAGAAGAGGCAAAAGCCGCAGAGGGCGTTGAGGCGCAGCAGCTCGGCGAGGTTGTGGACGGTAGAATTAATCCAGCGGCGGCGCTGCGACATCAGGACGTGGAACCCGTCGGGCACGCGCGTCAGGCACTTGGCGTCGGCCACGAACCGCAGGCCCATTTTGGGGTGGTACTTGGCCATCAGCGTGGTGAGGTAGCGGTCCTCGCCGAGGCTGAAGAGATTCTTTTTGTGGAGGGTGTCGACGTGGCGCACCGAGTAATCGCGAATAATCTCGTTGGACATCAGCAGCGGCCGCGCGCGGGCCTGGGTCCGCAGGCGGTACAGCGTGAAGCAGCCGGGCAAGCAGGTCACTGAGCCAAACAGCGACTCAAACGCTTTGGTCAGGTGGTGGCTGATAAAGTACTCGTAGACCTGGATCATCGTGCTGAGGCTCTGCTGCTCGTTCTGGATGCCTGTTTCGCCGCAGAGGGCGGCGATGTTGTTGTCGGCGGTGCACGCGGCAACCATGCGCGTCAGACAGTCGGGCATCACCTCCGTGTCGGCATCAACCGTGAGCAGGTACTCGTAGTGCTCGGGGAGGACGCCAATCGTGTGCTCCATGTGGTGGAACAGCTCGAGGTCCAGGGGGCTCATGGGGCTCTGGTAGTGAACCCTATTCAAGAAGTTCATGAGAATGAGCTGGGAGTCGCGCTTGCCGCGGTTGCCGGGGCGCGTGGCCTCGGTGGGCGCGCCCACTTTGACGATCGTGATGAACGGCACTTTGTTGCCCTCAAACTCGTAGATCCCGCTGTAGACCTTTGCATAGTTGAGCTCCTTGGCGCCCTCGGCGATAGAGTGGTACGCCACGGGCTCGGGGTCCACGCGGTCCGGCACGCCAAAGATGTCGAGGACGATTTGTGGGGTGGTGCGGTCGTTGCCGGCGCCGGTAATCAGGCCGTCGCAGATCACAATCATGAGCTTGCGGGTGTTGTCATAGTCCATGGACGCTAGCGAGTCGATCGCCAGGCGCAAATCATCCTCGCTCTCGGTGTACACGGGCACCTGCAGGATCACGTGCCGGTCCTGTGGGGAGGGCAACTTTTTCGAGCCAAAGCGCAGCGAGGCCAGGAACTTGACGAGCGTGATGGACGTCAGGATGCCGGCAATCACCAGCAAGATCACGTTTGCCGCCTGGCACTTTGCGCTCTTGCGGAAATCCACCTCGCCATAGTAGAACACGGCGTCGAGGCACTGCAGGGTCGCGCGCTGCGTGGAGGCGCTCAAAGCATCCCAGTCGGATTGCGCGTCCTGCCCCTGGTTGTTGGTGAACAAGTTGACCACATCATCATCAAAAAAGTTGTACTTGGCGTACGAAGTCGAGTCGCTCGCGGGGTACTGGTCGATCGTGAGCATGTAGCGCGTGACGTCGTAAATCTTTTTGTTGAGGGTGAACAAGTAGGTTCCCTCGCTCTGGGTCTTTTGCAGCACCTCTTTGCGGGTCTCGACAATGCCGCCCTTGAGCATGGTCTTGATTTTCGGCTTGAACGTGTCGGCGTACCACGTGTTGTTGTGCAGCGCGGTTGTGTTTGAAGCAACGATGTTTTCGCCCGAGTTGTGCATCGCCGTCGCCCCATAGGTATCGATGGTGGAGTTGTACACAAGCACAAAGTCGTCGTCGCTCACCAGGGCGGGGCACGCCAGCCACAGCGGCGGCTGAAAGTAGTCGGTCAAATCCTGGCCGGCAAACTCGAGCATCGTGGCGCTGGTGGTCTTGATGCCGTTATCCGAGTGCTGGGTCTTGTAAAAGTTGGTCAAGTCGTACACGTAGCCCTGGATACCCACGTAAAAGTCGTTGGTGCCCTGGTGGGTCGCCAGCTCGGTGTGGTTCCAGACCTTGTCGTAGTCGGGGCAGATGAAGCGGCCCAAAAAGATCATGTAGAAGATGATGGCGGCGTTAAGTAAAAAGATGAGGAAGAAGAGCACGAGCTTTTCGCGCCAGGCAAAGCGCATATCGCTGCGTTTCATGCGGCCAATGAACCTCAGCAGTGGGCTCGGGATCCACCATGTGAGCACCCACACAAAGCTAACCCACACCTTGCGCGTTGTAGTCTGCTTGACCACCTCCACGTGGCGCGCGGCGCCCTTTTCCTCGTCAAACTCCCGCAGGTACGCGCGCTCGTCGACCTCTTCGCCGTCGCTGTAAAACGAGTTGAGCTCGGCGTCCACCTGCTGCACGTGGCCCTGGGCGTCGTAGATGCGGTCAAACTGCGCGCGAGGCTGCGCCGAGGGCGACGGCCGGAACGAGTACATGCTCTGGGCGTAGGGGGTCTGGGCGGGGGCGAGCTGGGAGTGGCTCTGGAACGGGTTGAGGGGGTGGAGGGGGGTGCCCGTCGCTGCTCCCCCCAGCGCTCCCACTCCCGGAAACCTGGGCCGCCCAATGGCCGCCGAGTTCTCCATCTCGATGCTCTGCCAGACCGGCTCGCTCAGGTACAGCCGCGTGCCGCAGAAAAAGTCTGCCGGTGAGTAACCCCGCTGCTCGACCCACGCCTGCAGCTGGAACCCCAGGCCGCCGCCGCCTCCGCCGAGGATGGCGCCAAACTCCTGGATAAAGTCGCCGGCGGCGTAGTCGGCGGTGTAGTCGATGGTGCCCCGTTTCTCGGCCCATTCGGTCACGTAGTAGTCGCGCAGCTGCTCGCTCACCACGCTCGAGCTCCAGGCCTCCTTGTTGACGCTCGAAGCATCGGCAGCCGAGGCCACGCTCAGCACGTTCCAGATGCGGTTCGAGGGCACCAGCGCGGCGATATCGAGCGGGGTATAGTTTTTGGCGAGGCGGTGGAACGCCGTGCGCGACCACTCGACGTTTTGGTGGCAGATGGCCCCGAAATCGGGGATCACCGTCAACGGCGGCGCGCGGTACGGCGACAGTTTGCGCAGGCCGCGCTGGACGTTTTTGGGCGTGGTGGGCAGCTGCACGCCATTCTGGGCCATTTCGGCGTTGATTCCGCTCGCATTGTCAAACACGTTGCTCAGAATTTCGTGCCTGTTCTCGAGGGGGCACTCTACGACCGTGACCATCGAGTTGACGACCGCCTGGCCCTGGGCGTCCAGCGTGCCGAGAAACGTGTTCAGGTTGGCCACGACCGCTTCGACGATGGCTAGGTAGGTCGCCGAAATCAACTCGCGCGGCGGGTAGCTCCCGCACAGCGAGTAATCGAGGCCAATCAGGGCGGCACCCTCGGCACGCTCAGCCTGAGTGGGCTGGCCAAGAAGGAGGACTCCGCTGAGCGCAGCGACCAGATCCCTAAAAAAAGCCTTTGAAAAGACCTGCTCGCAGGCGCTGAGCCAGTCTTTGGCCAGCGAGCGGTCGTCGGCAAACATCACCCAGCTCGGAAGGTGGTAGGTATCTGAGCGGTTTAGCAGGGCGTAGCGGGCCGGGGTCATGAGCCCCAGCAAGTCTGCCTTGTCGAGCTCGCCGAAAAGCACGTGATAAAACACGTCAAAGCTGCGGTTGCCCTCCTCGCGGCTCAGGTCGAGCAGGGGGGCCAGCGTCGCCAGGGGGCTCTCGCTGAGGTGGATGCGCGACGTGATGGCCTCTCCTTCCTCATTCAGGCCAATACTGACACTAAGACCCGCGTGCGCTTTGCTGGCGAGGTTCTCGGGGCTCATAAAGCTCAGAAAGGGCATCAAAACCCGGACGGCCTGGACGACCTGTTGGTCGATGCTGGGGAAGTTTTCGAGCAAACTAAAGAGGGGGGACTGGCTGGAAGCGCTCGTGGGAGCAATTAAGACCATTTCGTCCTCCTTGCGGCGCTGCGCGTGCTGCCAAATGGCGTGGATGAACTCGGCCGGGCACGCGTCGAACGTGAGCATCGAGGAGCCGTCGATCCGCTGCGCGCGCGGGCCGTGGCTATACGTTTGGTACAGGGTGGCTATGAGCGCCGAAGCAGACACCGGGATTGGCGACTGCGACAGCGGCGGAGCGTCCATGTAAGCGTGTGAGGAGCTGGGGGCGAAGGGTCAAAGGGTGGGTGCTAGGGGTGGGACCGGCAAGCCAGGGGTTAGGTATAAGTGGCAACTATGAGTTTTATACTATGAGCTCTACGTTATGAGCTGCAGCGCATTTTTACATTTTTCGCCCAATAATAGGGATCCTAATTACCTCAATTTCTCGGCTCACCTAAAAATAAACAAATCTGCGTTTCAAAACAAACCTAAAATTACGCGCCTAAAACTACGTGCATAAAGACCGAGGGCGGGTTTGGAGCCGCTCAAGCACCCAGGCAGGGCAGGCAGGGCCCCCGAATTAAGGCCACCCTTTGCACCGCCTAATGCTGCAGTGTGCATGCACGGCTGACTAGACCCACTATTTTTAGCACACGCAGGGGCGCGTATTTGAGACGTGAACATTTTTCAAAAGTAAAGGGTTTGTTTTGAGTAGTGCACGTGACAGGGTGCGCACGGGGCGTGGTGAACTGTAGCATGGAGTGCCCCGAGGGTGCCCCCAGGGTGCCCAGGGGTGCCCAGGGGGTGCCAGTAGACTGTGAAATGGAGCCTAGAGAGCACATAGAGAGCACATAGAGAGCAAATAGCCCTGCTCATAAAAAAGGATACGTACTTCGCCCCATATACCCACCCCAAACACACCTCTCTCCCACTCCCCTTACATGAGCGCCGCCGACCTGAGCACGCTGCCAGCGGCGTCTCTCGATGAAAAAGGACTCACCGCGCACATTGCCAGCCGGTTCCACAACGGAATGCCCTTTTGCACCATCTCTCAGCGCACGCTCATCGCGGTAAACACGTTTGCGCCCTTTGACCTCAACCAGGACCAAGTTTTCCGGGACATTGCCACGCGTATCACCCACCGCATGGCGGCCCGTGGCGAGTCCCAGACGATGGTGTTTATGGGCGAGAGTGGTTCGGGCAAGTCGACGTTTGCTGGCGCGCTGAGCGGACACATTTTGACCCTGGCAGACAACCCCCTGGGCAGCCGCACGCGCGCCATTTTCCCGATTTTGGAAGCGTTCACAACCGCAAAGACCTCAAACAGCCCCCAGGCGTCCAAGGTGGGCCTGTGTCTCGAGTTTCAGTACGACAACACCGACACGCTCGTAGGCACCGCCATCAGCGACTACCGGCTTGAGCGGTCGCGCGTGACCCACATTCCCACCAACGAGCGCAGCTTCAACGTGTTTTACCAGCTGTTTAGTGGCCTCAGCCATGACGAGCGGTACCATCTGCAGCTCAACGACCGCCAAAATTTCCGGTACATGGGCAACGCCTCGCAGCAAAAGATCGCGGGGATGGACGATAAGGGCCAGTTCAAGCAGCTCAAGTCGGCGTTCTTCACGCTGGGGTTCTCGCGGGCCGAGGTCGCCAACGTGTTCCAGGTGCTTGCCGCGATCCTGCATTTGGGCCAGGTGCAGTTCAAGCCGGCGGCCTCCGACTCCTCTGTGGCCCAGACAATGGCCGTTGAGATCCAAAACATGGATGTGCTCGAGCTGGTGGCCTCGTTTTTGGGCGTCAGGGCCGAGGTCCTCACGACGTGCCTCGTCTCCAAAACGGTTTACGTCGAAAAAGACCGCGTCACAATCGTGCTGGACCCACGCGGGGCGCGCGAAAACGCAGACGAGGTCGCCCGCACGCTCTACACGATGCTGCTGCAGTGGATCCTCGACCGCATCAACGGCACGCTGAGCATGACCACCGGCGAGGAGGCCAGCCCCAACGTGGCCACGACCATTAACGTGGTGGATTTTCCCGGGTTCAGGACCGGCCAGGCCCCGAGCCTCGACCGGCTGCTGCACAACACCGCCAACGAGCTGCTGTACAATTTCGCGCTGCACGTCTACTTTCAAAAGAACCAGGACGTTCTGAGCAGCGACGACATCGAGCTCGAAGAGTCGGACCACTACGACAACACCGAGACGATCCGCACGCTCGTGCGGCCGCGTTTGGGGTTGCTGAGCGTTATCGACGACTACACGCGCCGCAACCGCGACCAGTTCCAGCTGATCGACTCGCTCGCCAAGCGGTTCGACAAGTCGCCCGTGGTGCAGGTCGCCAAGCCCAAGTTCCAGTTCACAGTGCGCCATTTCGAGGGCGAGGTCGAGTACTCGACGCAGGGCCTGCTGGACGACGCGCGCCAGGACATGAGCTCGGATATTCTGTCGCTGTTTACGGCGAGCACCTCGAGCGATTTCATGAAGCAGCTGTTTGAGAAAAGCGCCGTTGTCGACGACACCTTTGGCGAGGACCAGCGCGTGATTGCGGCGCACATTTCGGGGGCCCCCAAACGCCAGCCGAGCCTCATGCACTCCAACTCGCTTGTGCGGCGCACCGGCAGCACGCGGCACCGTCATACGGGCGAGGGGGAGGGGGGCGCAGATGCCTCCAGCCGGGGCCGGGGCCGCGACACGCAGAGCCCCTCCAAGCAGCAGGGGGTCGGCCGGTTCGTGTCGAGCGTGGACCGCCTGATCGACGCGCTCGACGAGACCAACGCCTACTTTTGCATCTGCCTCAAGCCCAACGACCTCAAGCTCACGCAGCAGTTTGACGCGCGGTGCGTGCGCCAGCAGGTGCTCGGGTACGGCCTCCAGGACCTTGCCAAGCGCACCAAGGTCACAGACCACTCGATCTTCATGCCGTTCAGCGAGTACCTGCGGTACGCGGGCGCCTCTGCTGGCGAGCCCCTGCCCGGCGATACCGAGCGCGACCACGCGATCCGCACTATCGAGAAGCAGGGCTGGCCGTCGCGCGACGTGATCTGGGGCACCACGGGCCTCTTCATCAGCGAAAAAGCGTGGCAGCAGCTCGTGGACCCGCAAATGACGTTTGCCGATGTGGCCGCCAAAAAGTTCGCACAGAGCGGCGAGGACTGGGAATTCGAGAGCAAAAGCGTCGGCGGGTTCAACATGTTCAAGGGCGACAACAAGGAGTTCATCCACGTCAACGAGGACGACGATGTCGACATGACGGCCCCGGTCTCTGAGAGCAGCGAGCGCCGCCGCTGGCTGGCCGTGGTGTGGGCATACACTTGGTACGTTCCCGAGAAGCTCATTTCCAGCTGGGGCAAGATGAGCCTGGCCTCGGTGCGTATGGCGTGGCGCGAAAAACTCACCATCAACCTGATCATTTGGGGCATGTGTTTGGGCTGCATGCTGTTCCTCATCGGGTTCCCGTACCTCATTTGCCCGCCCCAGAACGTTATTAGCACCGGCGAGCTTGAGGGGTACTCCATGGACGCCGAGCCCACCAAGGTGCGCACGGCGATCCGCGGCATCGTCTACGATATCACCAAGTTTGCCCAGTCGCACTACCCGATCGTGGTGCCCACCGACGACGTGCTGGGCTATGGAGGCAAGGACAGCACAGACCTGTTCCCGCTGCAGCTGAGCGCCGTGTGTGGCGGCCCCAACGGCAGCCTGAGCGAGTTTATTGTGTATGGCGATCCGAGCAACTACAGCGACTCGAATGCGCAGTACCACGACTTTCGCAGCTTCCAAAACGACTCGCGCCCCGATTGGTACCTGGAAAAAATTGAGTTTTTCAACAAAAACTACAAGAAAAGCTACATTGGTTATACCCCCAAAGAGGTCACAAATATGAGCAGCGTGCACCGCAACGTCGCTTGTTCTTTGAATGGGTACGTCTATGACGTCACCGACTATGTGCGTGGCAACGTTTACACGCGCGCGCCCGCCGGCTACGTGCCCCCGGCCGACATTGACACCAACTTTATGTCGCAGTCGGTGATCAATTTGTTTACAAACTACAACGGCGAGGACATTACGGACCAGTACAACTCCCTCCAACTGAGCGCCAACGAGCGGTTCCAGATGGACAGGTGCCTCAAAAACGTGTTTATGATTGGGAAACTCGACACGCGCGGCAGCGTCAAGTGCATGTTTGCGCGGTACTTTTTGCTGGCGGTAACCTGTTTTGTGGTCTTGATTATTGTCATCAAGTTCCTCGCGGCGCTCCAATTTGGCGGGTTTGAGTACCCCGACGACCTGCGCAAGTTTGTGATCTGCCAGGTGCCCGCCTACACCGAGGACGAGCAGAGCTTGAGGCGCGCGATCGAGTCGCTTGCGCGCACAAATTACAGCGATATCCACAAGTTGCTGGTGGTTATTTGCGACGGAATGATTATTGGCAGCGGCAACGAGAAGGCCACGCCGCGCATCGTCCTGGACATTCTTGGCGAGCCCATGAACGACGACCCCCCCGCGTTCAGCTACGAGGCGCTGGGCGAAGGCGACAAGCAGCACAACATGGCAAAGATCTACTATGGAGTGTACGAGGTCAGCGGCCGCTCAATGCCGTACATTGTCATTGTCAAGGTCGGCAAGCCCACCGAGACGTTTAGGCCCGGCAACCGCGGCAAGCGCGACTCGCAGATGATCCTCATGCGTTTCCTCAATCGCGTCCACTACAATTTGCCCATGTCGCCCTTTGAGCTCGAGCTTTACCAGGCCATCCAGGACGTGGTCGGCGCCAGCCCGCAGTCGTACGAGTACATCATGCAAGTCGACGCCGACACCCAGGTGTCACGTGAGTCGCTCTCGCAGATGGTCGGCAAGATGGTCGAGGACAACAAGATCCAGGCCCTGTGCGGCGAGACGTCGCTCAGCAACGCCCGGCACTCGATGATCACCATGATCCAGGTCTACGAGTACTACATCTCGCACAACCTGGCCAAGGCATTTGAGTCGCTGTTTGGCAGTGTCACATGTCTGCCCGGCTGCTTCACGCTGTACCGCATCTTTGACCAACAAAACAAGCCGATTTTCGTCGCGACGCCCATCATCCAGGGGTACTCGGAAAACATCGTGCGCACCCTCCACACAAAGAACCTGCTGCACCTCGGCGAGGATCGCTACCTCACGACCCTCCTGCTCAAGTTCAACGGCTACTACAAGACCAAATACCTGCGGCACGCACATGCCTACACCATCGCGCCCGACTCGTGGAGCGTTTTCCTGTCGCAGCGGCGCCGCTGGATCAACTCGACCGTGCACAACTTTGTCGAGCTGATGCCCTCGAGCGGCATGTGCGGGTTCTGCTGCTTTAGCATGCGCTTCATTGTCATTTTGGACCTGTTCTCGACCCTCATCCAGCCGGTCACGTGTTTCTACCTCGCCTACCTGATTTACTTGTGCATCGCGTCGCCAGACAGCATCCCCGTTACCTCGATCGCCATGGTGGCCGCTATTTACGGGCTGCAGGCGGTGGTTTTCGTGCTCAGGCGCAAGTGGGAGATGATTGGCTGGATGGTTGTGTACATCTTTGCCCTGCCCATTTTCTCGCTCGCGTTGCCGCTCTACAGCTTTTGGTACATGGACGATTTCTCCTGGGGTAACACGCGCATGGTTCTTGGCGAGAAGGGCGAGCGGCTTGTCGTTGCTGATGAGGGCCACTTTGACCCCGCCGAGATCCCTCTGAAACGGTGGACGGACTACCGCAACGAGATGTTTGAGGCCGACGAGTTTTACGACGGGGCCTCGACCGTGCCTGCCGGCTCGATTGCGCGCCACGACTCGTACCGCGCGTTGAGCCTGATGACGGCCGCGCCCGAGCCCGCAGCGCCCGCAGACCCCAACCAGCCAACTGATTCCGAGATCACCGAGGCGGTGCGCGAGATTCTCGCCACGGCAGACCACTCCAAGTTGACCAAGCGCCAGATCCGCATGCAGCTCGAGAACGATTTCAAGTGCAACTTGGTGCGGCGCAAGGGGTACATTTCGAGTGTCACTGACGCGCTGCTGCAGGGCGAGTTATAGATTTATTTAATTTGAGCATTATGATGAGCGTGGGTCGTGGGGGGCCCGGGGGAGGGGTGAGTGCCAAGGGTGGCTGTGGAGTGCCGGGTTCGACTTTGCTGATTTTTTTATGCAGGGGTAAGTAGAGGGGGTACCATGTGAGTTGATCTACGAGACTATATACATATCGGCATTGAGCCCAATTGAGGTCACTCAAAACTCTCTGCGATACCAGCAAGCAAATTCGCCACGTTCATCGTGGCCGCAGTTCCCCCCTATGGAAGCTCTGCAGTTGAGATGAACATGGAGAACTTGCCGGCCTGGAAGCCGCTGCGGGCGAGTGCCTCGAGCCTGCCAGCGGTCGTGTGGTAGCTCCTCAACCACAATATAGAGATCTTGAACAGAGCCTGCGGTAGCAAGGCAAACTCTGTTCAAGGAGCTCAATGTCATGGCTGAGGACTTGCCATGGGGCAGCCACTGGAGGTGTCTATTGCTCGCCAAAGAGAGCAGAGCTCAGCGCTTTATATACTGCAAATGCAATGCACTTACTCAACTAATTGAGCCTGGCTGCAGCGACCCACGTAACAGTGCATGCATGTACATACCCTGATTCTACAGTTTTGGGGAAAAATGGTGCCGTAGGGTATCAACAATGGCATTCCCTGTGCGCCCTATAAAGAGACGCCATCACTAGCTAGGTCGAAGTACTCGCGGCCATGGGGGGACTGCAGGATGCATCATGCAGTCTGAGGAGTGATGATAGTTCCGAGTGACCTGTAGCAGGCAGGGGTACCCCCTGTACGGGTGACTGGGTCTATAGAATAAATGATAAAAATTTAGTAGAGCATGTGCAGCCCTTGCCAACCCAATTCAATAAACGCAGCACAACTCGCTTGTTCTATGCCAAGCACATCAGCCCTTGCACATACCGCGCCAAGTGTGGGTCGAGCTGCCGCACCGTTGCAGTACCGCAAACTCGAAACTGTCAAATTAAAATCCCGCTGAATCCGCTTGCTTTTGGGCTCTGCCCGCTACAAAATGTGTTGCAACACATGCAGCCCGCGTGACGCGCGTGGACCAGAGCGCCGACTCCGGGGACTACACGGCCATGCGATGCAATGCACGGTTGGGTCGACATGCAGGGTAAGGCACTCTGCACCTGCACCTGCACACGCTCATGCACGCACACATGCAGCCCGTACCCTACGAAGCCATGCACGCCCATGCACCATGCTCTGTACCTGCACGCCACCGTGCCTGCACAATCCCCCACCAGTGCCCATGGGCTCCGCGTACAATGTGCTGGGTCACAAATGTGCTGCAGCACAAGGCACATCTCTAGCAAGAAATCAGCAACTCTAAACTACTCGGCCCGCTCGGGGTTCTTTTTTAAAATGACCACGCCCTCCAGCGCCGCTCCAAGCGGGATGTACTCATCATCCTCGAGCTCGGCGCGCTCGCCATAGGCCAGCAGCACCGGGGTGGTGTGGGTGACCCAGCCGGTGATTGTCTTTGGGCGGCCAGCCTGCCCGACAACGTCGACGGCCTGGCCGACGCGCACCGACACCTTGAGGGGCTCCATGTTCTCGTCGACGGTGACGAGCATGCGCGGGTGGATCGACGGCGTGAGAAAGTACATGAGGCCGGGGCTCTGCGAGAGCACAAAGCTCTTGGGGGAGAGCAGGGCGACCGCCACGACCAGCAGGCCGCCGAGCGCCGGGGCGCTGAGGACCTGGCGCTCGGTGTGGAAGGGAGAGACACTGAGCACGCCCTTGCCCAGGTGCACGAGGCCCTGGGCCATGCGGACCATAAAGAGCGTGTCGGGGTCGCGGCTGTAGTAGGCGGCGAGCTGGCGCAAAAGCTGGGCGATGCGGGCGTTGTTTGTGCCTGCGCCAACCAGGCCCATGGCAAACACGGCGTTGATGGCCACATCGAGGTCGCTGTCGTGCGAGTAGCGCGACAAGGTGTCGTAGACCTTGATCTCGGGGTTGGACGCGCTAATGAGGCCCAGCGCGAGCGGAACGGCCCTGCGGATGTTGGCGTCGCCGTAGTGCATCAGGTGACCGAAATGCCGCAGCACCATCTCCTGGCCAACCTGCTCGCCCATGGCGATGACGGCGATGCCGAGCACGCAGTACGCCTTGACTTTGGTCGACTCGCGGCGCTCCTCGCGGCGCTTTTCCTTGTCCTCGGCACTTTCAGAGGCCTCAGCGTCGGGGGCGGCGGCACCCTCGGCCTCTCCCCCGCTCGCCTCGCCCTCGTCGCGCATGGCCTCGTCGGCGGGCTCGGGCGCGCTAGGCACCTCGTCGTCATCCTCCTCGTCCTCAGAGTCGGTCTCGTCCTCGTAGGGGCGCGTCGAGCACTCGCGCAGCAGCTTCTGAATCTGCAGCACGTTGCCGCTGCCGCAGTACGAGCAGATCGTCACGAGCGTCTCGACGACGTCGCGCACGGGGTGGTCGATCGCCTTGAGCGTCTCGAGGGTCTCCTCGGTGTCCTCGGTCTTGCCGATGAACAGCAGCGCCAGCCCGAGCGCCATGAACCGGCTCCACTTGTCGCTGAGGTGTGACGCGGGCCGCTCAAGCAGCGCCTGCATGATGGCGGCAATCGCCTCGCCGTTGGCGCTGCCGACAAAAATCAGGCCCAAAGCGAGTGATGCCAGGCTCGAGGCCTCCATGGGGAGGTCCTCGTCGGTCACCAGGGGGATCAGGAGCTCGGCGAGGTCCTGGCGGCACGTGCCGGCGTAGGCCAGCGCGAGGCCCATCAGCGCGGCGCTGCGGAGATTCGAGGAGCTGTTATCCAGGTGCTCGCTGAGCAGCGCCATGGCGGGGTCGATCTCGTCGCGCACGCCCGTGCTGAGCACGCCCACGCCCAGCAGCGCGCCGGCCTTGACGTGCTCCTCGGACGAGTAGAGGTAGCGGTCGAGGATGGGCAGGCCGGCGTTGACGTCCCAGAGGTGCAGGAGACCGATGCTGGCGACCGCGCACTGCATGCCGACGCCCGAGGTGCGGTAGATCCAGCTCGAGTCGTCGAGGTCGTTCAGCACGAGCGAGTCGTTGCCGTAGCCGGTGTGCACGAGCGCGTTGACGAACGAGGTCGCCAGGTTCTGCTTGGACGGCTCGAGCGCCGCGCTGCCGATCTTGGAGTCGTACTGCGACCGCAAAATGTCCTCGGGCTTCTTGGGCTCGGCCACGTTCAGCTCCTTGACGAGGTACTGGTAGAACTCGGTCAGCTTTTGGTTTGTGATTGCCTCGTTGGCCACCTCGCACTGCACGCCGTAATTCTGCTTTTGGCGGCCAATCAGCAGGCCCAGCTGGATCTTGGTGGCGTCGTCGGTAGCGGCCCCAAACACCTTGCACACGAGCTCGGGCGAGTCGAGGCGGATCGCGAGCACTAAGGCTTCCGGGAGCGAGCCAAACTCGAAATAAATTTCGTACGCAACCCGCAGGCAAACGGCCCACTCGGCGGGGGCCAGAAACGGCACGCACGCAACGACGTAGCGGCACACGCGGCCAAACGTTTGCTTGTCGACAAAGCGCGGGAGCTCGGCAACAAGCTCGGTTTCCAGCAGCAGGTCAACGGCGTCCGCCTCGGAGTTGTCCTGGAGGAGCGACGGCACGATAGCCAGCGCGAGCTCCCCGAGGTCCCCAGTGCCGCCCTCAACGCCCGTATCCTCCTCAATCCGCTTGCGGAACTCGGTGCCAATCTCGAGCGCCAGGTGCCGCACGTACTCGTGGCCCCAGCGGGCCGCCGCGGCACCGTTGCCCGCCAGCAGGCGGTACTTGAGGGCGTCGCCGCTCTTGACCGTGGTGCCGATCACCGACAGGACGTCGGCCAATTCGCGCGATTGCGAGCTTTTGTAGGCCTCCTCGAGCGTGTCAAACGACTCGCGGAGGTACTTTAGCGGCTTGGGCACCGCGGTCATGCTGGACGTGCTGGTGCGGATCGTCTCGGCCA
Source organism: Wickerhamiella azymoides (assembly GCA_030563245.1). Classification (NCBI taxonomy): domain Eukaryota; kingdom Fungi; phylum Ascomycota; class Dipodascomycetes; order Dipodascales; family Trichomonascaceae; genus Wickerhamiella; species Wickerhamiella azymoides. Next base: position 85,848 of record JAKUBN010000024.1, on the reverse strand, counting down.
GCTCGTCGAGCGCCTTGGCGTCGCCCTTGATCACGCGCTGCACGAGCGCGTCCAGCTGCTCTTGGAGCTGGACGTCGAGCTCACTTTCTTCCGGCTGCTGTGACATGGTGTGTAATCGGGGTGTGGGTGTGGGCTATGGGGGCAGGGGGGGTGGCGACCCGGGGGGCACTGGGGGTGTGTGGTCACGGGGTGTGGTCACGGGCACTTTGTATCGGCTAATTTTTTGTAATTGTTTGGGTCCCCGAATATCTAGCTCAACCCATTGCCCACAACCCACGTGACCGATCCGGATCTTCCCAGGCACCCTCTCCCACTCCCAGCCCAGGAACCCTCTTCCACACCCCCCTATGCTCTCCAACCCCATCAACCTCCCCCAGTGGCTCAAGGAAAACTCCCACCTCCTCAAACCCCCCGTGGGCAACTTTTGTATCCAGCGCGGCGGCTTCACAATCATGGTCGTGGGCGGCCCCAACCAGCGCACCGACTACCACATCAACCCCACGCCCGAGTGGTTCTTTATGCACAAGGGCCCCATGACCCTCAAAGTGGTGGAAAATGGCGAGTTCCGCGACATCCACATCTACGAGGGCGACCTGTTTTTGCTGCCTCCCAACGTGCCCCACAGCCCATTCCGGTACCCCGACACAGTGGGCATTGTGGTCGAGCAGGACCGCCCCGAGGGTTTGGACGACTGTATCCGGTGGTACTGCGACAAGTGCAAGGCGGTGGTCCACGAGACCAAGTTCCATATGGTCGATTTGGGCACCCAGGTCAAGCAGGCCATTGAGACGTTTGCCGCCGATTCCGAGGCCCAAAAGTGCCGCGAGTGCGGCCATGTGGTCAAGATCAGGCCCGATGTGCTTGCGGAGGCGCCGGTGAGGTCAAGTGAGTAGCGTGCAGGTGGGCCCCGTTAGTGCCCTGAGCCCTCTGGTCCACTGAGCCTCTGGTCCCCAGCGGAGCCCCCTCCCCAGTGAGCCTTCGCTCCCTTAAACTAGACACTGTATATACAAAAAGTAAAAACCCCCTCAAACCCGAAATAAAAGGCTCCCCCTGCCCCCCACCCGCGGGCCCGCATGGGTTGCTTCGCTCCCCACCGGACCCCACTGGGCCTTCGCTCCCACTGAGCCTCTGCTCCCCCAGTCCACGACAACCTTAAACTAGACACTGTAGATACAACAAGTAAAAACCCTCTCAAACCCAAAACAGACTTCCACCTCTCCGCTCCCCACCCCCGGGCCCGCATTCATTGCTTATTTGCCCTGCATCATTGCGCACTCCCTGCAGCATGTCATTCTCCAGTAGCGAATCCGCCAGCGAGATGGCACCAAGCAGCTACACGCAACTGCCCACCGCCGAGGTCCTCTCATACGACTTCATTTACCCCAAACCAACCTCAAAAAAGGCCAAAGACACCACCGAGCTGGTCGTGCTGTCGACGAGCGCTACGGTGGCAGGGCGCGTCGCCAAGGCCCTCGAGGGCCACTCGGGCAACATTTATTTGCACAATGGCGAGTCGTACCAACGCTACGCAAAGACTGGGACGAGCTTGGGCCCGTCCTTGGGCCCTACTGCCCAGGCGGTTTACCTGCTTGATTTCGAGAATTCCGCACCCAAATTCAGCTCTTTGATCAGCAACCAGGCTGTAGTGCCTATCGCAAAGTACCTGGTGCACCCCGACGAGCCACGGCTCGAGGATTTGCCCTTTTCCTGCAGTGCCCCCCACTTTACTGTGACCACCCAGACGGGCGTGCACACGGTGCCCGTGCTATACAAAAAGTTCAAGGAGCAGAGAGTTGCGTGGTCGCAGGTGCTGAAGACACGCCAGACGTTCGGGAGCAAAGGGACGGGGGAGTCCAAAGGGGAGGAGAAGGAGCTCAAAAGGGAGCCCAAAGAGGAACCTAAAGAGGAACCCAGAGAGCAGGAGGAGGCTCTCGAGACCCTTGAGGCGCTGTACGCTGCGCAGCCCATGTCCACATGGTGGGGCGTGCTCCTAGCCGCGCTCACAGTCGGCTCTGTGGTCGCCTACAGCGTGCTCCACCGCGGCCTGGCCACGACGTTTGGCGTCGAAAAACCCGAGCCGGTCCTCTCGAAAATCACACATCTGGCTGTGGTGGCCGACCGGGGCCTGAGCAAGTTCGAGCCCGTGAAGCAAGTGCTCACTCAGGTGCGCCTGGCCCTGTTTGCGTGGCTGCTCAGCGTGAAGAATTGGGTCACGGGGGCGGCGCGTGGGGCGCGTGCGAGTGCTACGAAAGCCGACGATGCTGTCGTATCCAAAGTGAACAAGCTGTTTAGCCACGAGTCGCGCGCCTCAAAGCACCTCGCGTCAAAGGTTGAGCGGTTCGTCTCGAGCCGGTCGTCCAAGAGTGTGGTTAGTGCTGCCAGCGGTGCTCTCAAAACGGCCAACTCTGCCAGCGCCGAGGCCAAGGCGAGCGCAGTGAGTGCTGCTAGCGGTGCCCTTAAGGCCGCCTCCTCCCACAGCGCCAAGGCCTCTGCCAGCGTAGTGAGCGCTGCCAGCGACGCCCTCAAAACGGCTTCCGCCGCCGGCGCCAAGGCGAGCTCAGCGGCCGTAGCGAATGCTAGTGATGCCCTCAAATCGGCCTCTGCCTCGGCCTCCGCCGCCTCGGCCAGCGCCGCCAGCACTAGGGCCGAGTCGAGTTTGGTGAGCGCCGTGCACAGCGTTTTAGGCGTTCAAAACTAAAAAATTTGAAAAGTCAAAAGTCTGTGAGTCTGTAAAACATTTAAGTATCTACGGCGGAGGCACCGCTTAGCACCCTGGGCCCCCCTCACCGCTCACTGCTCAACCGCAGAAATTAAAATCTGAAGAGTCCTAAAAAATCTGAGGGGTGTGCGAAATCTGAAAGTCTGTAGTATGTAAAACATTAAAATATCTACGCCCCTTGGCGCTACCTGCGCTCAACCTCAGCATCTACCACCCCCGTCTGGTGCTCCCGCAGCCACTTGTCGAGCTTATCGTACACCACAGTGTTTGCATTGTGGTAGAAAATGCTGTGGTCGCTGTCGGGGAACACGTGTACATCGTAGTTCTCGACGCCGGCCTTGTCAAACTTGTCCAGCAGGCGGTACGTGTTTTGGATGTGCACGTTGTCGTCGCCGGTCCCGTGCATGATCATGAACCGCGTAGCGCGGCCCATCGACTCAACGTCGTTGATGGCCGCCTCTTGGTACCCCTTGGGGTTGGCCGCGGGCGTGTGCATGTACCGCTCGGTGTAGATGCTGTCGTAGAGGCGCCAGTCGGTAACGGGCGCCACCGCGACGCCGTACTTGAACTGGTTGCCCCCATCGGTCTCAAGGACCTTGAGAGTCAGGAATCCGCCGTACGACCAGCCCCAAATCGCCGTGGCGTTGGCGTTGACGTAGCTTTTGGCGTTCCACTGGCGCGCCACCTCGATAACGTCGCGCGACTCGTAGTAGCCCAGCTTGTCGCGAACAACACTGCGGAACTCGCGGCCCATCGCGCCGGTGCCGCGGGGGTCCACAGTCACCACAATCGCGTTGTGGGTCTCGGCATACACAAACTGGAAATCGAGGTTGAAGCTCTCCTCGACCATCTGCGAGCCGGGGCCGCCGTAGTTGTAGAACAGCACGGGGTACGTCTTGCTCTTATCGAACCCGCTGGGCCGGATTTCGCGCACATTCACCTCGACGCCCTCGGCGACTTGCGCCGTCGAAAAGTGCGTGGTGGGCAGCGATCTGTTAGCCAAAGCATTCTTGAGATCGGTGTTGTACAAGCTCTGCACCACCTCGTTGGTCTCCAGGTCCAGCAGCTGCGTGTAGGGCACCTCGGGGCCCTTGTACACGAGCTTGGCGTAGGCGGCGCCACCGCTGTACCCGGCAGAATAGGTGCCATCGGAGGTAATGGCCACAATGTCTCCGCCCTCGAGAGGCACGCTGTAGACGTTTTTGCGGGTCGGCGACTCCTTGGAGGCAGTGAAGTACACCTTGTTTGTCTTGGCGTTGTAGGCGTACTCGACGTCAAGAACCTCCCATTTGCCGCGAGTAAGGATCCGGGGCTCACTAGAGTTCAAGGGACTAAAGAATCCCAGGTGATTGTACCCGTCCACAGTCACGGTGTCGAGGTACCCGTCGTGTTCGCGGTCGCCGCCTTTGGGGACAAAAACCGAGTTGTGGGTGATCTCAAACCAGCCGCCGTCCTCGAGCGCATCGTATTTGCGCACAGTGGTGGCCTTAGCCGAGGCCGCATCCACCAGCAGCACCTCCAAAGTGTCGCTATCGCGGGTCATCACCTTGACGATCGCCTCGTCGTCGCCCCACACAACTTCCGACACAATCTTGTCCGGGAGCTCAATAGGCACGAGCTCGGCGCTGCGTGCGGTGACGTCATAGATCCACAGGTCGTCCACCGGGTTGCTGTAGCCGGGCTTGGGGTACTTGAGGTTCTGGACGCGGGGGTACTCGCTGGCGTCCTCAACAAAGAATTCGAGCGGGTACTCGGGCACCTCAGTCTCGTTTGTGCGCAGGTACATGAGGTGCTTGCCGTTGCGGGACCACCAGAACGCCGTGTCGCCCGAAAACACCTCCTCTTCATAGACCCAGTCGGGGACGCCGTTAAACACCTGCTGGCCGCCGTCCGAGGTCACCTGGTGCACGCCGCCGCTCACGTCGCGCACATACAAGTTGTTTTTGTAGACATAGGCCGCCTTGTCGCCCGCGGGGCTGAACTGGGCCACCGAAATGCGCTGGCCCTTGGCGCCCAGCGGCTCGTACTTTTGGGTGGCCACGTCGAGCAGCCAGTACAGGCCGGTGGACGAGTGGCGGAAATTCTTAATGTAGTCGGTCTTGACAATGGCTTTGGAGCGGTCGGCGTTCAGCAGCACGTCGAAAACGGTGCGCGTGCGGCCGTCGATCGTCGGCTCGTACTGGCAGATCGTGGAGCCCTCAGAAGCCCCGGAGCCCAAGGCCTTGAGCAGCATGTGCTCGTTGTCGCGCTCAATGTACTCGCCGCTCGTGCTGTCCAGCAACCAGTGATAATTGAGGTTCCGCGGCTGGAACGCTCCCTGGCGCATTTCCGCCAGCGTGATGCCCGGTTCGTGCCCGGGCTCGAGGCGGTGGCCGCGATTGAGGCCGGAGCCGCCCTGGTACACCAAAAACAGCGCGCTAAGGCACACAACGCCCACGAGTCCGCCTACCAGCCAGCCCCAGTAACGGCTCAATTTGAATTTCTTTGGCGGCGCCAGGGTCTCAGGGTCGGCCTCATTGTGCTCGCGAAGCAGGCGAGCAGTCGGCTTGGTCGGGTTGTCCATGGAGTGCAGATGGATGGAGATGGGTAGATACAAACGTAAGCCCACGCCCTGAGACAATGTGGGTTGTAGACATGTTTGAGGACGTGCGGGAGAAACAATAGAGTTTTGGAGCGCGTTGTGTTTCAAATTGTTTGGGCGTCGCATTTTTTTTGGGGGGGGGCTTGAGGGTGGTGGTTTTTTATGCATGCGCTTGATTTTCCATTTTCGGAGTTGTGGGTACACAAGGTCAGCGTGGGGAGTGTCGAGGGTGTGGGGAGCGTGGTGGGGGACGCTCGAGCGCAGGCGCACTAGTTCGTGTAGCCGTACACCACTCGCAGACCGCTCTCGCCGATCGTATGCACGGAGATAACGATAAACGCCACCCGATCAAATTGTGGCACGCCCTGAAAAAAAATCAGGGTCGTGCTCGCCCACGCGCTGCACATAATTAATGCACTGATGCGCGCCCGCGCGCTGCTATATAAATTAAAGGGCCAGGTTAAACGGCATGGGGGGTGGCTGAGGCTGAGCTCGCCTTTTGGGGGCACAAAGGCCAATAAATAAGGTGATCGAGAGTGAGTTCAGGGCACAAGTGGTGGGGCGTGGGGCGGCAAGGGCAGGCGCATAGTCGCTGACCCTGGGGTACCCTGGGACACCCTGGGCGACCCGTCTGGGCGACCCGTTTGGGCGAGCATGGCGACTCTCAGGAGGGCTCTCAAGGCCAAACTAAGGCTGTTTGAGGTCTGCAAGAGGGCTCTCAGGGCTGCTTAGGGCGATCCTGAGGCGCGCGAGCGACAGCGCATGGCTGCTGAAGGCTGCCAAAGAGCGAGCGGGCTGGCCGCTGGCTGGCCGGTGCACGAACTCACACCGCCTGATCTGCTCTGCGCCGCTCTGCTCTGCGTTGCTTGTCGCTGCTTTTCGCCAACTTTTGGCTACTCCGCATTGCTTTCGGCCAATGTGCAGCAGCACAAAGGTGCATCACAAATGTGCAGCAAATGTGCTGTAGCACAGCATCTCGCTGCGCTCACTGCACTCCACTTCACTTTCCTCCACTTTCACTTTCTCGAGCACCAATTTTCAAGAAATTGGTTACTATTTACGCGGTAATGGCGTCGTTCTGATTATGGTAGTCGTCCATCTCGGCGTCCAGCTCCTCGGCGGTCTTGAGCGCGGGGCGCTTGGTGCGCTTGGTGCGCTCGCCGCGGCCCGAGGCCTTCTTGGCGGTGGCCTTGACCTTGGGCTCGGCCTTGGCCTTGGGGGCCTTGGGGGGCTCGGGCTTGGCGCCAAAGCGCGACGCAAGGCTCTTCTTGGTCGGGTCGCTGTGGATCTCGACGGCAAGGATGCGCGCGCCCTCGTCCATGGGCATGCCGTTGAGCTTGTTGAACGCGGCAAGCGCCTTGCCCTCGACGCTAAACTCAACAACAAACCGGCCGGTGGGCTTGCCGTTCTTGCCGTAAAGGCCCTCAACGGTCTTGACGTTGCCAAACTCCTTGTTGAGGTACTGCTTGATTTTCGAGTCGTTGATGTCGACGGGCATGTTGCTGATGGTCGCCTTGGTGGCCTGATAGAACGGGTCGTCCTCGTTCACCTTGGAGCTGCGGCCGCGGCGCTTCTTGGAGGGCTCGGCAGCCGCGTCCTTGAGCTTGGTCACGTCCTTCTTGGCGCGCGCGCCGGCGGCGGCGGAGCTCTTCTTGGTGACACCGGCGCTGGCGGTCTTGGCGGTGGTGCTCTTGCGGCGTCCACTGCTGCTACGGCGGTTGGCGCGGGGCTTGGCGCCAATAATGTCGTCGAGCGATTTGTTGAGGTTGTCAGACATGTGGGATGATGGAGAGTCAGCGGCGCCACGGGGGCGCCTAGGGGGGCGGGGGATCAGCTCAGCGGGATTGGGACTGGGAATGCTGTGTAAGCATGGGCAAGGGTAGAGTGGCTCTGGTGGCGGGGAATGAGCGAGGTGGCGCCGTGGTGGCGAGCAACGGCGAGCAGGGGAGAGGCCCTTGGAGGGCAGGCACTAACGGGGCACCAAAGTAGGGCATCTACCCATCCCAAGTTGGAACAGTTCACCCCCTGAACCTTATTCTGCGTCTCCTCTGCATACGTACCCGCTATGTATGCGCTGCACCTGCGCACTTGCACCCTCAGACAAGCCCCTGCTGGCCCAGGCAAGTGCTGACCCCAGCTGACCCCAGGTGCTGACACCAGGCAACTACTGATTCCGTGGTTCGACTTGCCTGAATTTTCTGTAATTTCCCATATTCAACCACCTCTTCCCATCCCCCTACGGCCCGCAATCCGCTTGTGCTCCCGCTCCATGCAGGCGCCACCCCGCCACCGGTCTTTGTGTGCAGGACCCACATCCCATTTCTCCCACCACACCTGCCCAACACACTTGCCCATGGACATCCGGTACGTCATAGCCGCAGAGTTTGACATCGATGTCGGTGCTACCATCAAGTACCATTACCCCTCGGACGACCAGCCGTTGTTTGACCGCGAGCACGGCTTTGCCAATTTGCTGATCCCCGACCAGGCCCACGTCCGCAGCGAGGACTCGGGCTACTTTTGTCTTTATGACAACGGCCAGGGCACGCTCGACTACGCCGCCACGAGCCTCGAGGCAAAGACCATGTACGTGGCGCACATTCTCCAGACGAAAACCGGCGAAGAGATCGCCCGCGGCGCGCGAATTTACTCGCTGGCCATCGTGGCGACCGAGTGTTACCTGCCGGTCCTGCGCTCGCTGCTGTCGCTGGCCATTGATGCGTACATTTTGAGCCCCGGCACCGCGCGCCTCGCAGAGATCTACAACACGCTCGAGTCGATCGATATGACCGGGATGCCCAAATTTAACTTTAATCAAAAGCGCCTGCTCCAGCTCAACGCCAATCCGGACCTGTTTCGGGCCCTGACAGAGGCCCAGGATAACCCAGAGAAGGAGGTGCCCGACGTCCACTTTTGGGAGGTAATTGCCCAGTACCGCGGCCTCAAGATCCCCCTCACGATCCCTACAGACATGGACTACTACAACTATGGCGATTTCAGCCTGTGCAAGCTTGTGGAGCTCTGCGCCTCGCTGCCCTCTGTCGGCGGGTTCCACAAGGAAATGACCGTTTATGGGCCCCCCACGCCGGCCCTAATCATTCTCTGGACCTCCATCCTCACTGAAAAGCGGATCCTGCTTGTGGGAGACACCCAGACCGCGTGCTCCGAGCTCGTCAACCTCGTCCAGGCCGCGGGCTTTTTCGGCTCGGCAGGCGGCCTCCTCAACACCGCGATGCGTGTTTTCCCCTACGTGGACCTAGGCCGCATGGACGACCTGCGCAAGGCCGGCGGGTACATTGCCGGAGTCACAAATAGAGCCTTTTTGCTCCACCCCGAATGGTTCGACTTGGCCATCCATATCGAGAGTCAGACCTTGGAACTCAGCCCCCGCATGTGCCGCAGCAAGGTCCCCGAACGGTTCCCGCTGCACAACCCCATTGACTTTGAGTTCTTGGACCGCGTGGGCCGCCTCGCGAAGGAAGGAAACGAGCGCGCCGTGCGTGCCGTGGCGCTCGAGTACACCCGCGACTTTCTCCGGCGGAGTGCGCTGGGCGACCTTGAAAAGCTGGCCAACCAGGTCAAGACCCGCAACGACTCCAGCGCGCCGCTGCTAGGCGACTTTGGCCACTACTACGCCAACCAGGCCGAACGCGCCCAATTTTCGACTGTGTACGTGACGGTGTTCAACTCGTGGAAACGCCACCCGTCATACTCATACTATCTCAAGCAAGTGGTGGCCCTCGAGTGGCCCCAGCCGCCCAAACCGCTGATCGATTTCAGCCATTTGGAGCGCCGTCTCCAAGTCGGAAAAATGTCCGCAGAGGAGGCCGCAGATATTTATGAGGCGCTGTGCAGCGGCCTAGTGGACGACGACGACATCACCCGCTTCCTGTCCCTCGTCAACAGCGTGTACTACCTCAATTTGGGGCTATACCACCCGTCAAGCCGCATCCGCTCGAAGATCGCCGACCTCATGCTGAAAATCAAGCGCCACCCCGCGGGAATGTACTATTATGCCGAGTTGCCGCCGTACCACGCGATCGCGCTAGAGAGGGCCGAGCGCAAGCTGCTGTAGTGTGAGCTGCAGGCGCCCCTCGCTCGCCCCGCGCTCCAGGTCTCACCCGCTTTGTGCTGCAGCACATGCTGGGACACATGCTGATCCCCGAAACCCCTTAACCGCCTAATATAGAATTAATGCTTCATCTCTAAAAACTGTATTATTGCCGCTCACTCGCCCTAAATAAAACTGTATTTTTGCCGCGCGGGGCGCCGCGTGTACACACGAATACCGCGAATCAGGCTGTCCTTGCCGCCCATATGATTCTCGAGCACCTTGAGCATGAGCATGTGGCAGTTGACGCCGCCCTTTTCGGCCAGATCCGTGGCCTTCATCCACCCGCGAGGCTGCTCAAGGGCCAGGTTGGCACACGAAATCAGGTCGTGCTCGCCAGTGCCCACGAAAAGTTCCAAAACCGAGGGAGTGTACGACTCGTCGACCGCATAGTCAAAGAAGAGCCAAATCTCCCATAGCTCAACTCTGCGACCAAACTTGATGGTGATTGTGTGCGGCTGGCCGCCATTGCTCTGCCAAAACGTTGCGGGATTGTTGTCCACAAGGTGCTGGGTGCCATGCGACGGCTGGCTCGAGGACGCCGAAACGTGAGCTTGAGAGGTGATGTCTACAAGATCCGGGCTTGTTTGGCGGTACTCTTTTTCGAGCCGAATGTCCATAGGTGGGGAAGAAGGGAGGGGGGGTGGTGTCCTTGGTGGCTGGAGTCGGGGGTGCCTGGTGCAGTCTCCAGTGCAGTCTCGAGGCTGTCAAGGCTGCACAGATTGTGGCGGCCGCCACTTCAGCCACCCTGCCGCCACACCCACCCAGTCTCCTTTTATCCAATTGATCCCTAGCAGTTCAAAGTTTGTCATCGATGGGTCTCAAAGAAATGCCGGCTCACCTCTCTGAGGAAGAAATGAAGGCCGCAAAAGTGCCTCTGCAATGGAGAGACCGCTGCGCAGGTCTGCTTGTGCCCCTCAACAAGTGCCGTCTCGAGACCGCGTACCTGCCCTGGAAGTGCGGCCAGCTCAGACACGACTACGAGGAGTGCCAGTACAAGGACTTCCAGCGCCGCGTTGAGCTTTTCAATGAGCAAAAAAAGGAGCAACAATAATCACTATGAAACAACACTATTTATGTAGTACAACTAGACCTTGGTAGGGCAAGGGCAAGGCCCAGGGGAGCGGGCATGGGCTACGCGTTGGCCTTGAGCTGGCGCCTGCGCTCTCTCAACTTTTGGGTCGCAAGGTCGTCGCCCTGTTTCTTGGCGATCTTGGCGTGGTACAGGCCGCACGCGTTGCACAGCGTGCGCACACCGCTCGGGCCGCGCCGCCACTCGGGGGTCGAGGTGGCCCCACACTCGAGGCACTTGATGGGCTCGCCCGGCACCGCACGCTTGCGTCTGAGCTTGGACACCTTGGACCAGCTGCTGCTATCGTATGCAGGGGTGCTCGCAGGGCGGTACGACGGGTGCGCAACAGGACCAGGACCAGAGCCCCACACTTGCATGCGCTGCACACCGCCATTGGGCGCGCCACTTGGCACCTGAGCCGGCAATCCATTGGGTCCTACCGGCCGCAAGACACGGCTAGACTGATAAATATGCTCAACGCAATTCAAAACCATCTCGGGGATCGGCGTGGGAGTGCTTGCCAAGTTGAACAGGTTTAGGCTGAGCTCGCGCACCTCACGGTAAACCTCGCGGTTAAGAGGAGGCGGGAACGCACCAGGCGCTAGAGAGGGTGAGGACGGCTGCATCTGGGGAGTAAGGGGCTGGTACGACACGGGAAACGGCTGAGCCAAGGGTGCCAAGGGCTGCGGGCCCAATTGCTGCATGTGTTGCATGGGCGCCACAGGCACAGGCTGTACAGGTGCAGGAGCCATCAATGACTGGAAGGGCTGAGCCACTGACTGGGCCACTGGCTGGGCCACAGGCGGTGCTAGAGGCATGGTGAGCGCTGAACCATGAGCGGCCAGAGACGGAAACGATCGGAGGCCCTGGGGCTTCTCGCTCAAATATTGGAGAAGCTCGACGGCTTTGGAGCTTTGGTCGCTCTCAATGCAAACTGCCGAGTCGGCGCTGCCATTGTATGGAGTATCAGGCTGCGACGAGACAGAGGATGCGGGTGATAGTGCTCTATCTTGCTTAACAGGGATGGTGCTCAGAGGTGGTAGCGATGCAAGGAGTGAAGTAGCCATGTTGTATTGAGGGGCAAACCGCTGGATAAATACCCTTTGAATGTTATACCCTATGTGACATGCATCCTTGTGCATAGTGTTTCAGCTTAATCTCAAACAGTTCGAGGCAATCCAAATTTGTAGCGGAGATTAATCCCCAGATTTGAGTTAGTACACGACACTTGGGCTCTGCTGTTGCTGCGTGTCAATTGCAGCCAGGTCTGTTTGAGGTCTCGACCTCGACCCCAAAATCATCAACCTTAATTTCCTCATCTTGATCTAGGTTCATTATATTCGTTAATCTTATTGGCCAGCTCTCTCTCGGCCAGCTCTCTCTCGGCCAGCTCTCTCTCGGCCAGCTCTCTCTCGGCCAGCTCTCTCTCGGCCAGCTCTCTCTCGGCCAGCTCTCTCTCGGCCAGCTCTCTACTCGGCCAGCTTGGTCTCGTGAGACTCCTTGACCGCTTCATCCAGCGGCTCCTTTGCTGCGAGCGCCGCCAGGCTCTCGGCAGTGCCGCCATAAGCTATAGGGATCCACTCGCCCAACGAGTACCTGAGTTCCTTGCCGTTAGACACCACGTGGAACTTGTCGGCGGTTGCCTGGGACATAAACATTCGGGCAAAGCCAAACATCCAGCTCATGTAGATAGGCACGTTAACAAAGTACTTTGCGCTCAAAAATTCAGGGTAGTAGTCTTGAAACAGCTTAATGGTGGCACTCGAGGCATTCTTGGTAGTCTTGTCGAGCCTCAAAAACGACACATCCTTGTAGTCGTGGACCTGGTCCATGTAGCTTTTCTCGGGGTCACCGAGGTCCATGAGCCTAATACCGCGCTCCATCACACTCACGCGCCAACGCAAAAACTTGTCGAGCTCGCCAAACAACTTTTGGCGCTCCTCGACAGTGCTGGCTGCTCCGTACAGGTTCCAAGTCACGACCTTGCCCGAGGGCGACTCGGTCAAAACCGCGAGCTTGGCGAGGTCTCCGTGGTGCTCGTCGAGTGTGGCGAGGGGCCTAAACTCTTTACGCCACCGCAGGGTGTTTTCCAGCTGGGTGGCCGCCGCCTCAAGGTCGTTGTTGTTGGCCTTGAGGAACTTGGCGAGGACCTGCTTGTGAGCCGTGGCCAATTTGCTGTTAAAGTCCAGGCCGTAAAGCTCGCTGTGGCCGGTCTTAACGATCAATTCCGGCAATTTCGCCTCGAGTTTTTCCATGTCAGTTGGGAGTGGGTGAAAGAGGCTGGAAAATCAGGTCAGGGAGGGCCTTCCGGAGGATGCGGCAGCAGTGGTGCACGAGTGCACAGCGAGTGCACTACAGGGCCATGATCCGAGTGCAGTATACTAGAGTAGACTAAAGAGTGCAAAAAAGTAATGGGCACAGCGAAGCAATACACTTTTGAAAGGGCTCCATGCATCATGCACCCCAAAGTGGCCATGCACCTCACCCCAGGTAACACACCCCGGGCAACACCAGCTAAGTGCCCCGTAGAGTTCACTAATCCCTATCTACACTACTCGCTCCCTCAATCCATATCCCTTACCAATTCCCATCATCACCACACTGCTGATGTCCCATCGACCTCCCTCGGAGCCATCGCTATCATTGACTAATCCTACCAATCGTCATGGGCGCACTCACAACTAGCGTGGCGGTATTGTCGACCAGCGCAACCTTGCTGGTCGGTGGGTACCTGTTGTTGACTGGCCAGGGCGAGCAGTTCGACGTGGGCTACTTTTTGACCAGCATCTCGCCCTACATGTGGGCGGTCACCGGCGTGGCTCTCTGCACCGGCCTGTCGATTGTGGGCGCGGCGTGGGGCATTTATGTCAGTGGCACTTCGATTCTCGGCGCGGGCGTCAAGGTGCCCCGCATCACAACCAAAAATCTCATCTCAATTATCTTCTGCGAGGTCGTCGCCATTTACGGGCTTATCATGTCGATTGTGTTTAGCGCAAAGCTCACTTATGCGGACGCCACCGTGCTCTACACTCGCGAGAACCTCTACACTGGTTATGCGCTGTTTTGGGCCGGCCTGACCGTCGGGTTGGCCAACCTTATTTGCGGTATGGCCGTGGGCGTTACCGGCTCGACCGCCGCGATTAGCGACGCCGCAGACCCTTCGCTGTTTGTCAAGATCCTTGTTATCGAGATTTTTGGCTCGGTGCTCGGCCTTTTCGGCCTGATTGTGGGCCTTCTCATGGTCGGCTCCGCCCAGGAGTTCTCTTAGAAGCGCCCAATTGTGAGGCGTAAAATCGGCCTTGCGAAGGTTCCTTGCGAGGCTCTCACATGTAAACACTAAATAAATTGCTAGCCCTGACCGCTCCCCGGCATTTAAGCTGACATGCTGCGTCTCGTACGATGGGCCTCGACCCGGGTCGATCTGGGCGATGTGGCCAAAGCGTTTGCGCCCGAGCTGCAAAAAATTGAGAGACACGCTACCCTGGCTAATCAAACGACCTGGCAAGACCTGCACGCCCTCAAAGATGTCGAGCCAATGATGAGCACCCTGCGGTTCCTCATGAAAAACAATGCCGTGCCCCATTCGGCTGCCCTTGCGTGCACCCGGGCACTTGCTCGTTCGGCAAAAGACGCCCCGCTCCTGTTGCGGAGACTTTTGGATGACCACCGGGCCCAGGTCAAGACCGAGACCTACACGGCAATTGCCCAGTACTGCGACGAGATTGCCGAGGGAGTCTTGGCCGGCAAGGTGCCCCAGCACATTGGGGCCATGGGTACTCTGCTAAACGCCTACGAAATGGTCGATCCCGTCAAGGGAGCTGCTTTTTATCTCGAGGCCAACCTCACCAAAGCCGGCGGCTCTGCTATCCCCTGCCTGGTCAAGGCAAGGGCCCCCCTTGCGGAAATCGAGAGAGCTTATTACAACACTCCCAATAAGGTGCCGCGTGTGCGCTCCGCCATGCTGTGGGCGTACCTCAAGTACGACCAAGTGGACGCGGCTCTTGAGCTCGAGGAACAGCTTGCGGCCGAAAAGGATGTTCCTCTTTCAGTGCTTCAGTTTGTGGCCGGCGCGTTCATTGGAGATGCGCCCCTCGACGTTGCTCGAACGCACTTTTGGGCCACTGAGGTCCTGCCCCACCACTCGGCGGTGTGCCGCTTGCTGTCGGCAGCGTGGGCCGCAAACGGTAGCGTGAGTGAGCAGCTGGCTATCTTTGAGCACTACCTTGAACTTGCGCAGGGCCACAGTGAGGCCACCATCAAGCCGGTCGTCTACAAAGTTACCGACCATATCGTGCAGCCCAGCACAAAGCGCGAGACGCTCAAGCTGAGGACAATGACCGACGATGTCAAGGCCCTGGTTGGTGTTTACTCAAAGCAGCCCTCGCAAGCGTTATTCCTCAACATTCTACTGACGCAACTGTCCAAGTACTGGCCCGACAAGGAGGCCCTGATCATGCCGATCCTCAACGCGTTTTCGGCAGACACTTCGGACAAGATTACGCTGCGGGTACGGCTCAACGCGCTTGCGAAAATTAGCCCCCCTCAAAAGGACAAGATTGTGCGCTCGCTATGGAAGGCTCGCTGCGGCCTCAGAGAGCACATTGAGCTCCACGATTGGCTGGCGTTGTACCGGGCCTCGCCGCAGACAGCGCTCAAAATTTTCAGGGAATCGAGCCCCAAACAGCAAGCCGCGGCGCGGCAAATTACAGTCGCTGGCGGACTAAAGCCATTTGCTATCTAGACTACATAGGGCAGGCGAGCCCCCTAGGGCCAGGCCAGCCAGGCAAGCTAAGTTATTAATTCCACTCTCCTCCAATGGCGGTCAAATTCATCTTAATTCAAAATAGGCAGGGCAAGACGCGCCTCAGCAAATGGTACAGCCAGTACAGCGAGGCCGAAAAGAAGAAGTTCAAGACGGAGGTGCACCAATTGGTTGCTGGCCGTGACCACAACTACCAGTCGAATTTTGTCGAGTTCCACGAGCACAAGCTGGTTTACAGGCGCTATGCTGGTTTGTTCTTTACTGTTTGCGTCGATGTCGCCGACAATGAGCTGTTTTACCTCGAGGGAATCCACATGTTTGTCGAGATCCTGGACACCTTCTTTGGGAGCGTAACTGAGCTCGACATTGTCTTCAATTTCTATAAAGTGTATGCCGCGCTTGACGAGGTCTTGCTTGTGGGCGAACTACAGGAAACAAGCGCCAAGGCGGTCCTCACGCGGCTCGAAGAGCTCGAGAAGAGGATGGCCTAGCTGTGGCTTTCAGAGCTTTGGCCATCCGCTTCTGAGCTTCTGAGCTTTGGCTATATTATTTATTGCGCCTAAATTATTCGAGAGAAAATATGAGTACTCCTTTATGACTCTTTTATTGAAGTTTCACTCACGTGCGGTGGTTTAAGTAGCGCTCTCCACACCCTCTGACTCACATGCGTGAAGGCTACTATTTCGGCGCTGGTCCGGCTCCAATGCCCACCGATGTTATTACCCAGGCTTCGCAAGAGTTTGTCGAGTACGAGGGCCTCGGCGTTGGTCTCGGCGAGCTGTCGCACCGCTCCAAACAGGCCACTGCCATCATCGACAACACAAAGGCGAAAATCCGCAAATTGTACGAGGTTCCCGAGACTCACGAGATCCTTTTTGCTCAGGGAGGTGGTACCGGTGGCTTTGCCGCTGTTGTCTACAACCTGATGGCGTCTTATGCCCTCCGTACAGGCCGCAAGGGCAAGGCCGACTATTTGGTGACTGGTGGATGGAGCCAAAAGGCTGCGCAGGAAGCCTCTAGACTTGGCGTGGACGTCAACATTGTTTGCGACGGTAAGAAGGCAAATAATTTCACGGCCATTCCTCCCGCCAGCGAGTGGAAATTCGGCTCCCCCGAGGAGACCGCCTACGTCTATTATTGCGACAACGAGACGGTACACGGTCTGGAGTTTGCCGAGGTTCCCGAGGTGCCTGAAGGCGTGGACCTCGTCATGGACGTTTCCTCCAACATGCTGAGCCGCAAGGTCGACTTTTCACGTTACGCCGTTGTATTTGGTGGTGCCCAGAAAAACGTGGGTATTGCCGGCGTTTCGCTCTACATTGTGCACAAGAAGGTTCTTGAGCAGGCCCCTGTTGAGACTCTTGTCAAGCTGGGCTGCCCCGTGGCTCCCTCGGTGCTTGATCTCGTGCTTGTTGCCAAGAACAACTCGGCCTACAACACGGTCTCGATCTTTGCCATTGAGGTGATCAACCTTGTGCTCGACAGGTTGCTGGCCAAGGGCGGCCTTGAGGCGCAAGAACAAGAGGCCAAGGCCAAAGCCACGAAGCTCTACGCCGCTATTGACGCTCGCGATATTTACGTCAAGAATGTGGCCAAATCGAGCCGTAGCCGCATGAACATCGTCTTCAACTTGAAGAGCGCCGAGGACGAGGCCCGGTTCCTCGATGTGGCCGCTAAGCAGCAGTTGACCGGCCTCAAGGGTCACCGCAGCGTGGGAGGTATTCGTATCTCCAACTACAACGCAGTGACTCCCGATGCGGTCGAAGCTTTGATCAAGGTTATTGATGAGTTTAAATAGGTAGTTAATGTGAAAACAGCTCTGTGAATGGAGAAAGGGGAGCCCAGGGCTGGACGCGGGGCCCTTGTCTGGCACAGTGCTCAGCACGAGCCGTGTACGAAGGACGCAGTCTTTGCAGCGGGGTGTAGCTAGAATCAGACTAGGCGCCAGATGCTCTAAACTAGTTTATACAGACTAAAGGTAGTGTGCAGAAGGCGTTTTTTAGCGTTATCCTTGGAGCTCTCGGGCCCCAAAAGGGCCCCAGTCATGACCCAAACCAGACGCGCACAAGCGCACAAGGAGCCCTCAAACAACCATAAACAATCAAAACTTCCTACAATTTAGCAGATTCTCGCAAACGAGTGCCCAAAAAAATCTCCCACATTTAACCCCCTCAGCCAACCAGATTCGTCAGAATGTACCGGTCATTGGTATCTGCTCGCACGCTTGCCCGCACGCCTCTGGCGCGCCAGAGCCTCGTTCAGGGCTTTGCCGCTGCCCGTCTCTACTCACAACAGGACGACCGCATGATTGGTCCCTACCCCAAGGTCAAGTTTGAGTACTACAACGAGCGCCCCCAGGACATCAAGTACGACGACCAGCAGGGCCGCCGCAACCTTGGCGAGCCTCTGCACCACCAGTTTGACCTTATTGACGTGTGGTCGCCCGATCATTTCAGCCAAAAGACCGACGCAACCGCGGCCTACTACAACCTGTACTTTATCGGGATTCTGTGCGCGTTTAGCGGCTGGTGCTACTATATTTTCGAGGGCCCCAACTTTGTGCGCCGCGAGTACCCCGGTGGACTCAACAAGGCGCTTGGCGGCACCGAGGAGACCGGCGACGAGTTCAAGGCCCGCGAGGACAAGAGCTATTAGCTCCCTTCGTACTCTGACCCCCTTTGAAACCTTTATATTCTAGCTTATGCATTCTGAAGATTCGAGTGTTCAAATTTTTTAGATTAAGGAGCGTAATAAATATTAAAATCCGTGGTCCCCTGGCCGCCCCTTGGGTGCTCACCCTTTTGAAACCTTTACGCTCTGCAGCCTTTACGTTCTGAAATATGCATTCTGAGTGTTCAATTAAGGAGCGAATAAATATTAAAAACCGTGTCCGGCGCGCGCGCGCTTACCGCGTTTGTTGCCGAGCGCCGGCACTGCAAAGTCCGGGTTGGCGTTGAGCACCAGGTCGTTGCGGTCCTGGGCGCGCCGTGCGGCGGGGCCCGTGGCGGAGATGGTGGCACTGGGGAACCCCTCGCGCGCCGGGCGACCCCGCTGCGAGATGCTCGTCATCTCGCTCATGGGGTCGCTGCCGACGGGGCTGGGCGGCACGCGGGCCTCCTCCGTCGGCTGGTACTCGTAATAGTCCTGGGACGGCGGCAGCTCCTGCATGAACCGCTCCATGAGGCGCGCATTAAGCTGGGGCGTCGACTGCACGCTCACGCGCTCGGGCATCCCGTCGAGGAACTGGTCGGCGGGGTCGGCGAAGCGGGTGGGTGCGGCGTATTGGGCGCCACCGGCACCAGGCGGGGCATACCGCCGAGGGGTGCCCCGAGTTCTCTGAGGCGAGCCCTGCGCCTGCGCACCCTGGGGCTGGGCGCTCTGGGGCTGGGCGTACTGGACCATCCCGACTTGGCTCTCATCGCGGGGGATCCCACGGACCATGCGCGGCGTGCTGATGGGGGTCTGGCCCTCGCGCGGCCGCTCCTCGTCCTCAGCGCTCGTCATGTGGGCGGCGGGGTTGATGCGGCGCAGCTGGGGCACAGCCACGACGCCCGGGCCGTACGAGGTGCGGTCGCTGTCGACGCCGTACACCGAGGTCCCGGCGGGCGGCACGCCCTGGGCAGGGGCCACCGAGCCGCGCGGCGACTCAAAGTCAAACTCCTGGGTGCGCTCGTTCTGGCGCAGGTCGATTTGGGGGCCGTTCTGGGGGCGCAGGTGAGTGTCTTTGCGCACCGGCTCGGGGCGTCCAGAGCGTCCAGAGGGGGGGTTCGGCGCGCCAAACGTCGGCTGCTGGCCGGGCATCTGCTGTCCGGCGTACGAAGGGCCGGGGGGCGGCTGTGGGGGGCGCTGCGACTGCGACTGAGAGGGGGCACCAGAGGCACCAGAGGCACCCGCAAACTGGGACGCCTGGTACTGCGAGGCGGCCTGCGAGGCCTGGCTGGTGTTGTTCACATTGCTGCGCACAACGGGAGCCCGGACCTGCGGCTCGAACCGGTCAAACGGCTCCTGCGTCGTGTCGCCAACACTCTCCTGGTACATGCGCGTATTGATGAGTTTCTCGTCGTCGCGGCCGCTGTCGAGTGTGCTGCCCTGGTACTTGTCGCTCAGGGACCGGTGGCGCACGCACAGCAGCACAATTACGAGCGCGTTGAGCACCACGCTGCCCAGCACAAACCAGCCGGGGAAGCTGAGGTGCCGCGTGAAAAGCAGAATTTCAACCAAAAAGGCGAGCAGTGTGACCAAAAAGCTCGGCACTGCAAGAATGCTCAGCGCCAAAAAGTAGCGCCGGTTGGCGCAAATGCCCGCCAGCACCAAAACTAGCATGATAAGGGTGCACCCAGCAGCGACCACGTGCACAACGAGCAGTTTGGTCAACACTTGCAGCGTGGGCTTGGGCAGCGTCGTGTCGGACGCGTACCCGATGGCGTAGTCGGTGCAGTTTTCAAAGGCAGAGTCGCACGTGCCAAAGATGCCGTATTTGGTGTCGTCGTAGCTGGCAATCGACAGCGATTTGGTCACGGGACAGCTCAGCACCCCAACAATCTGGAGCCCGAGCGCCACAACAAGCACTATTACTAGCGCAATTATCGTCTTTGCCATGGCCTAGGGTGTCTGTGCTGGTGTCGAAAAGAGGCGTTTAATCAGCGTTGGGAGAATGTACATCATGCACAAGCTGCATTAGGTGGAGGGGGATGTTTGAGAATTGATAATAAAGTTCCGGTGTCATCGCCCCGTTTTACCCGCGAGATCGGACTGAGATGCAGACGCCGCACCTGAAAATACGCGTACTCTGCGCCCACAAGACTCGGGCGTCCTGTGACCCCTATATCGTCCCTTTTCGCTCTGCGGTGGCATGCTCGTGATCGTCATTTCGCGTCATGGGCCCTAACCCTGGCCCCTGCGTTTGGCAAATGACGACTGTCAACTAAAACTCTGAACACAGTCTGCAGTCAAACCCAGTAGATTGAGATTGCCACCACCCGATATATAGCTAATCTAGATGCCCCTCCAGAAAATATTATGCTTCGCCTGAGCCTTGTAGCGTCGGGCCTGGCAGCTAAGGTCCTCGAGGCGCCCGTGCACATTGAACGCCCCGCCCAAATCATGAAACGCGATGTGTACGGCAGCATTGTTGCAAACGAGGTGTTTTACTACGCGGCAGAAGTCGACATTGGGTCGCCTCCCCAGCCGGTGCGCGTCGTCCTCGACACGGGCTCGAGCGATCTGTGGGTCATGAAGAGCACAAACCCTTACTGCAAGAACGCCAGCCACTCGTGCAGCTTTAAAACTTTCAATACGGAGGAGAGTCTCACCTTCAACAGTACTGGCGAGCCGTTTGCAATCAAGTACGGCGACGAGTCGTATGCTGAGGGCGACTGGGCAACCGACATTGTACACTTTGCCGGCGCGGATCTCGAGAATGTAAAATTTGCAGTGGCAAATCAGACCAATTCTACTCAGATCGTGCTGGGAATCGGGCTCACCTCGCTCGAAAGTACGGTTGAAAAGATCACGGCTGATGGGATCCAGCCGGGCATCTACAATAACATTCCCCAGCTGTTCAAGGACCAGGGCTATATTGACCATGTCATGTACTCGTTGTGGCTGAATGGTCACGACTCGACATTTGGCTCGGTGCTGTTTGGCGGCATTGACAGGGCCAAGTTTGAGGGTAACCTCACTCGCGTGCCCATGGTGAACCTGAGCAAGAAGCTGCCCAACCCTTATAGTTTTCATGTGATGATCAATGGTGTCAAATTGGTGAATGCCGAAGGTGAGCACGACCTGGCCTCGCTGCAGTACCCTGCACTTCTCGATTCGGGTACCTCGTTTGCCTACCTGCCGCCCACGCTGGTGCAGGCTATGGCCACTAGCATCGGCTTCAAGTACTCGTCCATTTTGAATTATTACATTGGTCCCTGCTCTGTTCCCAAAGACCAGACATTTTTGGTTAACTTTAGTGGCAAGGATATTCGCGTCCCCTTGAGCTCGTTGGTGATGCAGTACAGCGAGGATGATCCCAACGTGTGCGCCTTTACTGTGTTGCCTTCTCACAGTGAGTATAGCACGATTCTTGGCGATGTGTTTTTGCGCAATATTTACGCCGTTTTTGATCTTGAGAACTATGAGATTGGGTTGGGCCAGGCCCTGTCCAATGTCACCGAGAGCGACGTTGTCCAGTTTGACGGTACAATCCCCGGAGTCAAGGCTCCTCTTTACGATACCAAGGTGCCCAGTGATCAAATTACCGTGAGAGAATTCACGGCGGCGATTTTCGAGAAGGCCAAGGCCAAGCCCAACTCTGGCCTCAAGCAGGGACCGTACTGGCTGCTTGCTGGGTTATTGGCTGCGCTTGTATTGTAGTTTGCATAGTTTTAGCTTTCTGTATTGAGCTACTACTCTCTACGAGGTGCCTCCCTTGGGCTACACATGCGGTGGCACAGGGCGCGAGCGGCGACTGTATCCTCGAGCCGCAAGCTCAGGGCTGCCAGCTGCACGGAGTGCCCGTCAGGTATAAATAATCATGATCTATAGTATTGACTTGTTGTGTACCAACCTTCAGGCCGCTTCTCAGGCGGCCCGCCGATTGCTGCATGGCGCGCGGGATCTGAGAGGTCCTCCTAAATTTCATATAGGTTATCGGCGTTAAACAAAGTCCTGCTCAGCTACCGACCTATGTCTACCAACGACACTGGATGATCCGTTGAGGCGTCGTGCTAGATATAAGTCAAAGGATCTGCACGTGGTTAATACCTTTTGCGGGGTGCATCTATTGCGCGAATTGACTTTGCGTTATCAGAACATGCTTTGCAGCCCGCACCTTACGGAAATAACTGCCAAACTTCCACCACAAACAAGAATTCTCAACGACACTTGCAGAGGTGGGGTGCATGATATTGCATCCCGGCATCACTCCTTGGAGAAAATCCGGAGTCGCTTGTAGCAATCGCCCACATTTGCAAGAGAGAAAGCGGAGATCAGCTTCAAGTTAGACTTCCACATGGGTCATTATTTGTATATTGCCACAAACTGACGTGCCGGACTCGCTTGCGGAGAATCTCAGCTGCTCATGCATGATGTTAAGGGTAAGGGCTTGTTTTGAGGACAGGCCCCCCCGAGCCTCCCCAAGAACCTGCTTGGGAAATCCTTAGATCTGAGACTAGTGAAATCCTGAGTGAAGGAGAGATAGCAGACTGAAAATATCAGACCCAGTTTTTACCCTTGAAGAGGTACTCCAACGACTATCTGCGCGTGCCGTGCGTAGTCAGCCTGTACTCCAAGCTTTGTGCAGCTGCAGCCGGTGTTCGCATACGTCATGCATACCCAATATATATGTGGGGCGCGGGGAGCCCGCCATCACCATCATGTCTACTGTGGCTGACAAGAAGGTCGAGTATGGCCACAGTGCCCACATCGAGACATACGAAAATGATCTCGAGAAGATCAGCATTATGGACGAGCACTCGGCCGAGCTGCAAAAGATGGACGAGGACGAGTTTGCCAAACTCAATCGTGCCGACCTCGATGCTCAGATCCGTGAGCTCGATAAGATGGCCAAGCAGGAGCACACACACAAGACTGCTTGGGAGAAATGCTACCTCTACACGTTCCCCCTGAATATCCCTCAAAAGCGCATGGTGACCATGGTTGGCGTGTTTGCTGCATTTGCCGGCATGTTGACAGGTCTTGACCAGAGTGTCATTTCTGGCGCAAAGACATCAATGCAGGCCTACTTTAGGGCCAAAGGTATGGCTCTCACCGCCCACGAGATCTCGCTCATTGACGCGCTCATGCCTATTGGTGCTATTAGCGGTGCTCTGATGATGACGCCGCTTAACCACTTCGTTGGTCGTCGTGGTGCCCTAATAGCATCTTGCCTCTGGTACACTCTTGGTGCTATCTTGTGTGCCTCTGCTCAAAACGTTGGAACCCTTTTTGCTGGCCGCTACTTTGTTGGTTGCGGCGTTGGAATCGAGGGTGGCTGTGTCGGAATGTACGTTTCAGAGTCTGTTCCTGCCAACGTGCGTGGTAACCTGATCAGTCTGTACCATTTTATGTCCGCGTTTGGCCAGGTTGTGGGTTACATTGTGGGCGCTATTTTCTTCGACGTGTATGAGGAGCAGCACGGCGCGTGGCGCTTTATGCTTGGTTCGTCGTTGTTTTTCTCCACAATTTTCCTTATTGGCTTGTTTTGCTTGCCTGAATCACCGCGTTGGCTCATGGCACACGGCAAGCCCGGCGAGGCATGGTTCGTGTGGAAGCGCCTTCGTAACCACGACGATGCCGCTGCCCAAGTCGAGTTCTTGGAGATGCGTTCTACTGCCGAGCGCGAGATTGAGGTGTCCAAACACGAGAAGTTCTACGAGCGCTACCTCGAGCTGTTCTTGATTCCCCGTAACCGCCGTGCCTTTATTTATGTGTTTGTGATGATTTTCCTCTGTCCGATGACCGGAATCAATGGTGTTCTCTACAACATGTCGAGCCTCATGGCCGGTATTGGCTTTGACGCCAAGAAAAGTGTGCTCATGTCCATCCCCTCGGGCGCCGCTCTCTGGCTTGGAACCATCCCCGCCGTTTTGTGGATGGACGGAAAGGGTCGCCGCTTCTTTGCGCAGACCTTGATTGGTTCCATGGTCGGTCTTGTCCTAGTCGGTGTTGGCGGTCTCTACCATGCCGACATCCTCGAGGAGAAGACCAAGGCCCTTGCCCTCAGCTTGAGCGGCATCTACATTTACATGTTGTTCTTCGGTACCTACGCGTGCCTCATCTGGATTGTGCCAGCCGAATCGTTCCCTCTACGCAACCGCGCCCAAGGCGTGTCTATCGCCTGTACGCTCAACTTTTTGTGGCAGTTCATCGTGACCTTCAACTTCATCGAAATGAGGGAGGAGATGACATACATTGGCCTCATGTTGGGCTTCTATGGCGGTATTGCTGCGCTTGGTGTTGTGTACCAGTGGTTCTTGATGCCCGAGACCAAGGGCCGCACTCTTGAGGAGCTCGACGATGTCTTCTCGATGCGTACCCACCAAACAATTGCATACAACACGAGGCGTATTCGCGCCCGCATGTCTACCTGGGGAATGAAGTCGCTGGACGACTTGGAGGGCGTCCGCAGACGGCCTGCTCCTGTGAGCGATGCTTAAATTATTCTAGAGTGGCGTTTAAAAAAGTTTCATTCAATTGATATGTGCCCGACACTCTACCAATGACAGTAAAGCTCAGTCTAGGGGCCGCGAATAGAAAGCAGCTCAATTTGTTGGCATCTTTAGGGCAATGTCGTTAGTACCAAGTCGAGGTACTGTATCCACGCTTGGCCCTGACAGTAATTTGAAAGGTTTGCCAGCGATGAGCTCCAGCGCGAGCTCAAGCCCCCTCGCAAACCCGAGATTTTGCTTGCCGAGAACCCCCTGCTGTAGGCTGCCCTCAAGCAGCTTCGTGAGGAGTACCAGTATCTTCGCGATGACAACAAGGAGGTTCGTGAGCTTCTCGAACAGCTTTGTGACGAGATCGGCCGGAATTATTAGCAGCATTTATTTCTCCCATAGTGTAACCTTGCCCGCGATCAGTGCTACAAGCTACGAGCTATTAGCTGTATAGCGTCCAACAGGCAAAAACTACCATAAATTGACGAATTGACTAGCTACCTAACAAAGAGAATTTTGTGCTCGCTCTTACTCTCCTTTTTTTCCGGCCCTCAGACCACCCTCCAGGACAACCCTCCAGGACCACCCCCCACCCAGAACCCCGGGCTTCCCCACATTTGTCATGGACTTTATCAAGCGGCACAGACGCAAGGTGTTTGTGACGGTTGGCGTTGTTGCCGGCGGCTTTTTGGCCACGAGCTGGCTCAAGGCAAAGTTCTTTGAGCTGCAGGACCGGATCATGAACGAGAGGCTTGCCAAGGAGAACCTCGAGAAGCGGTTCGAGCAGAACCAAAAGGACGCCACATTCACGATCCTGGCGCTGCTCCCGTCGCTCGGGACCAACATTTTAGGGGCATACGACGTCGAGGCGATCCGGCGCGAGCTGCAATCGCTCAAACAGACCCAGAACGGGCCCGGCAGCGGCGGTCTCGGCGACAGCACCTCTGGCGAGCTGGCCGGCTCTGCAATTGCGCCGCCGCTCAGCGAGCAGGCCCCAGACACGCTCGAGGGCAGTTTTGTGACCCCCAAGTCCAAGGCGGAGCTCTGGGATTCGATAAAAATCCAGAGCCTGACGCGCGCCTTGACGCTAATTTATTCGTCTGTGCTGCTTGTTTTGCTCACGCGCATCCAGATTAATGTGCTTGGCCGCGATACCTACGTGGCGAGCGTCAAGGAGCTTGCTGGCGGCGAGCCAGCGCCCCTTGGTGAGGCCCTGGACTCCAAGGAGGAAGAGGACCATATCAACCGTCAGTACCTGACTTTTAGCTGGTGGCTGATCAACAAGGGATGGGAAAGTTTGGGAAGACGTATCCAGGCCGCCGTGGAGCTCAGCACTGCCAAGATTGACCCCCTGACCGAGCTCACGGCCCAGCAGGTCGACGAGCTTTTGGGCAACATTCAGTTCAATATCGAGCACCCTCGCGAGCTCGAGGGCTCGAGTTTTTTGGCCAACGTCCTACCTCCGCAGGAGCTCGAGACCTATGTTCTGACCCAGGCCCCTGGCTCGGTGGTGGCGCCCGTCCAAGTCGGGGGCAAGCTCAGGGACATGCTCAACGAGACGGCCGACCTGATTGAGAGCCCCAACACGGTGCAGGTGCTTCAGAAGCTGGTGCACACGGCGCTCAGCGTGCTGATGGAGAAGCTCAAGCCCCATTTTCCCCAACAGGACTCGACAGCCAAGCTCGCGAGCGTGCTGGCCGTGTCGACCAAACAGGCCCACCAAATGACCGCGGGGCACCCCCTGGGCAACGACTACATTGATGCCATGGTGGCTACCCCTGAATTGGACGCTCTGTGCGCTGTGATTTACACAAACTTTTAGCGCCTCGGCGAGCTGGCTGGGGGCACCCTCCTACACGCCTGAGAGGAGCCCTGAGGGTGCCCTACACGCCTGAGAGGAAGGGGCCCTGAGGGTGCCCTACACGCCCTTGGCTAGATACGTTTCTATATATTTTTTGAGCCTCACTAGAGTCCCTGAGTCCAAATCGCGCGACTTTCGACCAAGATTTGCTCGCCTTGGCTTTACCCCACCCTATCCCCCACCCTGACCTTGTGACAGGGAATGCCAAGACTTTGTTAGTCATCGGCGCGTGGGCAAAAAATTGGAGGGCGCGCACGCAAGCGCCCGCAAGCATGGTTTAGATGCGCGATCCCAAAAGCGCCGGTATGTGCCTGCACTGGCTTTTTCAGACCCAGAGTTGGGCGCGCCCTCCCAGGGCCCCAACCCCAAGCCTCAGCAACAGGAGCGCTAGAATAGATCTTCAAAGCCTAACCGCCCAAGAAGACACCCATACCCCCAACTACTAGCTTTATCTATCTCGAAATCATATTTTGGGCTCGCTCGGCAATTATGCTCCCGCTGCGCATGCTAAAATTACTCTCGCTGACTAAAAATGCCAAGACTTTGAATGCAAGCCGGATAGCGCTCAAGTTGAGTATAAAGAGAGTCGGGCCGCTGATGCCTAGAAAAAAGCGGATTTCGTAAGCACATGAGTTATCCGGCATCACTCCCAACTCCACCGATCAATGCCCCCCCGCAAATGGAAAACACCGTCGAGACTCCCGAGAGCTATCTGAGTCCCCAAGACTCTGTGAGCCCTGGTCCCGCCACCAAGAGCCTTCAATGCCGCTGGGGCGAGTGCAGCGAGCAGTTCTTTGAGGCCGAGGACCTGTACAAGCACCTGTGCGACGTGCACGTCGGCCGCAAGTCCACAAACAACTTGAGCCTCACGTGCAACTGGAACGAGTGCCGCACCTCCACCGTCAAGCGCGACCACATCACCTCGCACGTGCGCATCCACGTGCCCCTCAAGCCGTACAAGTGCGAGTCGTGCTCCAAGAACTTTAAGCGCCCTCAAGACCTCAAGAAGCACCAAAAGACCCACAGCCTGCCCGAGGAGGCCGGGCGCCCTGTGAGCGGCGGCCCGAGCGGTGGCCTTGTGCACCACATGCCCCCGCAGCCATTGGCCCACCCGTACCCTGCCTACGAGTATTATCCTCAGCAGGGCGCTCTCCAGGTCCAGGGTCAGGTCCAGGGCCAGGTTCCGCACCCCAGCGACCAGTACATGTACCCTCAGAACGAGACTGCCCGCAAGCGCGCGTTTGACCAGAGTTTGGGCCTGTTTGAGGACGTCAAGCGCGCCAAAGTCCAGCCCGCCTACAGCGACCAGATGGTTTACCGGCTCTCGAGCATGACCCCGCTCATCTTTTCGCCGCCCCCTACCGACTACGACTTGGCTCACTACAACCCTCTCAAGCGCCAGGACCTGATTGAGAACGAGCAGTACTTTGACAACCTGGTGATGAACCTCGAGTGCAACATCCAGAACCGCGCCACCGAGCTTTATGGCTATACCCCCAAGGCCCCCGAGTTCCAGCAGCAGCAGCCCCAGGGCCCTCACCCCCAGCAGCAGCCCCCTCTCATGAGCCAGCACCAGAGCACCCAGGCCCAGCACTCTCAGCACCCCCAGCAGATGCCCGCCCCTCACCAGTACATGCGCAGCATCAACTCGCTGCCGCCGCCCAACTACCCCGCGATGCGCGACATGTACCCCAAACTGCAGTCTGACATGCACCACTCGCAGCTAAGCGCGCCGTTCGAGATGAACAACCTCAAGCGCGTCACCGTCGGGTTCCAGCAAACGTCCGAGGCCGACGCCAAACTGGACCAGCAGAAGCTCAAGCAGTTCCAGGAAACCAAGAACGCGTTGCGGGTCGCTCAATTGCTGCGCTCGATCGTGCACACCCTTCTAGAGCGCCAGGACGCGAGCGAGAGCAGCGAGTCGAGCGAGAGCGCTTCGCCCAGCGCAACTGCGCCGGAGGCCAAGATCTCGTACCCCTCTTTGGCCTAGGGATGACCTTAACGTATATTTATAGTAGAAAGTTTTTTGAAATGTGCTACAGCACATTTGTCCCAAGCACTGCCCAAATACAGAAACGTTAACAGAAAATATTAGCGACAGAATAATTAGTATGCAACCTTGCGGTGGCGCAGAGTCTTGTAGCGCTCGTCAAAGTCGTCAACGTGGGCGTACTCCTCGTGCCAACCATTTTGCCCGAGCTTGACACCCTTGGGAATGCCAGCCGGTGGCGAGATCCAGCAAAATATGAGGTACAGGATGAAAGAAACCAAAAACCCAACAAAGTAGTTGAGGTAGTACAGGTAAATTGCACCCTGGGGCACCGAGCGGCCGACTTGGCCAGCAAAGCCGGGCATGTTGGGCACGAGACCAAGCAGGTACGCAGCATAGGCTCGCCAGTTGCAGCCAATAGCGTTGTACATGTAGTCGGAGCCGATTTCACCACTGTACAGAGCATCAACATTGATGTAACCGCGGCGAATCACGTAGTAGTCGCAGGCAATAACACCGGCAATGGAGCTGAGGAACACAGAGTAGGCGCTCAAATAGGTAGTAAACTGGTTGGAGCTGGCAAAGAAGTTCCAGGGGCAAATGCAAAGTGCCAAAATACCGCACACATAGCTACCACGGCGAATGTTCATGTACTTGGGCAGCAGGGCAGTCAAGTCGGTACCGCACGACAGCGAGTTGGCAGCGATGTTTGTACCAATCTGGGCAAGCGAAAACCCAAGAGTGATGAGGAACACTCCACCACGGTCACCGGCTGTGTAGTTGCTGTCGGTCAAAAAGCCCTGAAGCACGTCAATGGGCGACCAGTAAGGGGTGTCAGACTCATTGGGGAACAGAACGGGCGAGGCAGCCGCGGTGAGAATACCAACAAGGGTCGCAACACTGAAAGCAATGGGGATAGTAAAGACTTGCGACATGATCGGCGCCTGTTTGGTGTCGGCAAAACGGCTGAAATCAGGAGAGTTGATAATGAGCGCGGCAAAGTTGGCGACGCAGTTCATGGTCGACTGCACAAATTGCCAGCCGAGGTCCTTACTATCAAGAGTAGACTTGGCGTAAAACACTTCACCAAGACCCGAGGCACGCTTGAGGCACCACACGAGGTAGGCAACACCGCAAATGGGCACCACCACGGCCTTGACGGTGAAAAGGTGACGGATCTTTTGAGGAGAAAACCACAAAAAGGGCAGCTGGGCAACCCAAGCAATGAAGAAAGAGACAAACTGGAACACAGTGGTGCCGCTAAGGTTCTGAGTACCCATACGGGTATCGAGGTCAGTGCCAAAGATGGACATGAGCATGAGCTGGACACACTGGCCCAAAATCCAGGACTGAACGGCAAACCAAATAATGGCCATTACGACACGGTTGATCACAGGCCAAAGTGAGCCAAATGTACCAAAACTGGAGCGGCAAGCCACAGGGAAACTGACGTGGTAGTTGGCACCAATGCGAGCCATCATCACCACAAAGCCAGCAGCGATAAAGTAACCGAGCCATACTGAGATCCAGGTCTGCCACCAAGTGAGGCCGGCAGCAACACCAGTCGAGGCGATCTGTAGCGAGTTGATGTTGAGGGCATCAGCAATCCAAAAGAAGACATAGTTGTACCAGCTCCACTGACGACGCTCACTCTCAACAGGCTTGAGATCATAGTTGTAGAGGAACATTTCTTTGATGGAGAGGGTCGAGTCGCTCTCGACCTCGAGCACCTTGCGAACCTTACCCCAGAAGGTATTTGTGTTGTAGTCCTCATAGTGACCTTCAGAGCGGACATCAGAAGTATCCTCTCCAAAAACGACCTTCTTTTCGCTTAAGTCGGTCATGCGTTGAAGCGGTGATCACTCGTCCTCTTAAGTACCAAGGCAATATGCACGATATATGCACGAGCCCATTTATGCATGCCAAGCAGAGCAGTCGTGCAGCTGGCTGCTGGAGATTGGTGCCGTTGCGCGGGGGTAACTAGCCCGAGAAATTCGAGAAGTCCTACTCTGACTGCGCTGCCGATCCCTTTCAGCCTAAAGTTCGGACTTGTCGGTCTCCGAGGAATAATTTGTCACATACTGTGCATTATCAGCCAGGCACATGCATATCGAAAGATCAAAATAGAATACGAGGATCTAAGAGGCTGAATTTGAGTGTGTGCGGTGGAATTGGTCAGATGTAGCTTTATACGAAATTCCAGCTCCCACTGAAAACTGGTCAGATAGTGGGCTCGAGTACAGACGTGCCCTATCTGCTCAAATTTATCAATCTAGAAATATGTAACGGGCATGCTTAGCTGTAGTTAAAGTCTATAGTCTGTACGTGGCCTCTAAGACGCTCAACGGTGAAATTCCTTTAAGCGCGCTTCTGCTGTCAGAGCCCATCTGAGGTTGCTGACGAGAGCGATCTGTATACTAAGCTTGTGGGTCCAACTCCAATCGGTCAGAACTCGCATCAGGCGCACCGGGGACTTATCTCGAACAACTTTTCCGAGCGGAGCGCTGCGTTTTACAATCTGTATCGAGTAAGCTGTATCGAGTAAGCTGTATCGAGTAAGCTTTATATTGTCTTCTGCTGTCTGCAGGTGCATGCAGGTATGGTGCGGCGAAAAAAAAAAGATGTGGTTCTGAATCTATAGCGTGTATCTAATTAGTGTCTTCTTCGTCCATATGGCCCTTGAGCTCGAATTGCTCAATTTGTAGCGACAGCACAAAGCTGAGGACCGCGAGTGCGAGCATGGTTGCAAACAGCACCGCGCAGGTGCTGCGGTACGAGAGAATGATTGCGTCATGGAACTCGGCAGGCGCCTCACGAATCGCCTCAACTGATTTGAGAACCTTTTTGATGGTGGACGCTGCGTGCTTGCCGACGACATTTTTGTGCAGTTGGCTGCTGAGGACCTGGTTGAACATGGCTGCCGAGGACGCCAATATGATGCTTGACCCTGCACCTCTGAATGTGTATTGACCGGAGGTTGCCGCAGCTTGGTGGTCAGGTATGGCATTCACGAGAACCACGATCGAAACGGTCAAGATGGACGCATAGGAACCGCCGGTGAGAGCAAACGTCAAGCCCTGCCCAACGGCTGTGCCCGCCACTGAATTGGGGAACAAGCTCTGGCACAGCCAGCCCGTAGCTGCTAAAACAAAGACTGCTCCCGAAAGCGCCCACAACTTGTAGTACTTGCCAGTGCGCTGCATGATGATGCCCGCGCCCAGCGAGCAGGTCGAGCCGCCCACAAACTGGAAAATCAGACGATGCGAGATTTGCTTGGCACTATAGTTGAGGCAAGCTGACCAAAAAATGGGGCCATAGTACATGAATGTGTAGCTGATGCCGCTCTTGAAAAAATTGGACGCATAAACGCACATCGAGGTGCGGTTGCTGAACAGGAATGTGGGCAGCACAGGCTCGATCGCCTTGTGAGTTTCCCAGTACACAAACAGTGCCATGAGCGCAGCGGAGCCCACAAACGCGCCTACAATGGGCACACTGAGCCAGGGGAACTGGTTACCGCCGGTGGTAACGCCGAGCATCAGGAGGCACATGCACGACGAAAGGGAGAAGCAGCCAACCAGGTCAACACGCTCAAACGAGCTACGGCGAACTACGTGCCCAGCGAGCTCCGAGTCCTCGGCCAGGACCTCGTCCTTTGGCTTGGAGTTGGGCATCAACATGCTCAAAACAACAATTGATGCCACAGAAAAGGGTACCTGGACAGCAAAGGCAAGGCGCCAGCCCGAGTAATCCTGGGAAATACCACCAATAATACCGCCAAGACCAGCACCGGCACCAAACACCAGGTTTCCAATGCCCTGGTACACACCTCTGAGCCGAGCAGGCACATAGTCTGTCATTGTGATGGAGCCCATTGAGAGCATTGCGCCGGCGCCAATACCGTTCAGCACGCGGCCAACCAATAAAATGGAAAAAGTGTGTGCCATGGCGCATAGTTGGCACCCAAGCCCAAACGTAAAAGTGCCAAATGCCAGGATACGTTTGCGGCCATAAATGTCACTGAGCTTTCCGTACAAGGGCTGAAACGCGCTAAATGCCACAAGATACGCGGTAGCGACCCACGAAATGTTATCGAGGACTTTGAGGTCGTCCGAGATCGCGGCCAGTAGGGTGGTGACGATCGTACTATCTGCCGCCGCCAAAAATGTACCAAACCAAAGAGCAGCAAAGATTGTAGCAGTGCGAGGGTCTTTGAGAGGTCCCAAAGCCGATTGAGACTTTGCAGGCCCTGTAGAGGCCGGTGTCTCGGGCCTGATCAGAGGCTCAGATTCAGTCATACGGATAAGCGTGATGCACGGGCCTTGCATGAATACATAGCGAGCGTAGAGTCATACGTGGTTTAATTTTTTGGACACATCGACAAACTGATTTCTCGAAAAATTCTCAGGTGATTGCCACAATCCACATGCGAGACGATGTCAGGCATGCCACAATATCTCTAGCGTAGCAACCACCTTATGGGGCCGGTTGATAGCATGTCCAAGTGTAAAAAGTAGCTATTTGCCGGATCTACAACGCCCAGTAGCGGCCGTAGAGAGCGCAAACTAGTCAACTCAACTTAATAACTCGGCTTGCCATGCTCCACATTGTGCGCAAACAGCCCCTTCAATGGGTTGGCAACGGCTTTCCTATTCACAGAGCTATTGATCCTGCTACCCTTGGTCGAAAGCTCAACCCATTTGTGCTACTAGACTACCTCGCACCCTACAAATTCGAGGCTACATCTACTCCAAAGGGAATCGAGATGCACCCGCACCGTGGGTTTGAAACAGTGACAATTGCCTACTCAGGGCATCTCACACACAAAGATTCTGCTGGGAATACTGGCACTATCCATCCCGGCCATGTACAATGGATGACGGCCGGTTCAGGCATCGAGCACGAGGAGAAACACAGCACAGAGTTTTCCAAACAAGGAGGCCTGATAGAGCTTGTGCAGCTATGGGTAAATATTCCATCAAAGGATCGCTGGGCCCCTCCTGCATACCAGACTCTGACAGAGTTCCCCAAAAGAGACGGCATTGAAGTCATCTCTGGCAGCTACAATGGCCTCGAGGGCCCCGCGAAAACGTTCACACCAATGGATCTTCTCAATGTAGATGTTGATGGCTCCGTGGATCTTGTCTTGAAGCAAGATTATGTCTCCTCAATCCTTGTGCGCCGTGGGCCCCTCACGATAGATGACGAGGTGCTTGAAGCAGGTGATCTTGCCGTTGTGAAAAACGACGTCACACTCGAGGGCCAGGGCACATGCGTAGTACTGAGTGCAGAGCCGCTTAAACAGCACTATGAAACTCGAGGGCCCATGGTGATGGACACCAACGAGGACCTGAGGCAAGCGTTTAGAGACTACAGACAAGGCAAGTTGATGCGCGACTCGCCGCGCACCGACGACTAGTAAAAGTGGTAGATATTCATTGAGATAACTCCTGGTTGACCTATGGCTCATATAATCAGTCTGAGAAGACTGCTCCAGGGCAACACACCGGTGAACGACATCAATTAAAGAATATATTTTAAACCTGAAGCTACACCAAAACTCTAAATGATGTATGGTGCCATGCGGTTGCAGGCACAGACGTTCTGCTCAATCTGAGACAGTAGCGTGGGCTCAAGCTCCGATTGCAATCTGTGCAAGAGCGGCTGACGCTCGGGCTCATACTCAGGAGGTTCCCAATTTAGGATGGATAAGGGACCAACGGTGTTTTCAGACTCTGAAGAGCCAACAGACGTATTTCTAGACTCTGGGTCGGCCGAGGAAGCATCGAGGCGACGGCTGAGATCGGATCCAGGTGTGTAGGGAGGTGTGGGGGAGCCAGAAGAGGTGTTTTGAGGAAATGAAGTCACCCGATTTCCGTCAAAGTCGTCGAAATTGGGCTTGATGCGGCAATACTTGGGCTGTCCAGAGGATTGAGGCCGTAGAGTGGTGAGGTTGAACAGGCGGGGCGAAGTAAATGTAGGTGCCGTAAATGTAGGGGGAGGCGGCGGCGACGGCGATGGAGGCAGCTGCCTAGCAGACTCAAAGTCAGGAGCGCCAGTACAATAGTTGATGGGCCTCTCAAGTACCCCTGGGCAGAAAATGTAGCTGTCGCTGCACTCGAACTGCACAATAAAATCATGGAGCATCACATAAAAGTTGGCACCGGTACAGTAAATCTCAAGAATACTCTCAAGGTCAAGATTAGTGAAGCCCAAAGGGTCGACGTCGCCGGCGAGTCGATGGCGCACAGAAAAGTTTGTAACGGTAAATGGAACGCCTGCTAGAGTAAGAATCATACATACTTCAAGTCTACAAGCGCTAGTCTTATAGAAAATCTGCAGCGGGGTCTATGATTTAGAAGGCAATGCATGGCATGTGCATTGCGTATGCGATGCATGATGCAGCTTGAGCCTCTTGTTCAATTCATCGAGACAGCTACTGGAATCCGATCACTATTATAATTAAGATAATCACCTATGATAAATGCCGAGCCCAGAAAAATGGCTCTTATAACGAGTAGACACGCACGATCTACTTTGTGGGGCTGTGCGGGGCACTGCACCCGCCGCACCTGGCTGCACATGCGAGCACGTGAGGTGTAAAAAAAGAATTTATTTAGCTCAATAAATGCTCCGATGACCATAAGAGTGGTAGTCCGAGCAGTGATTGTAGTTTATTTTATTAGGTATAGATCGAGCTTCAGGGGCACCTACCGTGGGCCAAAAAAGGTCATGGTAGAGCGCTTCTTTTATAGGTACAACTTTTCTCGTCCGAGGCCCCGCGCTGTAGTGGGCTCATCCTGATGGCTAACGGCTGTTCTTGGCCCTAAACCCCACTGGTTTTTACGACTCGATCCCCGTTAGAGAGCTGAAATGTGGCGCGGTTGAAGTTCTTGGAAAGTAGATGCGGTGTTACGCTGCGGGGCTCTCTGGCCTGAAATACAGGGTGTGGGGAACTCGCTCGGGTATAGTGGGACCGACCGATCAGGGTAGGGGCACAAATCGGCATGTGATGTGTAGAAGCGTCTAGTGGCGGAATTGAACTGACAATGGATAAGTTTCTATTTTTGTGGGCCTCTATGTAGAATTTTTCACGGTCATTGAGCCAAAATGAGTTGGCTTGCACGACCGGGCCGGGACAAGCAGTGAGTGTCCGGGGCAATAAGTGAGTGTCCCTGACCAGCCAAGAAAAAGAAATAGCTTTTTGGAAGGGATGTAGCCCCCCGATCGGCAAAGGGGTACTCTGTGAAGCGCAGCAGGGGCCCGTGCATGTGCATGTGCATGTGCACGACGCGGGAGGCGAGCCAGGGTGGGGCCTGCTCGCCACGATGGGGCCTGCTCGCCACGATGGGGCCTGCTCGCCACGATGGGGCCTGCTCGCCACGATGGGGCCTGCTCGCCACGATGGGGCCTGCTCGCCACGATGGGGCCTGCTCGCCACGATGGGGCATGCTCGCCACGGTGGAGCCTGTTCGCCACACCCAAGTTTTTCTACCGCGCTGTTTGCCGCGTATCTATGGCTCAAATGAGAGTGGACCATGACCTACCTCAAAAGGTGCACTCGGCAATGGAAATAGAATCCATTTTTTCCCCGGAGCGTATGAATTCACATAGCCAAGTACTTTTGAAGGGGGGCGCCCTCATCAATTAAACGCAACGAATAGAATTATATGCTTTATTAGCTCTACACTTAGGCAGAAGCGGCCTTCTCGGCGTGGAGCTCGGCCATACGGTTGAGGGCAGAGCCGGCCTTGAACCAGCCAATCTGCTCGTCGTTGTAGGTGTGGGTAAGAGTGACCTCGTATGAGTCGCCCTCCTTGGGGTGGACGACCATGGTGACGGGCTTACCGGGAGCCAAGTCCTTGAGGCCAACGAGGTCGATGCGGTCGCTGGGGTTGATCTTCTCATAGTCCTCGCCGTTGGCAAAGTTGAGGGGCAGCAGACCCTGCTTCTTCAAGTTGGTCTCGTGGATACGGGCAAACGACTTGGTGATGATGGCAAAGCCGCCGAGGTAGCGGGGCTCGAGCGCGGCGTGCTCGCGCGAGGAACCCTCACCAAAGTTGTCACCACCGATAACAACCCAACGGACACCCTCGTCACGGTAGGCAATGGCGGTCTCGGGGACGCCGTCCCACTTGCCAGTGTCCTGGTTCTTGACGTTGTTGGCCTCGCCGTTCTCGGCGTTGATGGCACCAATCATGTAGTTGTTGGAGATGTTCTGCAAGTGACCGCGGTACTTGAGCCAGGGGCCGGCCTGCGAGATGTGGTCGGTGGTGGTCTTACCGAGCGACTTGATCAGAATGGGCATGTTCTTACCGTCCTGGCCGTCCCACTTCTTGAAGGGGGTCAGCTTCTGCAAACGGTCAGAGCTGGGGCTGATCTCGACCTGGACGCTGGCGCGGTCCTTAGGAGGAGCCTTGTAGGTGTCCTGGCCACGGTCGTAGCCCTTGAAGGGGAGACCCTCGCCGTGGGGCTCCTTGAGCATAAACTCAGAGCCGTCGGCGGCCTTGAGCTTGTCGGTGAGGGGGTTGAAGCGCAGGTCACCGGCAATGGCGTAGGCGGTAACCATCTCGGGGCTGGCAACAAAGGCGTGAGTCTGGGGGTTGCTGTCGTTACGGCCGGTAAAGTTGCGGTTGTACGACGAGACAATGGTGTTCTTGTCGCCCTTCTTGATGTCGCGGCGGTCCCACTGACCAATGCAGGGGCCGCAGGCGTTGGCAAGCACCATACCGCCAAAGTCGGTGAAGGTCTGGAGCTGGCCGTCGCGCTCGATGGTGGCGCGCACCTGCTCGGAGCCGGGGGTGACGGTGAAGATGGCCTTGGACTTGAGGCCGTGGTTCATGGCGTCAATGGCAATGTTAGCCGAGCGGGTCATGTCCTCGTACGACGAGTTGGTGCACGAGCCAATGAGGCCGACCTTGACCTCGAGGGGCCAGTCGTTAGCCTTGGCAGTCTCGGCCATCTTCGAAACGGGGGTGGCGAGATCGGGGGTGAAGGGACCGTTGACGTAGGGCTCAAGGGTGCTGAGGTCAATCTCAATGTGCTCGTCGTACTCGCAGCCCTCGTCGGCGCTGAGCAGGTCCTTCTGGTAGAGCTTGGCAAACTCCGAGATGCTGCCGCGCTCGGTGGCCTCAAGGTACTTGGCCATACCCTCGTTGAAGGGGAAGGTCGAGGTGGTGGCACCAATCTCGGCGCCCATGTTGCAGATGGTACCCATGCCGGTGCAGCTAAGGGTCTCGACACCGGGGCCAAAGTACTCGACAATCTTGCCGGTTCCGCCCTTGACGGTGGTGATACCGGCGACCTTGAGGATGATGTCCTTGGCCGAGGTCCAGCCGTTCATGCGGCCAGTCAGCTTCACACCAAGGTACTTGGGGGCCTTGAGCTCCCAGGGCAGGTCGGCCATGACGTCGACAGCGTCGGCACCACCGACACCGATCGCGAGCTGGCCAAGACCGCCGGCGTTGGGGGTGTGCGAGTCGGTACCAATCAACAGAGCACCGGGGAAGGCGTAGTTCTCGAGGATGATCTGGTGGATAATACCCGAGCCAGGGCCCCAAAAGCCCATGTTGTACTTGGCAGTGGCGCTGCTCAAAAAGTCATAGACCTCCTTGTTGATGTCAATGGCGCGCGCCAAGTCGTCGGGGCCGCCGGTGCGGGCCTGGATCAAGTGGTCGCAGTGCACGGTGGAGGGGGTGGCGACCTGGTCCATACCAGCAGACATAAACTGCAAAATGGCCATCTGGGCAGTAGCGTCCTGGCAGGCAACGCGGTCGGGGCGCAGCTTGAGGTACGACACACCGCGCTCAATCTCCTGGCCGTGGGGGTCGTCAAGGTGACCGTAGAGAATCTTCTCACCGTAGGTAAGGGGGCGGCCAAGGCGCTCACGAACAATGTTGACGTTCTCAAGGTTCTTCTTGTAGTTGATAAAGGTGTGGTCCTCCCACACGTTCATGTGGACCTTGGAGTCCTTGGTCAAGGCCGAGTAAAAGCGCGCGCTGTGGCGTGCGTACTGAGATCTCGACAGCATGCTTGGGAAAAAACGCGGAGGGAGATGTCAGCGGTATTTAAGCCGTGGCATGTGCAGGCTGCATTATGCACCCTGATGCAAATCGCCGGCTCGTCATTGGCTGAGAGCCCGTTGGCGAGTCCTAACCCTAGGCCGACTCGGACCGGCGTTTAACGCTGCCCCCTGGCATCAATTCTAATGCCACGCAGAGTGATAATTCCTTCTATACACCCAATCTATACAGTTTGCGCCGCCCCTGTTCACGTGGTTTGGCCTCGTTTCCTTGCGCTTGCATGCAAATTTCGCTGACAATTACGCAGGTACAATTGGCCCATGGATACAAGGCATAAATTCCAATATCACATATAACGCCTGCTGCCTCTTCTACTTGAAATTTAGTCCCTGCTAATAGCTAGTTTGTAGTTTTTACTCTGAAAAATGTCTAGGGAATTTATGTTTAACCGAGTTGATTGGATGCATAGATAGACCCACACAAAGGCCCCCCTGCCAACGGCTCCAGGGGGCCAACGCCCCTTGGCAACAAACGCATGCTAACCGCGCCGTGCAGGCACTGCAGCATACTGCATCATACTGCAATTGATCTATTTTGTACACATCACCCACCCAATTAAATAAACAAACCGCTAAACGTCCGCAGTGAGTACCTAGCCTCCACTAACATAGTTTGCTGAGTACTTGCCCACAATCTTGCGTAGCGCGTGTCCCAGCTGGTTCCAGGGGAAGACCTTGACGTCTTTTTCAATGTTACGGGGGCGCGGCGGCTCAAACTTCATAATTAATCGGAAGAATGTCTCGAGCTCTTGCTTGGTCTTTGAGATAGTGAGCGGCTTGCAGACCTCTAGATTGCGCCGCACGCGGTTTTTCTCCTCCACCGAGAACCGC
This sequence comes from Wickerhamiella azymoides, assembly GCA_030563245.1. Classification (NCBI taxonomy): domain Eukaryota; kingdom Fungi; phylum Ascomycota; class Dipodascomycetes; order Dipodascales; family Trichomonascaceae; genus Wickerhamiella; species Wickerhamiella azymoides. The sequence continues at coordinate 46,694 of JAKUBN010000024.1, read as the reverse complement.
TGATTGATAATTAGCTCCAACAAAGTAATACAATCGACACTCGTCACATAAAACTCATTGCGCTCTTTCCAAAATATGCAAGAAATTACCGTTGTGGACTGGTCGTACTCCTCCTTGTGTATAGGGTGAAATTTCAGGCGTATAGAAGAGCCCTCCTGAACTCTTTCAAAAAACACAAGTCGCCGGCTTGCGGCGAGCTCCTCCTCGGTCCAATTGGCAGTCATGTCTGCGAGCTCGCCGTCGATGGCGAGATGGGCTTGTTGCCGCGAGCTGGCGCTGGGCGCAGGAAGTGGCTCAAATCCCCCGTATCCGCTCAAACTCCATCCACTTGAGGCTTGAGTCAAGGCACTAGTGCGCACGAGCTGCGGGATGTTGGACGAGATTTGCAGCTGGTGCTGGGGCGGCGGTCTAAACGACGAGCCCGTGACCAGGGCGCCGTGGTTATGGCCATGGCTATGGTGGCCTGTGCTTGAGGATGGAAAGTAGCCCCTTGCCTCGCCATATGCTGGTGGCAACATCTGCTGTTGCTGGGGCTCCTCTGTCTTCCACGCGCCCAGAGGCAGCATAGGCTGCGGCGGCTCAGCGCGTAAATGGCCTTGTGAGGGCAGAGCCCACGCCGGCTGGACGTTATGGCGAGGCTGATGAGCCGGCATGCCGATAAATTGCTGGCCAGGCGCTGGCTGCTGGTAGTACCCTTGGACCGGCGGCACGAACCTCGCGGGGTACTGCTCCTGCTGGGCTACAGCTGCAGGCATCCATGATGTTTGAGGCTCAAGCGACTGCTGTTGCTGTGGCTGCGCTAGCTGAGGCTGCGGGTGTACTTGTGCCAACGCGGTAGAAGGAGGCTGCGACAATGGTGCAGCTTGCTGTGAAGCTAATGTCGGCGGCTGCTGTTGTGGCTGCTGCTGCTGCTTTTGCTGCAAGTTTGGCGCTGATGTTTGCGATTGCTTGCCTTCCGTTTGCTGCGCTTGGTGGTATTGCTGAGAATCTGGGGACTCGTACTCACTGTCGCCCTCGCGCGACTGTATGCGAGAGCCTCGAGCCTCTGAAAACGACTTGAAATTGCGCTTGCGCTCAGGATCAAGTTCATTCTCTCTCCGAGGGTGATAAGTCCCTGGAGGGTAATAGTACTGGCTCGCGGACTGCGGAGGCAGCGTGCCGTACACTGGGTCGGGCGGGCGGCCGCTGGCTTCCGGCAGTGCGAGCCGTTGTCTCGTAGGGGACGCTGCTTGTTGCATCTCAAATCCCCTAGCGTCACTTTCGGCATGATATGAGGTGGTGTATTCCGGTTTTGATCGGCCAGAACTCGGGGAGGTTGGTCGAGAGTAGTTGGAGCACATGCAATGCTTCTAGTTTATGCTTGAATGCGATCTCAAGAATGTTTGCGCGTGCTTTGTTTTTCTTGCTTTCTGCCCGTTCAAACCTCTCGAATGGTTTTCGAAAACTTAATCCGTACCGTATACGCTGTCTTATGTTTGGGTCCGTCCTAACGCTTGTTTTTCATGCATGTACCATGAAACTTGCGCTGATGCAGAGACTATGTCACGCTTGATTCAAATTTCCGGAAGGCTATGACGATTGGTGCTTCTTGTCGACGTAAATCACAGGCTAATCAAATCTAGACAGGGTTTTTGCCGTACTGAATAGAGATTTTAGCAAAGATGAATAGATAGCAGTTGGTCTCTGAAATTTGATGGCTTAACTAGTGCACGAGTAGACCTTGTGGGGGGTATACTAGTGTGGCGAGTGTTTAATTGGAGCAAGCAGGAAAACAACAACTCAACCAACTAGAGCGCCAACTGAGACAAATAGTGCTAGTTTGCCGATATAAATAAGCATTACTTGCGGCGGTGTCTAAAAATTGCATCGCGACGTGCAAGCGTCCTGCACCACTTCTCGGCTAATGGGGAGTGTCGGGATATCACCCGGTGAGTCCACCAAACAAATTGCATATAGTTGTTATTTTTGTCTATTTTTTCTATTGATAGTCTATGCCCGACGCCCGTTTTCCCAAGCTTTTTCTGTGCAGCTGCGGCTGAGAGTCTACTCGATGCAGGGCACGATGGGGTGCATATACAATCCGTTTAAAAAATAATACAGGCGACCCATATAAAAAGGTGATATTCCCGCCCACCCGAATGTTTGGATGCATGTCTCAGACGCGCGTTCTAGTGGCTGCGTTGAGAGGCTTGGCTAAAAGATGTGGATAGTTTTGGGGCGTGAAACGAGGGCCAAAACTGGTTTGGGGCGAGCGATTGACCTCAAAAGGAACAAAACAATATTTGTAGGCCAAACCGGTGCCTCAAACTCTCTCAAAACGATCTGCACCCCCCTGAGTGAGAAATGCAGGTACGTGCATGGGCGGCAGCCCGTGGTGCCTAGGAGTGGCTCGAGATGGGCCTGGCGGTGTCCACGGCGTTGTGATTTTAGCGGCGTGGAAAATCATAGATTAAACTGCTGCAGAAATTGACCCCTCCATCTGAGATTGCATTGCGTTGCATATGCATAACGCATGTATCATGTGAGCTCTGTAATTTGCAGGCCATGGTCGGCTGCGCGAGTGCAGCGGCCAAGCGAGCGTCGGGGTTAGACAGGGCATGCATTGTGTGGCACATACTGCATTTAAAATGTGTAGATTTTAGCCAAGTACCAGGGCCAGGAGGGCCTCTGGGGAGTGGGGGGTCCGACGAGAGTTTAGAGACGCCATGCATTGCGGCGTAGGGTCAGGTTTGTGTGGTCGCTAGTAATAGATATGCGTCAGGTGGTTCGTGCACCGGCAGCGAGAAATCTTGAGCCATAGAAATGTAACGCCACACAAAACAGGTTTCGAGACAATGCCCCCCATTGTCTTTCGCTAATTTCGCCTATTGAATCACTGAGGGCAGGTAAGTGCATGTGAAACGGCAAACGCCATGAGTGCAGGGAGGTGTTGGAAAAAAGAAATGTAGTCTATCTAGCTGCTATTTTTGCGGAAGTAGGCCTTGACGCTGAAGTACTCGGCGACGCTGAGAGCAATGACGCCGGCAACGACGCCAAACGCGAGCGGGGCAGTGAGGGTGCCCTGGCGGTTCTGCTGGCTCAAATAAGTCGTGGCAGCCGAGGCGGTGACGGCAGTGAAGAGCACGGTAGAGCTGACGGCGGGGTCGCGCAGCTCCTCGACGATGCGGTCGCCTGTCTTCTCAATGTTCTCGCTGGCCTTCTTGGCGTCCTTTTGCAGCTCCTCGACCACGCGCTCGGTAGTCTCCTTGATGGCCTCGGCAGCACGCTCGGCCTGCTCCTCGACGCGCTCGGCGATCGTTTGCTCGCCGGTGGCCTTGTCGATGTTTTTGTTGACCTGTTTGGCGGTGGCGTTGACGGCATCCTTGGCGTCGTCTCCTACGCTCTTGGCGGCTTTAGAGGCGTCCTTGGCGACCGAATCGGCGGCGTTGGAGACGTCCTTTTGGATATCCTTGGCTTGCTCAGACATGACAAATGAGATACCCCAGAGAGCCCTGGGAGTGCATGAGATTGGAGATTATGTACGGTTAAGGTTGGGACCTGCGGGGGTAACGGGGTAACAGGGGTGTGTGCAGGTGTGTGTGCAGGTGTGTGCAGGGAGGCAGGGGTGTGTGCAGGGGAGCGGAGGGGCAAGAGTTGCCCCGAGCAGGTGGGCCGAGGTATGTTCAGGGGTGTGTGCAGGGGCAGGGCAAGAGAGCTGAGGGGGGAGCTGAGCTCATATGTACTATAAATATTATCGCTGGGGCAGAATACCCTGCAGAGAGCGCGGCAAAGGCGGCATGGCGCCCTGCGGCAGCTTGATGGAATTGATGTCGGGCAGGTTGAGGCGCGGCCGCGGCGGTTCCTCGACGGTGGGCGGCGGCGACGGCGCCTTTTGGACGCTGAGCGGGTTGCTGCGGGGCGTCGGCCGCGGCGTCGGGTACTTGGAGGTCCTGCGGGCCTTTTGCACGCGCTTGGGCTGGGCGACCGCAAAGTACGGCGGGTGCGACTTGCGCACGTCGTCGAGCACGAGCGCGTCGGTCTTGTCGACCTGGTACCACACATAGTACGACTTGCTGCGGGTGTATTTGTGCATCTTTTCGGTCATGTGCTTTCGGGCGAGCGGCGGCGGCTCAAAGCACTGCTCCACAATCGAGAAGAAGCGCGCGGGGACCTGCTTGATTGTGATTGTGAAGGGGGTGTAAAAGCCGCGCTCGACGTGGAGAAACGACACCAAAATGTCGGTGTTTGGCATCAGCTCAATGATCGAGTCGCGCGGGATCAGGAACCGGTCGTTTGGGTTGTCGTTGAACTCGATGGCGAGGGAGGATGCGGGCGTGGCGGGTGCGTTTGGGGCCGAGTTTGGGGCTGTGGTGGGTGCTTTTGAGTCGCTGGGGGGAGGGGTAGAGGTTGTTGTAGGGGCAGGGGTCGCAGGGGCAGGGGCAGGGGCCGCGGGTGTTGTGGGGGCCCCCTGCCCAGGAACCAGCTCCTTGGCCTTTTGAATGTACTTTTGAAACTCGGCCACCAGCTGCGGCGACGCCTTGCCTGAGGCGACTTCGGCCATCAGCTTGGCCAGCGCAGGGTCCTCGCGGGCCATTTGCTGCAGCTTGCGGATCACCGCCTGCTGGTCGGGGGCGGCTGTGGGGGGTGGCCTGGCGCGCACGGGAGGGGCGTCATCCTCGCGGCAAGTGTACAGTTTGCCCACAAACCGGTGCAACCCCATAATAAACACCGAATCGCACAGCTTGGTGAGGCGAGTGAACGGCACAGCGGTCTCGGGCTGCTCAATTCGCGACTGCTGCTTGCGGCTGGTTGTGGTGTTGAACATGGTCCCACTCAGGTACGCGTTGCGCGAGGCGTGCACAGACATGGCCAGCGTCTTGCTCTGCTCCTCACTGAGGGGATTGCTGAGCTCCGCGGGGTCCGGTTTGTGCTCGGTGACTGGCATCTTGTTTATGAGCTCGTAGGGGTACTCGGGGCGCGGCCGGTTTTTGAGCGTCAGCCGTTTGGGCTTGCGGGGCACGGGTGCCTCGATTACGGGCACTTCTTGCTCGTCTTCGGGCTCTGAACTGGCGCGACTGAGACGGGCGCTTCTGCGCATGCTGACAAGGTTGGGAGAGGCAGGGATGGTGGAGCGGGTGCTGGGGGAGGTGCTGAGGGGATGGGGCGCAGAGCTGAAAAAAGTTTATATTTGCTACACTTTAGACTCAATCAACTCATAAATGTAAAACTTGGCCCGAAAGGGTCTTCAATAACCTCTAGGGTAAACAAAGGTGCGCCTGGGTGCTGGGGGATGGGGTGTGGAGCCGAGTTTTCAAAGGCACTTTGTGGTTACCACAGCAAAGACAGCCTTTTTTTGGTATCTCATTTCCTCAGGGGGCTCAGGCTTAGGCAGGCCCCGGACACCCCAGGCAGGCCCCAGGCAGACCCAGCGTGTTGAGGAGTTTATTCTTGTTCAGCTGGTAAATTTGTGCGCGATGAGCTTGTGTGGCCCACGTGGATCACCTTGGAGCTGTAGGGGATGGAGTGGATGTGCTACAATATGCTGGGTCACAATATGCTGTAGCACATTTGGGCCAGCCCCAGGCAGACTCCACAAAAAGTTAAATTATAAATTACAACGGTTAGACAACGGGCTTTTGGCTGTCGAGGCTGACGCTGGTCTTTTCAATGCCGGCATCAATCAGGCTGCCCTCGTCATCGTCGTCGCGGCGTTCGGGGCCGACCAGCGTAATAATTAAGACGTAGCCAAACACGGCGCCCATGAGGATGGCCATGACCTTGCCGTAGTCGTAAATGTCCTTGCCGCCCTTGGGGTTGGGGAGCGGGAACTGGGTGCCGATGCGGGCCTCGATGGTGGATGCCGCACTCGACGCAAGGTTACCGAGCTGGTACGAGATACCAACGACAAAAGTGCGCAGCGCCTCAGGCGACAGCTCGCTGAGGTGGATGGGGATAACGCCCCAGGCGCCCTGGACGCACATTTGAAAGAAAAATACCGCAGCGTTGATGCCGCTAAAGTTCGTGCTGAATCCCCAGGGGTAGACGAGGGCACCGCCCACGATGCAGCACAAGATGAGCGACAGGCGGCGGCCCACAAACTGGGAAAGGTGGCCCACAATGATACCTCCCGTGAGCGCTCCCAAGTTGGCCACCGAGTTGGCGATGGTGCTCTGGTTCTGGCTGTACTGGAACTGCTTGGTGAGGCGCGTGGGGAACAGGTCCTGCGAGCCGTGGCTCATAAAGTTCATGCCGGTCATGAGCAGCACCATGTAGATCATCATGAGCCAGTGGGTCTTGACACCTTTCTTTGCCTGCTCGCCAAAGCTCTTGGCGAGGTTACCGCGCTCGGCGTTCATGGCGGTGTAGTGGCGGGTCTCGCCGAGGCAGAGGCGCCACGCGATAATAAAGCCCGGCACGCACGACGCAAACCAGTACAGCGGGCGCCAGCCGTGCTTTGTGGTGTTGACGAGCGCGCGCGAAAACACAACAACCAATAAATATCCAAACGCGTAGCCCTGCTGCAGCAGCCCGGACACAAAGCCGCGCGCCTCAACGGGGCAGTCCTCGAGCGCGGTGGCGGCGCAGTTTCCATAGATACCGCCCATGGCGATGCCAAACAGCGCGCGCACGCCCAGAAACTGCTTGTAGGTTGTGATGAAGGAGGTGCCCAGCTCGAGGGCAATAAACATGAGGCAGTTCACAATAAACGGCCACTTGCGGCCCCACTTGTCGGCGGCAAGACCAAAGATCAGCGCGCCCACCGAGCGCAGCATCAGCACCAGCGTGATACCCCAGGTAATGTCGGCAGTGCTCACATTGAGCGTCTCTGCAATGTCGGTCACCGTGAGCGACACGCTGAAAAAATCAAACGCGTCCCAGGTCCAGCCGAAAAACGCAACGCCGATTTGCGACCAGGTGCGGGCATCGATCTGCCGAAGAGGGGGGAACGGGTTCAGCTTGTCCTTGTGCTTCTTCCACGACGGGGGGCGGAGCGTGGGAATACGCGACTTGAAGTACAGCTTGATTGAAGGCCAGCTCAAATCGGGGCCAACTTCTTCTGTGTGGTCCATATTTTCTTTCTTTCAAGGGTGACTAGTTGCCTATCTGAGGCGCCAAAGGGGGGCCTCTATATACATGGCTGCACGGCCTGCATGACCGCGGGGAGGATATGTAGGGTAAGGGTTGTGTGTAATGCTTCGTTCATGCTATAGGCTGCACACCTATTATCAAGAAAATTTTGAGCCCTAGGAGCTAGCCGATATGCTAATTTTTTTTCGCACGGGGTGTCGAGGAATATAGCTTCGCCATAAAACGATAACTACGCCGGGTGTTGACGGTCAACACGATATCTGCCGGCTTGACTCGAGCGGGGAGGCGTTGAGCAGCGTATGCCAGCAGCTGCAGACCCCACAACCCCCGTGGGGCCCCATCCAAGTAGTCTGCTAAGTTTTAATTTTTATGTTTGGGAGAGTAGTGGCACCGTTGACCCCCAGGTGAGACCGTCACGGCACACACGTGGGGGTGATCCCCCCCAAATGACCCAAATGACACAGGCTTCCCCGCAAAAACCACCTGCATATTGTGGGGCGATGCATAGAATCCGTACTTCATTACGATCACGTTTTGAATTTTTCACATATACCACACATCTAAAATTAGTTGTGGTGCCCCAGAATCGCCGCCAAGGCAGTTTTTCCGTGAAATGGAAAAATATGCACGACCTGCATATCGTCTGCGTCAGACCCAATATGCTTACTATTACTGTAGCGTAACTTTTACTCGGCTTCTGCCCTTGGTCGCTTCAAGTCGACTCCGTCGACTATCGCGTTGAGCTCAGCAATCTCTTTACCAGCTCGTTGTTGGATCGATTTATATTTTGGCTGCGTGTTGTCGCCAACTTTTTTCGGCATGGGCTCGGACAAGGCGGTAGCCTGAATGACCTCATCCTGCCAGACAATAGCCGGATTGTTGTAGCGTAACGGGTCGTAACCTCTAGCCATAGTTAAATTGGAGACCAGCTGCTCGGCCGTAGATTTGAGCCTCGCAACAGCCTCAAGGTCCACGGGGTCGCTGGGAGGCAGATCGCCAAGGTGCCTGATCGAGTCACTGGTCGGGATCGGGACGAGGTGCAGCCCAGACGGGTAGCGCTGGACCCCTGGCTGGTCGCTAAAGTATTTAGCCTCTGTAGGGACAAGCAAACAATTGAACGGCGCGCTGTTTCTGCGAAACGTGGCGCTCGCGATGGCGTACTGCCTCTTTTTCAGGAGAGCCTGCCAAATGGCGATAAACGCGCGCGTCGAGCCACTTAGGTCACCTTCGTAGGGATAAATAAATGTAGAGTGCTTGATGTGGGGCATAAACTTGCACGCATCGCGATCAATCACCTTGAGGATCCGGATCGACGGCTCTTGAAAGAACTTGAGCTGCTCGAGCTGCTCAGTGTCGATGGGCCCCAAATACTCGGTGCCCACTTTTAGGGCCAACTTGCACTCATCCCTCTGCACCTCTTTGCCCGATTTCGTCACTAGCAAAGTGGTCTTTGTGGTCGCCACAGTCTGAGTTTCGCCCTCGATCTGAATGGGCACCGCAGACGCCGGTTTGCGCACTGAGTAGAGGTTGTATCCTTTGACGTTAGCCACGGGCGCACCCTTGAGGTAAATTTTGCAGTTGAATACGCTGCGCTTGGGAGTGGCACTGGCGGCTACACTGCCAAAGACGCTCCCGGGTTCAACGGGCTCGAGCGACGGCTGGAGCGACTCGATGGGCGCATAACTCAGGCGTTCCCAGAATTTGCCCACATTGAAGCGTTTGCCAATAAATAAGGGGGTGATCGAAACACCCTTCTCGACCAAATCTCGGCACCTCGTCTCGGCGACCGCGGCAAGCTTGGGGTCAGGACACGGATCGTCGTTTGTACTGAGCCAGACGACCCGCCGATGCGCCTTGTGGTCGATTTTCTCGAATTGCTGGCCAGCAGCAAACAAAATGTCCGCCAAGTTGTAGGCCGTCGGCTGCAGCACACTGGCGAACTGGGATTCGCTCTCGCACAGCCGCCTGAGGTCCTTGACTGCGCGCGAATCCTGGACTCCCAGGGGCAAAAAGGGTAGGCAGGCGTTTTGGTAGCCCTCGGCACCGTAAAACATGAGCCCAAAATAGTTTTGTGGCGACGCAAGCATGGTCATTTTGAGGCATTGAAGAGCGGCCTGCAGCGCTGTTTTGACGTGGTTTTCCGGCCCGAGGCTTGTGCTCGAGACCTCAATCGCAAAGAGGAGCGCATCCTTGGTTTCCTCCATGTGCCTGCTGGGGTGCCTGGGGTAGTCAGATGATTCGGTGGGAGGGTGCCCAGGGTGCCAGGGGTGCCGAGGGAGTGGATGGACTGGTGAAAGTTTCCCCAGGCTGCTGGAAAATATTGTCTATTCTATCTATAGTCGTAAATCATCTATTCCAAACGTACCAAAGTACCCCTCGTAGTCGGTGTTTAGTGCGCACGCCTTGGTCAAAAAATCGGTGCTTGCCAACAACCGATCCGACGCTGCCTTGAGTACCGACTTGCCCTGTTTGGCGTTGGAGGGCGGCTCGTTACGTAGGGCCACCAGTAGCACCTCCTCGTCGTCGCGAAGCAGTTGAGGAATTTCATTGAATAAAGAGGGCTGGTGCGACACGGCAATGATCACCAGGTCCCGAAACAACTCAATTGAGGTGTCGGTCTTGCGAATATTGGTCGGGTTGAGCTGTACGGCGCACCGCATCAGGTTATAGTCACGCTCCTTTTGGAACCCGAAATTCGTCTCCACAAACGCTACCACGGCAAGTTTGTGGTAGAGGTTGTCAGGAACCCCGTACGGGTTGCCATAATCCGAAATATAGTCCTCCCATTTCCAGCGGCAACCAAAGAGCTGCCATACGAGGTACATTTCGCGGCGCTGTTTGGGGTTTAGGCGCTCGAGCCTTGAGTTGAAGTCGCGCGAAATGGCCTCGTCAAGACCGTACGGATTGAATTTGGCCCAGGCGGTGTCGCTCAAAAAGATTTGGCGCGATTGCCGGCAAACCGCAGAGAGTCGTACCAGGTCGACGGGGGTTACAAGAAGCGAGGCGCAATTGCGCAGCTGGAGCATGATTTGGTACCAAATGTCCACCGAGATTTGTGGCATGGGCAGTAGCACGGACCGTAGCACGAATCCCCACAATTGGTAAGACTCGCATGTGATGATCTTTCCTGGTGGGGGTTGGGTGGGGGGTGCGGCTGTTGGTGCAGCACTAACTGCTCAAATTTTTGTGCGTTTACTGGGTTTTTGGGGCTGCTTGGGGTCGCTTTTGGATCTTTTTGAGATATTTTGAGGCTCAGGGCCACCCTTCTGCTGCTGCTTGGGGCCGCCCTTACCCTTCTGCTGCTGCTTGGAGGCACCCCCCTTGGCACCCGGCCGTTTGCTCTTTCGACGAGACATAGTTGCCGGTTTATACGCCCATTCGCATTTTACTGGTCCAATTTTGGCAAACAGCTCCTCAACAAGTTTATCCCCCAGCGATTTACGCACCCCAATGACCCCATGGGCCACCTCAAGGTCGCTTTGCCCTTGCAGCTGGACGAGCGCAAACCCGTGCACGGCGCTCGCGAGAGCAAAAGGTTCACTGAGCACAGGCCCCAAATCGTTCCGGAGAACAATAACCCCGGCCAATGGGTTGCCCAAAGTCTCAATGGCAGCCATCGTCGAGTTGAACCCAACGGTGACATGCTCAAACAGGTCGGGGATGTCCTTTGGGTCACGGATTTTGGCCAGGGGGGCAATCATTCGGCCAACATGAGACGCCAGGAGCGTCGCCGTCTCTTCAGAAACCTGGGGCCACTGGGGTTTGGCCAAAACTTGGTCCAGGTCCATGAAAAATTTATAATCTTGACGACTCTCAAATGATGATTCCAGGAGACCCTGTAGCCGGCCAGCAATTTGGGCCGGGTATTTTCGCCAAACCAAAGGCTCCGGCAATTGCTAGTGCCGTGGGTGAGCTGGAAAGTACTGCGAGAGCCCAGTACATCAAGACCAACGGTAAACGGTACTTGCCCGAGCGCAACGACTATGTTATTGGCGTTGTTAGCACACGCATGGCGGAAATCTACCGCGTAACTCTGCAGCCGCAAAGCAGGCCTGTGCGGCTGGGCATTTTTGCCTTTGAGGGTGCCAACAAAAAGAACCGCCCCCAGCTGCAAGTAGGCGATGTTGTGTACGGCCGCATCGTTCATGCAGACTCCTACACCGATGCAGACATGGAATGTATCGATTCCAAGGGCAAATCGTCGGGTTTTGGGCCCCTGGTGGGTGGTACCCTCGTGCACGTTTCCCTAGGGTTTGCTCGCCAATTGCTTTTCAAGGGCCACCCCTTGCTCGAGAAACTTGGCGCCAAGCACACTTTTGAAATTGCAATAGGCATTAATGGTGTGATTTGGCTCAAGACCGAGGACGTTTTGTTGACGCTGGAAATCGCCAAGCTGCTCAAAAAGGCAGAGGACTTGAGCGTTGCCGAGGCTCTCAAGCTTGTTTAATATTTATGTTTATTGTAGATGGTGTGGTTGAGGGGTCCTCAATTGCAATGGACCCTTGCACCCTGCTCAATATATGCTGCACCCTATATGTAGCAGGGGCCCCCGCCTACGCTGACACATGGCCACCAAGACAGCTCAAAAGCGCCTGATCCGCGAGTTTAAGGACCTCCAGGAAACGCCCACAGCATACATTGAGGCGCACCCGAACGATTCCAACATTTTGGAGTGGTACTACATAATTACCGGGCCCCCAGACTCGCCCTACGAGGGGGGTCAGTACATGGGTACTCTGACGTTCCCTGCCGACTACCCGTTCAACCCCCCAGCGATTCGGATGCTCACACCTTCGGGGCGATTCGAACCCGGCGTGCGGCTGTGCCTCAGCATCAGCGATTACCACCCAAAGACCTGGAACCCGAGCTGGTCGGTGAGCACCATTTTGGTGGGATTGCTGAGCTTCATGACGAGCAAGGAGCAAACGGCGGGCAGCCTCAACACGAGCGACGACGTCAAGCGCCAGCTGGCCCGCCAAACGCACGCTTGGAACTCGAAAAACCCGCGGTTCGAGAAGCAGTTCCCCGACCTGTGGGCCGAGCAAATTAAGGCTCTCAGGCAGGAGCCGGCCGCGTCTGCGCCGAGCGTTGAGCGCAGCAGCAGCAGGGCCCAGCCGCCGCCCACGTGGCTTTACCTGGCAGGCGCCGCAATCATCTTGAGCACCCTGTACAAGGTCATGTAGTATTTATAGAGAGTTAAGGAGGAGAGTGCTAGCTAGGGCAAGAAAATCTGGAGCACCCTGTACAAGGTCATTTAGTATTTATAGAAAGTTAAGGAGAGAGCTAGGGGAGCTGGGAGAAAGCGCTCGCTAGGCCAGAGCTGCTCGTACTCTCTAGGCCAGCTTGGCCGTGGTCTCCTCGGGAGCGCCCGGAGTCACCCACTCGCCAAATTTGCCCCTCAAGTAGTGCGTCGGGCACTGGTAACCGCTGGGGTTGTTGTGGAGGTACTTTTGGTGGTAGTCCTCGGCATCCCACCAGTTGGAGATGGGCTCGATCTCGGTGACAATGGGCTTTTCAAACAGCTTTTGGCACGCCTGCACCACCTCTCTCGCCTTTTGCTGCTGTTCGGGGCTGTGGGTGTAGATACCGCTGCGGTACTGAGTGCCCACGTCGGGGCCCTGTCTGTTTGACTCGGTGGGGTTGTGCGTGCGCAAAAAGAATTCGATAATGTGCTCGTACGAGATCAGCTTGGGGTCGTACAAAATTTGCAGCGCCTCGGCGTGGTTGGTCGACCCAGAACAAACCTGCTTGTAGCTGGGGTTCTGGGCATGGCCCTGGGTGTACCCCACAACCATCCCGCGGATCGCCTTGCCACTGCCGAAATATTTTTTGTAAATGTGCTCAACGCCCCAAAAGCATCCGCCGGCAACGGTGGCGAGCTCCAGGCCATGCGCAACTGCCAAACTGGGGGAGACTGTCATTATGCCAAAGGGAGGCTTACCGAAAGATTTGGAAAAGCTGGCTGCGATCGCGTGGAATGCCGTGCTGAGCCGCCTCCGGGTGGCAGAAAAAATTAATTTGGACACAATTGGACTTTTAGAGCCTAGTCGCAAGGCTGCGTGCTTTGTGACATGGACCTTGGACGGCGATCTACGCGGGTGTATCGGCACGTTCGAGCCGGGCCCAATTGCCTTGACTGTGCGCAAGTATGCCCAGATCGCGGCGTTTGAAGACCCGCGATTCGATCCCATTGGAGTGGCTGAGGTGCCGTCGCTCGAGGTGGCCGTGACCTTGCTTGGCGATATGGAGGTTTGCGATGCCCTGGACTGGACACTGGGCCAACACGGCGTGCGAGCAGAGTACGCAGGTGGTCACAGTGCGACCTTTTTGCCCGAAGTCGCCGAGGAACAGGGCTGGACTAAGAGGGAGACGCTGCGGCAGTTGGCCTATAAAGCAGGGGTTTCTAGCGCTCAGCCGCGTAAATTTTGGCGGTATGCGGGGTACAAGTTCAAGATGAGCTACGAGGAGTATAAAGAGAGGCAGTAGAGCGGTGTCCCATCGCGTCTGCGCTCTCATTTATCACCCAGCTATCAGCTTGATCTTTGATACTCAGATCCTATATATTTATAACACAGCACATTCCAGCACATTTCTGCCTATTTATGCCCCTGCACATGCCAGCACATGCCAGCATGCCAGCCCATTTCAGGGGCTCCCACGCGCCCCACGCGCTGCCTTGAACTTATCGGGCAACAAGTGTGTCAGCACTGTCCAACCCAACCCGCGCCAAGCACACCAAGGAAATGTCCGAACCAGACCCCTGCGCGCCGCTGTTGCAGCACGTGCCGCCTGGATTTGACCCGTTGATAAAGTTTGGCAACTCTGCAGCGAAGATCCTCTCCAAATACGCGCGGTTCGTCGGGCCTGGGCTGCTCATCAGCGTGTCCTATATTGACCCTGGAAACTACTCGACGGGCGTGTCGGCGGGCGCAATGTTTGAGTACAAGCTGCTGTTTATTATCCTCATGAGCAACATCTTTGCCGTGATCCTCCAGGTGCTGTGCGCCAAGCTCGGCGCCGTGACCGGCCTAAATCTCGCCGAAAACTGCCGCGAGCACCTGCCCAAATGGCTCAATATGGCCGTTTATGTGTTGACTGAGGTGGCCATCATTGCCACAGACCTTGCCGAGGTCGTGGGGATGGCCATTTCCCTCAACATTCTTATTGGTCTGCCGCTCCCGATTGGCGTGCTTTTTACGATCGTCGACGTCTTGTTTGTGCTCATGGCCTATAACCCGAACGGCCCCATCAAGTTCGTGCGCTACTTTGAGTACTTTATCGGCCTTTTGGTGGCCGGCGTCGTCGTGTGCTTTGGCTTTGAGCTCGCCACCATTCGACCCAGCAACCCCATGGACATTGTTTGGGGCTTCCTTCCGAGTCGCGAGCTTGCCGATCCCAAGGCTGTGTACCTCGCATGCGGCATTCTGGGCGCTACAGTCATGCCCCACAGCCTGTACCTGGGCAGCGGGATTGTGCAACCACGGCTCAAAGACTATGACATTCAGCACGGCCACTTTGACGAGAATGCTCAAAAGTACCAGCCGAGCATGGCCTCCATCAACTACTGCATGAAATACACCATCGCCGAGCTCTGTCTGTCGCTGTGCACCGTGGCCATTTTCGTCAACTCGGCCATCCTGATCGTGGCCGGAGCCACCATGTACAAGACCCCCGACGCCTACGACGCAGACATCTTCAGCATTTACAACATGCTGGTCAAGTATCTCGGCAAGGCGGCCGGCACGATGTTTGTGCTTGCCCTGCTATTTTCCGGGCAAAGCGCGGGCATCGTGTGCACGTTGAGCGGCCAAATGGTCTCGGAAGGGTTCATTCACTGGACTGTAACCCCCTGGGTGCGCCGCCTCATCACGCGCGGCCTCGCTATTGCCCCCTGCCTGTTTGTGTCGATCTTTGTGGGCCGCAAGGGGCTGGCGGATGTTTTGAACGCCTCGCAAGTCGTCCTTAGCTTGCTGCTGCCGTTTGTGTGCGCGCCGCTCATTTATTTCACCGCCTCGCGCAAGATCATGAGGGTGCCCGTCGACGTCGCCGAGGCGGGCAGTTTCGACTATATTCAGCTCGTGGACGGTCGTCAGTACAAGGATATGAGCAACACGAGACTCGAACAGGCCGTGGTCACTATTGTGTTTGGTCTCACTGCTTTCCTGAACTTGTTTTTGATCTTCTCTGCGGCGCCATGAGCCCAGGGGGAAGCTCACCGGGGCCAGCCCCAGGAGGGAGCCCCGAAAAAAAAAAAGGAGACCCGAACTCACCCCAAAAGGCAAAAGCCGTACATAAATAAGTTAATAGCTAGCACTATAAACACCTCGTGGCAAGCACCACCAAAATCCCCACGATCGCCCAGTTGACCACCGACTGCGGCGAGCCCCCGTACGACACGGCGGTGCTGAGCATTTGCAGGGCAATGATGGTCATAAACCCCGCTGTGGAGCCCACGAGAAACCCAAAGTTGCCGTAACTGGACTCGTCTAGCTCATGCCTATAGAGGAGTGAGGCAATGAGAGCGCCCAGCGGCTGCGAGCCACCCCCCAACAAGACGGCACTGAGGACCGCCAAGAACCGGTTTTCGAGAGCAATATATAGGGGGCAGGCAATAGTAAACCCTTCGAAAAAGTTGTGAACGGCAAGAGCAAGAAACACGCTCCAGCCGATCTGCTCGTCTTGGCGGTTGGTGGCATAGAGCAGAAACCCCTCGGGCAGCTTGTGTACTGTGATTGCAAACGCGGTTTGAAGGCCAATACTTAGGAAATGCGTACCCCGTGGTGTTACATGGTGGTGGTGGACCTGGTGCGCGCTGTGCATGTGGTCCCCGCTGTGCTCATGGGGCTCGTGATGCGCGTTGTGGTGGCCCAGTCCGGCATCCTCCAGCACAATTCCGGGCACGACCTTGTGCTCCCCGGTCTGGCTGGCAATATGCAGCTCGGCAGCGCAATGGTAAATGCTGTCAAAGCCGCGGCACTCGCCCTCTGTAGGCCGATTCTGGAGCTTGTCGAGGAGCGACTTGCCATGGGCGGTGTTGATCTGGTGCGCCGAGTCTGCTGATACAAACTGGCAGATCTTGCGGGGGGCGTGGGGGTGCGCGTGGTGGTCCTGGCCATGGCTGTGAGAGCGCTCTGGGCCATGGCTGTGAGAGTGCTCTGGATGCCCTGAGTGCCCTGGGTGCTCATGAGAGACAAGCTGCTCGTAAACCTCTGTACTATGCAAAGCGTGCGAGCTGCTAGTACCATGAGAACTGCTGGGCACCGGCTCTGGCTCGTCCCTGTACTCTGGCTCAAATTCGTCATATTCAGGCTCGTGCTGGCCGCCCCTGGCCTCCTCGTCATGGCCATCATGAGCACAATGCACAATTGACTTGCTCGTGAATGTGTGCACCAAAAAATTAAACACCGCGCACACCACCACCCCGGTGAACACAGAGGCCAGCACAAGCTTATCTGCCTGGTGCTTTGAGTAGCCGCTGCGTTTAAAGTAGCCATGGGCATTATCAAGCAGCGAATTAAGCGCGGTCGTGATTAACACGCCGCTCGATAGGCCCAAACTGGCAACAAGGAACTGGCGGTTGGTGAGGATACTGAACTTGCGCAAACTGACGGCGTTCCAAATCACATCCACATAGATGGTGAGGCTTCCCGCGAGCGTCACGGCAGTCGACAGAGCGATCAGCTTCCATGCATGCGCTGAAGAGGACATGGAGGGTGCCGTTAGGTTAAGCGAGCTAAGCACCTCGAGGGTCAAGATCACGTGCGCAAATTAGAGGTTCAGGAGTGTTAAGGAGTATATTCAGTAGTATTCAGTAGTATTCAGTAGAATATTCATAAGTTCGATTGGCTATATAACTTGAAGAATATGATGCTTTTACGACCGGTTGTAGTGACGGTCACGGTGATCGCGGTAGTCACGGCCTCCACGGCGCCTGGAGCTGGGCGACCGCGACCGGCGGCGCTCATCGTTACCACCACGGCGGTCGCGACGGCCGCCGCGCTGTTGGTCGTTCTGACCAGTGTGAGCTGAGCCAGCCTGGTCAGGAGCACCCGGGGCACCGCCAGCCGCTTGCTGCTGCTGGAGCATCTGCTGGTACATTTGCATCATGGGGTTATCCTGACCGCCCTGGGCCATCATCTGCTGCCACTGGGCCATCTGCTGCTGCCATTGCTGGTAGTACTGGGTCATCATTGCCGGGTCCATTCCCTGGCCATAGGCGGCCTGGCCGGGCTGGGCCATGGCCATGCGACCGTTGCGGCCGTCGTTGGCGCCCGCCTCGCGGCCGCGCGGCTCGGCACGCTTCACCTCGATCGGCTTGCCCTTCAGGTTGAGGAACTGCTCAGCAACGATCGTCTCAACGGCGTTGTCGCTGTCAAAGGTCACAAACCCAAAGCCACGCGGACGGCCGGTATCCTTGTCCATCATGAGCTGCGCATCAATCACTGTACCGTATTGCTCAAAGAAAGCCTTGAAATCCTCCTCGGTGACGTCGGCAGACACGCCTCCAACAAAGATCTTGGCCGTCTTGTCCTGCTCTTCGCGGGGGATGGCACGCTTGGGATCGATGATCTTGCCGTCCAGATAGTGCTCCTTGCGCAGCACAGCGCTCACGCACTTGGGGTCACGGAACGTGAGGAACCCAAACCCGCGCGAACGGCCGCTCACATTGTCGCGCATCACCATGCACTCTGTGACCTCGCCAAACTGGGAAAAGTAGGCCTTCATCGACTCGTCTGTGGTCTCCCAGTTGAGGCCGCCAATAAACATCTTGCCCTCGTCCTTTGCGGGGATGAAAATCTTGCCGGCCATGAAGCCTCCGCCCTGGGCAGGGGCCAGGTCCGGGGCGACGCCCGGGTTCGACAGCGCCTGCAGCTGCTGCAGCTGCTGCAACTGGGCAGTGAACGCCGAGGGGTCAAAATTCGCCGGCATTCCGGGCAAACCAGCCGCCGCAGGGGCCGGAGCAGCCTGAGCCGCGGGGGCCGAAGCAGCAGGGGCAGCCGCGGGGGCAGCCTGAGCAGGAGACGCGTCCTTGGCGGCAAAAAGCGCAGCACGGGGATCACTGGCACCCGACGCAGGCGCACTCGCTCCGGTCGCGGGGGCCGCAGGGGCCGCCTCCTTCTTGGGTTCTTCCTTCTTGGTATCGTCACCGCTATGTTAGTTTCTAAAGCTCAAGGTTGCATACACTACGTATGAGTGCTAGAATAATTACTAGATGTCTGCGAAGAAATCGTCGTCTTCGTCTTGATTATTGCTCATGTGTAAGTAGAGCACAAATCGCACGCTCGCTGCTCTTTGGGCCCGTGCTTACGGAATGAACCCTTACCCACACACACGTTTTTTTGTTGGAAGGCGGTGAGTGAGCGAGCATGCGAGAGAGTCAGTCTCAAATTCGGATGCGGAAACTCATTTAATTTGTAGCATGTAAAACATTGGCTTTGGGGTATGTGTGTGAATCAAGCCATACACCATCCCCTTTTTCCACCTCCTCGATGTCCAACCTGACATGAAATTCCTGCTGGTGCTTGCCCAGCAGCATGAAGAGTTTCGGCGGCCCGAACTCGAGGCGTGTGCCGAGCTCGAAGGCATCACGGCCGATTTCTCGGACCACAAGCTCGACACACCCTTTATGGTTGTTGAGCTCGAGTCTGAGCAGCAGGCGAAAAAACTCGTGCGCAGAGCTATTCTCGTCAAGGGAATTTACCGGTTACTTGCTCAAGGTACTACTCTTGAAGAAATGCACGCAGATAACAAGAGCAGGCCCGAGGTCATTGAATCCTACAAGGATGTGGGGTTCAAGTTTGAGTTTATGGCTTTCCACGGTAAACGCCCGCGCCCCGACCAGATCGAGGTCATGAAACAATTTGCATACATGAATCTCAAGGGCCCTATCCAGTTCAAAGACACCGAATGCGCCTTCAACATCATTGAGCAGTACGAGGTCTACAACCCTGTGCCCCAGCACATTTGGTTTACCAAGTTTGTGGCCGAGGGTGACCGCCACATTATTGACGAGTATGATCTCAAGAAGCGCAAGTTTATTGGAACCACCTCGTTTGATGCAGAGCTCTCGCTGGTCACATGCAACTTTGCAAAAATCAAGGCGCTGGACTTTGTCTACGACCCCTTTAGCGGCACCGGTAGTTTCCCCGTAGCTGCTGCCCACTATGATGCCTATGTTTATGGAACTGACATTGATATCAGGTCGCTCAAGGGCTACGCCAAGAACTTTGACCAGTACGGCACGAGCACATATTTTGGCGACGCAATCAGCATGGACTTTACCCACAATGCATTCAGGCCCGACATCAAATTTAATGCTATTATTAGCGACCCGCCCTATGGCATTCGCGAGGGCCTCAAGGTGTGTGGCGCCAAGGAGGAAGACAAGGCCAAATTCGCCGAAAAGGCCACTCTCAAAATCGACAACGAGTTGGCTCACAGGCGAAAGGATTATGTGCAGCCCAAGATGCAGTACTCTTTTGATTTGCTTTTGCAAGACATTCTCAATTTTGCCGGCGAGCGGCTCGTGGAGGGTGGTCGCCTGGCCTTTTGGCTGCCTCTGCCCATGGAGGATGGCGTGCCCAAATTCCCTGCCCACAAGGACCTCAAACTCATCTCGTCGTGTCCTCAGCATTTCAACAAATGGACAAGATGGTTGCTAACCTATGAGCGCCGCCAGCTCGGAGACGTTGGCCACTCAGAGTCCATTTCTATGGTGAGCTTCCGCGAGCACTATTTCGATAGAAACAGAAAATAGTCTATGTATTTATATCTTGTCTTCATTGCCTCAGTCATTTACCACTTAAAAAAAAAACTTTTCTCAATCATAAATTGATCTGTTGTCCCGATAAAATTCATCATTGACTAGAAGGAGGAAAAGATGGAATTTTGGGCTTTTATAGCTGGAGATTATGTGAGCGCTTGAACTCGTCAAGGCCAAACAGCGACGAGTCTAGATCAGTTTAAATAAAATAAATATATTGCACATGGGTCGTGCGCAGATCAATTGCGCTTCAAGTACGCGCGGGCACGCTGAAACTTAACCTGACAAACCATGAGCAGTAAAATGATGCCCTTTGTGGCCGGGCTCGTTGGAGTTATTTCTGGTGTTTATATTTTCCAGCCAGTTGTTCTGTAAGTATTCTGGGTCAAAAAAAATACCCCAAGACGCCCAAAGGCACTCTAGGGCGCACCCCAACCCCAGCAAAACTAACCAGTCAACAGCTCAAGGTCGACGGTAACCTCAAGCCCCAGTACGCCGAGGACGAGAAATTGACCCAGGAACGCCTCGGCTCGCTCACCAGCGACCCCAAAGACTTTGAAAAGTAGTTATGTACATATCATTTATTCATTGCGGCAAGGAAGTTACGCTCCTTGATTTGGCGGCGGTTCTCCTCTCTGCGGGCTTTACGGGCAGCCTTGATAGGGTCGGCCTCGAGTCTAGCGCGCTGAATGGAGGGATCAAGGACCTCCCAGAGCCACTGAGGGTACTCCTCGTCTTTGAGGGCGACGGGGTCCTGGCCGCTCTTGCGGACATTGCAGCCTTTAAGCACAGTACCTTCTGGTACTGACGACACAATTTTTGAGTAGTTCCTGACCAGATTCAAGCGGAACATTTGGGCTGTGTGAGTGTCGAGAGTGGTGAAAAATGCGATTAGTAAAATTTCAATGTGGGTCCGCTGCCGGGCGCTCGAGCGAGTGAATTTTTGTGTTTTTTCATGTGTAGCGTATGTAGTGTAGCGCGTGTCCGTGTATGTGTGTTTAACCCGTGAAATTTCCCCCGCTGGGCCCCACCCCTTTAGGACAGGTGGCGAGCGCCACTCGCACTCCTCGTCCCCCGCACTCATGCTTGCACTCGTAGCAGTCTTGGTCGGGCTGCTCACCTTTTACAAGGGCTTTTTCCCCGCCAAGTCGGTTCTTCCCGGGTTTAATCACCAGCCAGCGCCAGTGGAGCCCAAATACTCGAAATTGGTGTTTATGGTCGTGGACGCGATGCGCTCGGATTTTATGTTTGGTCCTCGGTCAAACATGTCGAATGTGCATGCGCTCATCAATTCTGGTCATGGACTACCCTTTACTGGCTTCTCCAACCCGCCAACTGTGACCCTTCCACGCCTCAAGGGAATTACCACGGGTAGCGCGCCGAGTTTCTTTGATGCGGTGCTCAATATCGCCGAGACTTCGGCCTCTGCGCTCGGCGACTCGTGGATCCACCAGCTCAGCCTCCACAACAAGTCTATACACATGTACGGCGACGACACTTGGCTCAAGATCTTTCCCGACCTGTTTGACAAAGTTGAGGGCACCTCGAGCTTTTTCGTGAGCGACTACACCGAGGTAGACAACAATGTCACGCGCCACGTCGATCCCAGCCTCGCCTCCAGCGATTGGGACGTTCTAATTTTGCACTATTTGGGGCTCGACCACATTGGCCACAAGGGCGGCCCCGAGAGCCCCCTGATGCGCCCCAAGCAGGGCGAGATGGATGCTATTGTACAACGGCTTTGGGACGGTATTGACGACGATACGCTGCTCATTGTTACTGGCGACCACGGCATGAACGAGGTGGGCAACCATGGCGGATCTTCGGCCGGCGAGACAAGCGCGGCGCTGCTATTTTTGTCAAAGACCCCACTTGGCCCCGGTTTGAAGGCTCCACTCAGCGAGGCCCCCGATTTTAGGTATTATGAGTTTGTGCCCCAAATCGACCTTGTGCCCACAATAACCATGCTTTTGGGTTTGCCTGTGCCTCAGAATAGCCTCGGGCTCCCAATTAATGCGCTTGTCTCTAGTGAGGAGTACATGTGCAACCACTTTAGCCGGCTCTTGGGCCTCGAGTTTGAGTGCACCCCGGCCAACCTGCTCGAGCTCCAGGACGCAAACATGCGCGCCAGCACAGAGTACAATGTCAATTATATGCTTGCGGGCATGGCTGTGTGCCTCGCCTCAGCCGCCTACTCTATCTACGCGGCGTCCAAATTGCCTGGGTTCAGCCTTTGGGTCGTGGCCAGCGCCGTCTACGGTTTTGCCATGTTTGGCTCTTCTACAATCGAGGAAGAGCATCAGCTCTGGTTCTGGGCCCTGTCTGGCATTGTCTGCGTCTGTATCGCCAAGAACACCGCTGCCTGGCCCAGGTGGCTCGCTCTGCTGGTCGTGCTGAGGCTGGCCCGCAGCTGGCACAGCATGGGCCAAAAGTGGCTCACTTATAGTCTCTCACAATTCCTAAATGACCACGGCGTGGTGGCGTGGGTGCTTGTAGGCGCTAGCTACCTGTGTTTTGTGGCGCGGTTCCGCCAAGACTTGGTGCTGCTGGTCGCCACCTTTTTTTCGGCAGCTTTCAAAATGAACAGCGCCAAGCTCGCTGAGTTTTATGTGCCCCAGTTTTTCGATGCGTTCTTGATCCCTGTCCCCCAATGGGCCACCTTTTTGTACCGGTTCATGTTTGGCGCCCTGGCTGTGCGGTGCACTTTGATGCGCAAGCCGCTGCGGCCAGCGCTCGAGCTGTTTGTTTTGACCCAGTCGCGCCTCGTGGATATCCCTCTGTTGGGTATGTTTGGCCTAGTCCAGCAACTGATTCCTGTGCAACAGCCCCACAGCTCGCTGGTGACGCTGGGCCTGCAGTACACGAGCTTTTTCGCATTTGGCGGTTCAAACTCGCTGGCAACTATCGACTTGAGCAATGCCTACAACGGCCTCACCTCGTACAGCATCCCCCTTGTGGGCCTGTTAACGTTGGTGTCCAACTGGAATGGCCCTGTATTCTGGTCACTATACAGCCAGCGGTCGTATGGATGGCGGACACTATACACTATGTTTTATGCTGTGGCAGCAGTATGCATAACGCTCGCATGCTTTTTGCTCAGAGACCACCTGTTTGTGTGGACGGTGTTTAGCCCCAAGCTGTTGTACTTTGGCGCATGGCTGGTGTTTACGCTGGCAGAGACTCTTGTTTGTACGCAATAAAACGGTCCAAATTGAGCAGCGTCTCGTCGACCTGCTCCTTGAGGGCGGGTTGCTTGGCCTTGTCGATGGCCTTGAGCGCGCGCTTGAACTCGGGCTTGCCCTGCTTGAGCTTGGCATTGAGCCCGTTGGCAATGTAGATAGAATTATTCGGGGCCTCGTTGTCCCCAAACAAATCAAATAAACCGTTAATGCACTCCACAAGCACCTCTGCCGGGATCAGCGTGGGCGTCTCGAGCACAGCAAAAATGGTGTCGCTAGCCTTTGCGCAAATACTCAAGTCGGTGCTCGAGGCTCCAACAGAGCACAGGAACGGCACGAGCGCCTGAACAAGGTGCATAAAGTCGCGAGTCTCTTCAAAGGCCAAGTTGATCTCGGCGGGCCGAAGAGCAACGCAGGCGTCCACGAGCTGCGAGATATCATTGCTACTGAGCGGCACCTGGCCGTTGCAGCATGCACTGATTGAGGCAAGCAGGCCAATGGCCGAGGCAAGTGTGGCAGTGTCCTCCTGATTCTGAAGGAGCCCAGGGAGGTAGGCCCAGATCTGTTCGGCCAGAAGCTTCCAATCAACTTCCAAAAGGTTGAGGGTCCAACCAATGTTGTTGAGGGTGCTGCACGCGCGCAATGCATAGTTGGGGAACGCCAGAGCGCGAGCGGCAAGAGGAGCCAGCTGGGTCACCACAAACTCGACCATTTCGTCAGACTGCTCAGCAGCATGGGACCAGCTCTCCATGATTGAGGCAAAGATCTCAAAGCCGACCTGCGTGGCGTTAATTTCGGACCGAACTTTAGCGGCCTCGAGCACCGCGTCCTTGAGCTTTTTGGGCTCGGTGGAGATATCTGGGGGCGTGGGAACAACCTTGGCAAAGTCGTAATCTTTGATGTTGCTGTAGAGTTGCTCAAGCACAGCCATCAAGTCCTTGAGGGAGCCCTGCTGAGTGACCTCCATCAGGTTGTAGAGAATGCCAATGCGGTACACGGTAGAAGTAGCCGATTTAACCGCAAGAGCCTCGACCTTGGCAGGCACGCCGCCATTAACCATGAGAGCAACGGCCTTTTCTTCCTCGCTCATGAGGTAAAGCAGCTCGAGCACGGCGTCGACAATGAGCGCAGACGAGGCGCTGAGGAGCTCGACCAAAAAAGGCAGAGCCGGCTCGAAAACTTGCTCAATAAAGGCATCATAAATGGCGTCATCGGCCAGAACAAGACCGGAGCTGAGGCCAATCACATTCTCGATAAATTCACGCACAATGCTGCGGTCTTGGTCGCCGAGCTTGGTGAGCTTTTCCGACTCTTGCCAAACGCGGCTGAGCTTGTCGAGCGTTGTCTTGATGGTAACAAAAATGTTTTGCCTAAAGAGGTACACGGCAGGGTCTCTACCCTCCTCAATAATGACATTTCGTAGCAGCCCAAACCCTTCCGAGACAATTTCTTGTGAAAGGTCGCTGAGCGAGTGCGACAAAATGATTTGCAGCAGCTTTTCCTTGAGTAGCATACCTCTAATTTTCGGGTCGTCAATCATTGAGTTGACGGCGCCCATGGCCACAACGCGGTCCCTGAAATTAGCGCTTTTGAGGTTGGCGAGAATAGGCATGATTCTCTCGTCCTTGAGCTTGGCATCGGCCTCGGTGGTGTCGCGCGCAGGCTTCGCAATCTTGCTTTTGGGCTTTTTCTGCTTGCGAAATTTCGCCATGAATAATATTTTTTTGGAGAAGCGAAGCGTCTTTAATCCGCCTGGGGAAATGCCTGACTAACAAATGGACGACGACTCGAGCGACGGGAGCGTCGGCAGCCCGACCTCGAGTCCGCCTCAAGCGGTGTTTGGGGACGAGATTGTGGGCCGGCTGCGCAGTTCTCCGAGTTTTGCCAGCTTTGACGACGACCTGGACCCCAAAAAGAAGCGAAACAACTCGTTTGCCATGTTTGGTCAAAAGCTCACCCAGAGCTCTGCAATCAAGTACAAGCGGCCTGCTCCGAACGGATCTAGCCTCAATTTGTTCCGAAATTCAAAAACAGATATCAAGAACCTGCGGAAAAAGACCGATTTGTCCCTCCACTCCTCGATCCACTCGGCCCGGACAACAATCAACGAACGCAGCCCCATGGCGCGCACCTCCAAAGAAATTGACCGCATTGCCGCGCTGGGCTCCCCCTCTATAGGCATTGGAAGCCCGCTTCTGGACCCGCCGCCGCAGAAAAGGCACATGTTTTACAAGAAAAGCTCGCCGCACACCGTCCTCAGTTCGAGTGCGTCCAACTCGCAGCTGGGCTCGGAAGGCAGCGTCTATTCGTTCCAGATCGCGCCCAAGCTGAATCTCGAGAAAAGCCAGTTCAAAAGCCTTGAGGAATGCCATCAAACAATGAGTTATACCTGGGCCCTTTTGACCTCGCGCACCCAGCCGATTTTCACCGAGGGATCAATGCCTATCCCTGTGGAAGACATCAACACTCTTGTCACTGTTCATTTTGGCGCGCACGTGGCCGCGGGCGGGTCCCCAGTCGACATGATTGAGCGTCTGAGCGAGCTACTGAGTGCCGGCCTCCTGGACTCACGCAAGCCGCACCCAGCCACGCGGGCCGTGGACCGGTGCGCTGAAGTGTGGAGACTATTTTTCACCAAGACTCTGCTCTTGCTGGAGGCCGTTTTCATGCCGCTGCAACTGGAAATCGAGGGCTCGGGCTCGGTGCTCGGCGACAACTACTACGAGTACTGGCTGCCGCTGCGCAAGCTTGGCCCGCTCAGCGTTCGCAAGTGTATACTGCTGGCATTCAGAGACGCCATTCTGTTGCCCGAGGTGGACCAGCTCAAGGCGGCAATGGGCTCAATTGCCGTCAACGAGTCGAGTGCCGAGAACGCCGCGTTTGTGAACCAGTGCGTAAATGTGATCTCGCTGATCAAGAGCTCGGATGCCGCGCAGCAAAAGATGGACTCGCTGAGCGCTGCGCTGCGCAAATCGTGGATGTCGCGGCCGCGCATCGCAAAGGATCGCCGCGGGCTGGTCCTGCGGCGCTCCGAGTCCCTTTATTAGCACCAGCTGGCTGGTTATTTATTGAATAAATTAGTTTTTACGAAGACGGCTCGACCGCCGCACCGTGTCGGTATTTTCCTTTTTGGCCTGTTTGGGCTTGCGCTTGATCGGCTCTGTGCGCGCGCTGGCGGGGGTCTCCTCGGGGGCCTCCTCCTCGGGCTCGGGCTGCAGAACAGGCTGCTCGACCTCGTCCAGCTCCTTTTTCAGCGGCTCCTGTTTGCTGCCGCGTTTGGACGGTGAGCGTTTCGAGGGCGAGCGCTTGGCCGGCGGCTTTTTGGATGCGCTTTGGGGGGTAACTTTGCGCTTTGACGCGGGGCGCGTGGGGGGCTCCTCAGCGGGAGCGGGCTCCTGAGGCTGCTCGGGCTCCTTGGGCTCCTCAATGGCCTCAGCCTGGCTCCTGGTTCTCGGCTTGGGTTGAGGTGCAGGCTCTTTGGCCTGAGGCTCCACAGGCTCAGTCGCGACCTCCTCCTCAGCCTCAGCCTCGGCCTTGGGCTCAGCCTTGGGCTCAGGCTCCACAGGCTCCTTCTTTTGCTTTTTCCTCGACCGAGGCACCTTGAGCTCGCTCGACTCGCTCGGCTCGCCCTCGACCACCGGCTCGACGTACTTTTGGTTGTACTCGCGGCCGCGCTTGAACCCGGCCAAATTGGGCAGCACCGCAAACTTTGGCGCGGGGATGGGGCTCGGCAGGGTGCCGCCAAACAGCGCCGAGGCCCCCAAAACGCGTTTGGCGCTGTTTGTGACTGCGCGCGGGTCGAGGCGTTTCGGCGCTGGCGTCGAGTGCACCGCGGGGCGCGGGGGCGGCCGGCCGCCGAAAAGCGCCGACTTGCCAAACAGTTTCGAGGCCGAGCGCACGTTGCTCTGGGTCGACTCTTCCGCGGCCGCCGCCATCGTGTCTTTGACGGGGGTGGACGCAGCCGGGGCCGGCGCGCTAAAGTCGGGCGCAATATGGAAACTGACGTCCAGAGCGTGGAACGATTGGTCGGCAGAGCTTGCGGAGCTTGCTGCGGGCTGAGGCTGCTCAGGCTCCTGGAGCTCAGGCTGAGGCTCCTGGGCCACCTCGACCTCCATGGGCTCCTCAGGCTCGGGCTGCTCGGGCTCAAGAGGCATGCTAAAATCAACCGTGAGATCGAATCCAAAATCTCTGCGCTTTGTGAGGGTAGTCGAGAGGTCTGGCGAGGGTGAAGCTGCGGGTGAGGCCTCCATGGGCGAGGCCTCCAGGGACTCCGGCTTTTCGACCACCTCAGCCTCGGGCTCAGCCTCGGGTTCAGCGATTGGCTCGGCGATTGGCTCAGCGATTGGCTCAGGCTCAGGCTTGGCTTGCTCAAGAGGCTCAGCCACTTCGACCTCGGGCTCAACGGCCACCTCGGGCTCGACCGCGGGCTCAGGCTCTACGGACTCAGGCTCATCGGCAACCACCTCAACCTCGACCTCAGGCTCAGTGGCTTCAGCCACCTCAGCCTCAGGCTCAGGCTCATCAATCTCCACAACGTCATCCCACGGCATCTCCTCGTCCTCGTGCTCAGTCTCCTGCTCGCCCGGCTCCTCTGTTGCCTCGAGCTGCAGGATCTGGCCCATCTGCTGCTCGTACTCGAGGCCGGTCATGAGCCGCGTGACTGCGGCCTCGGCCAGGTTCAGCGGGACCTCCGCGTGCTCCTCGCCGTTGAGCTGGCGCTGGAGATCGCCCTCAAAGTCCTCCTCAAAATCGTCGCCGTCCTCGAGCTCGCCCTCGACGTTATCCACAAATGTGAGCGCCTCGTCCTCAACCATATCCTCATCCTCATCCTGCTCGAGCTCCTCAGACTCCTCAGACTCCTCAAACGGAGACTCCTCAAAGTGGCCGTTCTGGCCAAACCTGACCTCAAGCGGCTCGGAGTCCGAGGCGGACTCCTCGGCAGCTTCCTCTTCGTCAGACTCCTCCTCAGACTGCGCCTCTTCCTCGGCATCCTCGGCTTCTTCTTCGGATAAGTCGAGGATCTCGATCGGTTGGGCAGGGGCCCGAGGGGCAGGGGCTGGGGAGGGAGCAGCCGCCTGAACTGGCACCCTGGGCTCGGGAGCAGCCTGGACTGCCACCCTGGGCTCGGGCCTGGGCTCGGGCAGTGGCAGCGACGCAAAACTCGTCGAGGCGAGGGTGATCTCGGCTGCCTTCTCCTCCTTGAGCCGCGCTGCCAGCATGGAGAAGTCGGGTTCATCGTGCTCTTCGTCGTCTTTGTGCTCTTCGTCGTCGTCTTCGCCGCGCAGCTTGCGCAGCCGGACATCAAAGTCGCGCACGTCCTTTCGGCAGTCGTTGAGCGTTTCCCAGTAGCTGCGGTAGAGGTCATCCTGCCACCACGCGGGCCGCTTGCCCACCTCGGCGAGGTACCGCTCCAGGTCGTACGTCGAGTCGAGGTGGCTGCGCTCGTACTTGACGCGGTCGAGGCGCAGCGTGAGCTGCAGCTCGTCGAGGTGCGACACGCGCCACGCCCCGCGCCCCGCCCCGCGCCGCTCGCGCAGCTGCTCGAGCTCGAGCCTTTGGCGCTCAATCTCGCCCCTGATCTGCGCCAGCTCAGCCCGGACGTCGTCCATCCACGCCGGCTGCTCGCTGGGGGTGCTGAGCATCAGGCTGGGCCCCGAGCTGGGCGCTGTGCTGGGCGCTGTGCTGGGCGCGCGCGCGGCGATTTGGGGCCTAGAAACACCCGGTTGGCCCGGCTGCCCCGCGCTGCCCGCCTGTTCTTGTCGCAACCTGGCGTATCTGGCTCGTTCCTGCGAGCTCAAATGTTCCATGTCAGCGGAAGAAAGGGGGAGCCGGGTGCCTAGGAGAGTTGGCGCATGAGCGTAAAGTTTAGACAATCATCACAAGACTACATTAAATTAAATACATGGCGGAGTTGGCAGGGCCAGGGGGACAGTGGCGGAGTCGCCAGGGAGAGGGGGGCAGTGGCCAGGTCAGCCAAGGGCCGGGCAGTGGCACAAGAAAGGCACCCTTGGCGCTCCCCACACTCATGGCGCCCATACCTTGAACTTCTCCCCCAGCAGAGCACTCAGCGGTTTGATCTCGGGCGCATCCTCCTGCTTTTCGAGCCTATAACTCTGCTTGTTGGCCAGCACCTTGCGGGCCTCCTTGACAAGGTTTTTGGTCTTGTCGGGCTCGGATTCCGCCGCCGCGCACGCCTGCTCGAGCAGCTCCTCAACTTTATCGACGCTGCGGCGCTGGCTCAGCCGGTCCAGAAACAGCAGCTCGCGCTCCTTGTCCATCTCGCGGCGCTCGGTGTCGAGGGCGAGCTCCATCAAATTAAACTTTTTCAGCTTGGCCTCGATCGCGTCCAGCTGGTGGTGCACGAGCGTCAGGTACTTTTGGTACATTTGGCGCTCGGTGTAGTGGGCAAACACGCCGCTGCGCTCCGAGGCCAGCGCGAACGCCGCGCTCATCGCGTCGCCCTCGTCCATCTTGCCGTCCTTGTTGGTGCGGATGGCGTCGGTGATACGCTTAACGCTCTCGGGGGTCGCCAGCCCACTGAAAAACGCCAGCACCGAGAGCACCGGGTTCTCGCTGCGGCTGAACGGGACGTGGTTGGTGTTGTAGCGGAGGGGCCCCAGATCGTCGGTGCAGAACTTGTCCTCGGTGTTTTGCTGGACAAATTTGAGCACGACCTGCGGCTTGTCGCGGCCAACTTTCTTGGCAATCGCGTCCCAGTCGTTGGGGTGCTGCTCCACCGCCTCGAGCAGCTGGAGCACCTCCTCCTTTGTCCAGTCGTCCATCCACACGTCCGAGGTCGTTTGCTGCTCTTCTTTGGGCCCAGAGGCGGCAGAGGGGCCGCTGGGTTCAGAGGGTCCCCGGTCAGAGGGGGCTGGGGCCGCCGCCGCCGCACCAGGCTGGTTGGCAGGGTCCTGGGTGCCCTGATAAACTTGGAACGGGAACATGCCTCGTGGCGTGTCGTACTTGATCTCCCAGTGGCCCGTGAACGCGGGAGAAATATTCGAGGGCCACAGCTCGGCATCGACCTGATAATTT
Source organism: Wickerhamiella azymoides (assembly GCA_030563245.1). NCBI lineage: Eukaryota > Fungi > Ascomycota > Dipodascomycetes > Dipodascales > Trichomonascaceae > Wickerhamiella > Wickerhamiella azymoides. Next base: position 16,649 of record JAKUBN010000024.1, on the reverse strand, counting down.
ATGAGCCCCCACTTCTCCAAAAACTGGTGGATGCGCATGATCGCGGGGGCGTCGCCCACGAGGTTGCGGCGGCACGCAGTCACCGTCAGGTACTCGGTGGGGTTGAGCCGGTACGCATTCACCATGAAATTGCGGTACTTGACGTAAACCTGGGGCGTTTTGCTCGCGTTTTTGCCGCTGAAAAACTCGGGCAAGCTCTCCTTCTCGATCTCGCTGATCCCGCGCATATGGAACCACGACGAGTAGCTGGGGATCACCACCGTGTGCGTTTGCTTGGCGGCCTGCACGCTGGGCTCGGGCTCGCGCATCGGCGGCACCGGCTTGGGCTCGGACTGCAGCACGCGTGCCGTGTCGCCGGGGCCTGTGTCGAGCTCCATTTCTTCCTGTTTGGGTGCTACGGGCTCGCAGATGTCCATCTCGGCTTTTCCATTGGACTCTGCGCCCAAAAAGTCAAGATCCTCCATTGCCGTTGTGGGAAGGGTCTTAGCGGTGGGTTGAGTTGGTAATCCACAGCTCACAGGAGCTGACGGGAGCTGGGAGGAGCTGACAGGGGGAGAAGCGGCCAGCCAGGTGTGGCGGATGTGGCGCCTGCGCGATGCTGCTAGGTGTTTAAGGCTGTATAGGGCTGGAGTTCCTGACCCCGTTATTAGTACCGCAACACTTTTGCTGGAATCAAGACTGGAGAGTGTGAAACAGATGTGGGTCCATGCACATTGATGCATAGTCGCTGCATGTGAAGGGGTGTGCGCAACTTTTTGGGTTACTGCCGACTGTAGCCGACTGCCGCTGGTTGCAGCCCACTGGTTTGCCTTGCTGGTCTAAACCTGTTCTCGGCCCCTCCTCCACGCCCTGCCCCCTGGCCCTGCCCCTGCCCCTGCATCTAAATCACGTGCCTCAACTGCCTAGTTACCCCGCGGACCCCGCTCCGTCGTCACCCACTCTTCCCCTCCAATGAACGATAAGGCCGTGGAACTCTTGGGAAACTACTTGGTTGCCCTCAACACCAACCCTGTGCGCACAAAGGCTTATACCTCGGGCACCCTCAATGCTCTCCAGGAGATAATCGCCTCGGTGGTTGCCGGCCAAAAAGACCCGCAGACCGGGACGTACGTGGGACCCCGCGTGCCCAAGATGGCTCTTTATGGGTTCTTTGTGAGCGGGCCCCTCAACCACTACCTCGTTTCGCTGCTGCAGCGCGCGTTCAAGGGCCGCACCTCGGCCGCGGCAAAGATCGGCCAGATCCTCGCGGCAAACCTGCTGCTGAGCCCCATCACCAACACCGTTTACTTGGTGGCCATGGCAATCATCGCGGGCAAGACTACCGTCGACGAGATCCTCGCCGTGGTGAGGCAAACGTGGCTGCCGGTGATGAAGAGCACCTGGATCACCTCGCCGATTATCCTGGCTGTGTCGCAGAAATTCATCCCCCCCACCCTCTGGACGCCCTTTTTCTCGCTCGTGGCGTTCGTAGTCGGCACATACCAGAACATCCGCGTCAAGAAGCGCCAGGCCCTCGCCGACGCCCAGGCCAAGATGGACAAGAAGGATCTGTAGGTTTTAGGTTGTATTTAGTTATCAATTGAGTTAGGTGGCGTGGGAGTACGGTGTGTGTCTACAGTGCAGGTAGTGTGGGAGTAACGGGCACCGCTGGAGTGTCTATTCGCCACTCACAGCGCGACCTGCTTGCTGCTCTGGGCTCTCCCAGGGCTCTCCCTTGAACGCAATGCAATAAAAGTACATAAATATTTACGAGAGGTAGCGGTCCATGGACTCACCCAAAACGTCCTCAATCACCGGCACAAGGTGCGTGCGCACCTCGCTCTCGACCTCCTCATCATCATCGTCCAGCAGCTCGGCAATCAGCGGCACAAGCTGGGGCAGGCTGGTGACCCACTCCTCGCCAAGCTTGACGTAGAGAGCGCTGAGCACGCGCGTGGCAAGAATCTTATTGGCCGAGGGAGCACTCGACTTGATGTGCTCGGCAAGCCCATCATTAATTTCTTTGCGGTGCTCCTGCGAGGAGGAGCATTCGGCGAGCGCCACAATGGCCTTGACCAGCAGCGAGCTGTGCACGGTATCAGGCTTGATTTGACCCAAAAGGACATCCTTGATTTTTGCAAACCGGCTCGTGCTCTGCCAAAAGTCGTCGCTGTCACTGCCAAACGACAAAATGAGCGACTGGTAGATGAGCTTGACGATGGTGTTGCCCACGTTGTAGCTATCGTCGGGCTGCTCGAGCACAGTGCAGACATTGTCGAGGATGTAGCCGTAGTAGTTTGTGACAATCGACTTGAGCTGGCCGAGCATCTTGACCACAAACTTGAAGAAGACCACGTGCCTGAGGGGGGCGGCCACAATAGTGCCCTCGCCCTCGAACGCCCAGCGGACCATGCGCAGGAACTGGGGCCTGAAAACCTTGTCGTTGAGCTTGAGCACAACCTTGACGGCCGAGGCAACAACAACGGTTTCGACGTGGTTGACCTCGTTGAGGCTGAACCGTTGCAGCGAGCGCACGCTGAAGCACTTGAGCAGCATACCAAACAGCTGCGATGAGCGAGCGCCCACGAGTTTCTTAGGGGTTTCCTCGACAACCGCGTCCAAATTGCGGAAAAACAGGTCGATTGACTCGACACTGTTGGAGGCCGCGTCCCAAGTGGAGACATAGGCGTTGAGCACGGTCTGGGGGTCGATTTTTTCGTTGACGAGCTGCAGCAGAGCCTCGCGCGGCTTGATATCGATGTTGGAGATCATGATCAGCTCGAGAACGGTGCCGGTGCACGAGCCCATAAAAGTGGGGATGCGCACAATAAGGCCGCTGATCAGGGCAATAGTGGCATGCTGGAGGATCTTGCTGTTCTCAGAGTCGCGGTCAGAGCTAAGGCATGACTTGCACTTGGCGAACAGCACCGGCAAAATCTTGGGGAAGTGGCTAATGATACGAGCACCAATGTTGCGCGACACAGTGTTGATGGCGTTGACGGCGCTCACCTGCAAGTCGATATCCTCAGACAAGATGCACTCGCACAGGGTACCCAAAAACTCGAGCTGCAGCTCGGGAGCAAGCGACAAGCGGCTGAAAATGCTGTCCATGGCATCAATGACCTCGTTCTTGGACACGCTGTTGGCCTTGCGGAGGTTGGCGTGCAGGGCGTTGACGGCAGAGAGAGCAGCAGTTTTGTTGGGATCAAGCTCAAACTTGCGCTCAACCAGCTGCAGCACGCGCAGCTTGAGGTCGGGCACCTCGTTGTTGGCGAGCTCAGTGAGCACCACCACGAACTTGTCGGTGGGCAGCAGCTCGAGGCAGGCCGACAGCACGACATAGGCGGGGCCGTTGGAGTCGGCCTTGAGCAGGTGCGAGATCATGGAGGAGCACAGCGCCAAGTTCTGCTCTGAAAGAGTACCCGCAGCATTGATCTGCATGTACAGCGGCATGGTGCCAGTGATGGTGACGTCGCTGCCAAAGGTCCTGGCCAAAAACTCGTAGAGCGCCTGGGCATCAAGCTCCTCGGCCTTGATGAGGCCAGAGGTGGGCTCGTCAATGTACGAGATATAGTCGGCGACCGCCCTCAATTGCTCGTCAATGGTGAACGAGCGCAAAAACGGCGTGGCAAAGTGCACAATGGCTTTAGCCTCGACGGCCTTTTTGCGCGACTGCAGCTCGGCGAACTTTTGACCCAGCAGCAGCAGCAGCTTGTGCAGACTGTCGGCGGGGCCCAGCGTCTTGACCAAAGCACCAAACAGCTTGTTGCGGCGGTGGCGAGGGATGTGGGGGAACGCGGCCACAAAGCTGCGCAATGCAATCTCAATCTCCTCGACTTTATCGCCGTTCTCGACCAGCGCCGGGATCACCTTGCTGATGGTCTGCTGGATCACAAACGCGCTGTAGTCATTGTCCAGGCGCACGGTGTTGGCGCCCATAAACGTAAAGATGGGCATCACGCTGTGGAACACCAGGTCGGGACAGATGGTGGCCAGCGAGGCAACAAGCAGCAAGAATTTGTTTTGGATCTGGGGGTTGGTCGACGTACGGATACAGTTGACCAGCACGTCTACACGGATCGCGCCCAAGCTATCCTTGCTGAGCTTGCGGGTCTTGGCGCTGTCCAGGAGCAAAATGAGGCAGCTGGCAACGAGGCCTTGGGTGTACAACACGGGGATCTGCGAGCTCGTGAGATTGACCAGCTCGTTGAGCACATCAAACAGGCGTCCAAACACGGCCATGGGCTGCTCCATAGTCTCGATTTTAGCTTCCAGAAGCTCCAACAGCACTGTGACCTTGCGCAGGTGCAGCTCAATCTCGTTGACCGGTTTGGTCATGGGCTGAGTGCTAGAGCTGCGGCGTCGGCGGCGCTTGGTGTCGGTGCTGTCCTCTTTAGGCTTGTATAAGTCCAGGGCCTCGGCAAAGTTGGTTCCGCTGAGGGGCAGCTCCTGCAGCACAACACTCGAATCGAACTCGGTGCTGTTGTCGACTGCAACATTGATGAGCTTGTTGAACAGCGTGTTTTGCACCTCGGGCTTGAGACCAGACCAAATTGACACAATGTGCTTGCCCGCGAGCTCAGCAAGCGGCTCGGCGCTGCCTAGCGCGCTCTCCAAAAAGCTGATGCCGGTCTTGTCGCTGGTGGTGATAACCTTGACAACCGCCTCCTCGAGCTGGGGCAGCTCGAACCGGTACACTTGGCAGCGCTCGTTCCACTCGGCGCGGTTCTGGATCCAGCTCTCAAACAACGGCAGCAGTTCCTTGGTGACACCCTTGTGGCCACTCAAGCCCTTGAGAAGCAAGCAGAGGACAGCGGGAATCTCGACGCTGAGAGCGTGCTGAATCAAAAACTCGAGCCACGAGGTCTTGCCCACCCCATCGATAAACCTCGAGATCTGGTGGTAGTCGAGCACGCACTCCTCGATGCAGCCGTCAAAGTGCTTAAACACAGTCTTGACATCGGTCTTGTTGAGAGTTTTGATGTCCTTGGACTGGCCGTAAACGCTCGAGGCGCCCCATGCCTTACCGCCCGCGCAAGTCTGCTCGAGCGCCTTGAGAGCCGAGGCCGCGGCCTTACGCACCCGCAGCGAGTGGTCGCTAAGCAGCGCCAGCACGCTGGGAAGCAGCATTTGCAAGTTGAGCTCGTTGGCCGAGACGCGCTTGGCAAAGATTTCAAGCGCCTTGTGGCGGCACAGCACCGGCAGAGTTGAGAGAGCCACCGAAACAAGAAAAGAGGGCTCGGAGCTGGGGGCCAGGCGCATTAAGGCAAGCAGCTCATCATCGTGGATTTGGCGGCACGATGAGGCCTTGAGCCAGAGCTCAAAGCGGCTAGAATTGCTCTTGATTGAGGTGAGGGACAAAAACGACTCAGCGCTGCACTGCGCGAGGTTGGCGCTCTCGCTCTCAATTTCGGTTTTGGAGGTGCCACTGGGGGGTTGCTGGGGCTGCTGGGTCTCCTCGACTTGCACCGTTTGCAAAGGCTCGGGAACACTGAGCGAGGTCTGCAGGGCAAGCTCAACCTGGTCAAGCGACAGGCCAGACTCGGCAAGGCACTTGGAGAACTGCTCAGAGTGATGCTTCAAGAGCCACTCGATGAGCGCCACGGGGCGGCTCACCAGTGCGGTGAGCACCTGCAAAGTGACGATATGCAGCTGCACAGAACTCAACTTTGCCGACTCGACAATGGGCAGCACTTTATTGATCTCGTTGGGCGAGTATTTGAGCAATGACAGCACGTAGCGCACGGCAAACGCAGCCACCGAGTGGGTCTTGGAGAGCGTGATGACCTCCTGATCAACATTAGAAACCTTGCAAATCTCGGCCCACTCTTCACCGCCAAACGCCTCAGTGCGCTCCTCGCTGTAGCGCACGAGCTGCGAGATGCAGGCAATGCCCTGGACGCGCGAGGCCTTGGTCCAGTTTTTGGTGATGGTTGCAATGATAGCGTCGCTAATCTGCTGGCTCAGCGAGAACTGGGAGCACAAGACAACAATAATTGTGTAGGTAGCGATCTGGATGTTGGGCTTTTGCACAACAAGCAGACTAGAGATAGCTGGCAAGACCATGTCGAGAACGCTCTCGTCGCTCTTCTCCTTGTACGCCATGAGCACCCAAACAACAGTACTAGACCAAAACACAGTGTAGCGGTTGAAATCAAGGTCCTTGGCAACCGTCTGCTCAAAGTATGCGTTGACGACCTGGAAAATATTTTTGTCCGAGCTGAGGATGCGCACCAGCGTGTTGCGGCTGGGATTTTGGTTGTTTTGCTTGCACGACAGCAAAAACTTGAACATGGGCGGAAAACTGGCCACGGGCACCACGTCCAAGATGCGCAAAAACTCGCTCTGGTTGTAGCTTGCCAACGTTGACAAAAGCAGCTCCTCGGTGTTGTGAATATGCACCTGGAAGCGTCTCACGAGCCATTCAAGACAATAGATTGCAGGGGTGAGGTGCAAGTACGCGGCGTTCAGCATCAAAAACTGTTTGATCGTGTAGTTGAGGCCGTCGACGTGCTCGGGATCCTGGACCTGGCGGTCGAACCTGATGCTTGTATCCGAGAAAAGCGATTTGGCGAACTTGGAGTAGCGAGTATCAATGAGCTCCATCTCGCGGAACCGGTCGATACAGGTGTAGTAGATCGCCTCAAAGTCCTGCTGGGCGGCCTCCTTTGGCTCAAACACCAGGGATACCGTGTGGATCTTTTTTCTCTTTGATTTGTCGAGAATTGTGGCATTCGAATTTGATTTAATGCCCGCGAGCTGCGCGGCCAAACTCGACATTGATATTTTTCAAAAAGAATTATGTGAGCTTTAAAGTGAAAAGTTTGCCACAGCGGAGTGTGGCAAAAGGTGCTGGGGGTGAGAGGGAGAGGCACGGTGCCAATTGTACATAGTATTTCGATTTTAGCTTAGCTCAAAACTGGTTGAAGGTGCGCGCTTGGAGAGCTGCCTGCGAATGTCCACACGCTCCGTGTCTACTCTGAAAGCGACTGTCTACCTACACATACCCTACGTCTTCGTCTATTTCAGCGCATTTACAAGGTCCTGAATCAAATCCTCGACATTTTCGCCACCAACAGAGACCCGGACCAAGCGCCTGTCCGCGTGAGGATCGCTGATGATCCGCCATTCAAGCATACTCTCAATGCCACCAAGCGAGGTGCAGTGATGAAAGTACTTGACCTTCGTGGGTACCGCCTTGGCAGCTTCCTCGGAAACGGCAAGGAATGAAAAGGTGGGAGGTCCGCCAATGGGCAGCTGGGTCTTGATGAAGGCATCAGTCTGAAGGGACGAGTGGAGCACAGAGTGCAACAGTGGCAGCTCATCCTTGTGCGAGTGCAGGTATTCCACGATCTTGTTTGCATTGGCGACCTGGCGCTCGACCCGAAGCGAGTAAGTCCTGAGCGAGCGCAGCAGGGTCCACGCTTCATAGGGCTGGAGGATTGAGCCTAGCAACATGCGCTCACCCGCGGATTGATTGGCAAGTTGCTCATCGGCAAACGACAAGGTGCCGGCAAGCACGTCCGAGTGGCCTGCAAAGTACTTTGTGGCCGAGTGCATAACAACATCAGCGCCATGCTTAAAAGGGTCAGAGACGGGAGGAGGGGCAAAGGTAGCATCCACCACCAGCAGGGCCTTGCGAGAGTGAGCAATCTTTGCGTAGTGCTCAATGTCTCGAGCAGCGCCTTGCGGGTTCACCGGGGTCTCGAGGTGAACCACGTCGCCCGGCTGAAGCAGGTTGGGATCGGCGTCAATATCCTCGAGCTTGAGGCCATATTTTTTGGCGAGCAGGTCCAAGATACCATGGCAGCCGTGGTAGCTAGGGTTGGCCGTAAACACCGTTTTGGGGTTGATGGCAAGCATGGCCGCATGGAACGCAGCCAAGCCACTGGCAAACACAAGCGTGCGCTGGCCAATAATATCGCTGAGCACAGCCTCGACACGAGTGGCGGTAGGGTGGCTCTCTCTCGAGTACCACAGCTCGCGGTCCGTTACAGAAGGATCAGGGTTGGCCTCGTACTCAAAGGTAGTGGACAGACGAATAGGGGGAGCCACGTCTGCCACGGCGTTGTATTTGACGTCACCGTGGAGAGCAATTGAACTGATTTTGGGGAATTCCGACATTGACAGAACCCGGGAACTACGTGATATTTATATTGCAGGGCTCGTTTTCTCGTTTCGCCACCGATGACTCAAATGGCCGACTGCAGGCTATAAATAAATAGTGAGCTACAAAAAGAACGTTCTCGATTCACCAAATTATAATAAGTAGCTAGACCTTCACCTTTTTGGCTTTGTTACTCCAGCCCTGCGCCGCCGCCCAGCAGTGTGTCCCAGCACATACATAGGAAATGTGTCCCAGCACATCCCCACAACTCCCAGGCGGTCCCATAAAGCTATGTACTACGATAATCCCAATTTATTGAGGACCATAAAATCAAGCTCAAGCAGAGCCAGCTTGATGTCGTCGGCTAAACGATCTTGATCGAGCCCGACCTGCTGGTAAAGCTGAAAATAGTTCTCTAATAAGCTTGCGGCGTACACAGTGAGCTCTTTAGACTGCACTGGTTGACTGCGCGAGTGGCCGATAACGCCCAAAATTTCGGCGGCAAACGCCTCGGTGGAGACGGTGTAGAGCTTGTAAAGATCCTTTATAGAGCGCTGAACGTGGCCCTGGATGAACAGCTTTGTGTCTTGTTTTCTTGTGGCCTCTTCTGGCTCATCCTCCTCGATCTGATGGTCTTGGTCGCCGTACTGGTTCCAATAATCACTCACGTCCGAGTCCGAGTCGAGTGTTTGCACCTTTAAGTTGTCCCACGAGCTGAACCCGCGCTCCCTGAGGTGGTCCATCAACTTGTAGAGCCCAAACGCCGCCATCACATACCACTCGTCCTGCTGGTGCACCAGCAGCACGCCGCTGTCGACGTCGTTAGTGACCACGGCGTAGAGCGTTTCCTCGTCGGGTTGGAGAAACAGAGTGTTGTACCTGAACGAGATCTCAGAGCCGTCTTCAATGAGGCGGAACTCGTGGAAAACTGGGTCGCTGGCGAAAAGGCCCAGCTTGTCGTGCTCCCAGCCAAAGGTTGTTGCGAGCGTTTCCGAGTCCCAGGACCGCATAGAAGGCAGTAAACAGTCTCTTTCAGAGTCGGTGAGTGCATATCTTTCGGTGATTTTTGTGGCGACGAGCGCACATTTTGTGATTCTGTCTGACGGTGGCTGCTGCATTGGGAAGGCGCCTGGGCTCACCACGCTTACCCAAGCTGGGCCCCGGCGTATGCACGCGGGTCTCGCTTGTGCATGTCGGGTGGCTGACCAAGGGCGGGGCTGGGCAAGTGTGGGGGCAGATGTGGGGTGACAAACCTGCGAACAAACCTGCTCTCCTCATGTCTCAAGTATCCCAGATTGCGCCCAAAATCCGCAAGGCTGACCCGTACCTGGAGCCCTATATCCCCGACATTGAGCGGCGCGTGGCAATTGCAGAGGACTGGACCGCGCGCCTCAACAAGCTCGAAGGTGGCCTTCTCCAGTTCAGCAAGGGCTACGAGTACTACGGATTTCAGAAACAAGACGGCAAAATTGTTTATCGTGAGTGGGCGCCCAACGCTGTGGCGGCCCATTTGATGGGCGACTTCAACGGCTGGGACAGCACCCAAACTCCGCTCGCCAAGAACGAATTCGGGGTGTTTGAGGTCCAACTACCCGCCGGAAGCATCCAGCACGGCACCAAGGTCAAGCTCGTGCTCACGCTGCCCGGCGGCGAGCGCGTCGAGAGGGTGCCTGCGTGGGCGCGCAGGGTCGAGCAGTGCGCCGCAGTGAGCCCAGTGTACGATGCAGTGTACTGGGACCCCGAGCCGTACAAGTGGCGCCACCCGCGGCCGAGCGCAGACCTCACAAAGGGCGGCCTCAAAGTGTACGAGGCGCACATTGGAATCTCGACGCCCGAGGCCAAGATTGGAACTTACCGCGAGTTCCGGGAGAACGTGCTGCCGCTGATCGCCAAGCTCGGTTACAACACGCTGCAACTGATGGCCATTATGGAGCACGCCTACTATGGGTCGTTCGGGTACCAAATCACCTCCTTTTTCGCTGTTTCCTCGCGCTACGGGACCCCTGAGGAGCTCAAGCAGCTCATTGACGAGGCACATGCCCTTGGAATCACGGTGCTGCTGGACGTTGTGCACTCGCACGCCTCGAAGAACGTCCTTGACGGCCTCAACATGTTTGACGGCACAGACTACCAGTACTTTCACTCTGGGCCCAAGGGAAGCCACGAGCAGTGGGATTCGCGGCTGTTCAACTATGGAAAGCACGAGGTGCTGCGCTTTTTGTTGTCTAATCTCCGCTTTTACCTCGAGGTGTACCAGTTCGACGGGTTCCGGTTTGACGGCGTTACCTCGATGCTGTACAACCACCACGGCATCGGCGCCGGGTTTTCGGGCGGGTACCACGAATACTTTGGCTCTGCGGTCGACGACCAGGCCGTGAACTACCTGATTCTGGCCAACCAGCTCATCAAAAGCCTGAGCCCCAAGTTTGTCTCGATTGCCGAGGACGTGAGCGGCATGCCTACGCTGTGCCTGCCTACCTCAGGCGGCGGTGTCGGCTTTGACTACCGGCTGGCGATGGCGATCCCCGATATGTGGATCAAGATGCTCAAGGAGCTCAGCGACGACGAGTGGGATATGGGCCATATCGTGCACCAGCTCACGAACCGGCGGCACGGCGAGCCGGCAATCGCGTACGCCGAGAGCCACGACCAGGCGCTGGTGGGCGACAAGACGCTGGCGTTCTGGCTGATGGACAAATTGATGTACACCCACATGAGCGTCCTGAGCGAGCCGACGCTCGAGGTGAGCCGCGGCGTGGCCCTGCACAAGATGATCCGGTTTGTGACGCACGCGCTCGGCGGCGAGGGGTACCTCAACTTTGAGGGAAACGAGTTTGGGCACCCCGAATGGCTCGACTTTCCTCGCGAGGGCAACGGCGAGTCCTACCACTACGCGCGGCGCCAGTTCAACCTCGTGCAGGACGAGCTGCTGCTGTACCAGTTTTTGTGGCGGTTTGACGCCGCTCTGCAGCACACAGAGGCCCAGTTCGGCTGGCTAAAGGCGCCCCAGGCCTATGTCTCGCTCAAAAATGAGGGCGACAAGATGATTGCGTTTGAGCGCGCGGGGGTGCTTTTCGTGTTCAACTTCCACCCCTCGCAGAGTTTCACTGACTACAAGATCGGCGTGGACGTGCCTGGTACCTATAAAGTGGTCCTCAACACCGACGCCAAGGAGTTTTGCGGCTACGGCCAGATCGACGAAGCGACGGCGTACCACACCCAGCCGGGCGAGTGGAACGGCCGCAGGCACTCGGTAATGGTCTACATTCCGAGCAGGACCGCCATTGCTTTGGCTCTGGTTTAGGGAGCCCAGGGGGCTCAGGGAGCTGGGGAGCTCAGGGGCCAGTCTCGCGAGTCTAGGTCGAGGCGGGGTCCCCTCAATGCTCAGTACAGTTATGCTCTCATCCTACTTACAGTTTAGTTAGCTATCTTTAACGCTCTATCTCTGTCGCTACATCTCTGTCGCTACTCTGTCGCCCCCTGCGCCTTGGGAGGCGGGGCCACGGGGGTAGCGGCTTTGCGTGTGCCGTCACGCTCGCGCGATATTTGCTGCTGCTCGTTAAAATAGTCGCCCAGCTCGGCGGGCGCAGCAGCAGCGTGCTTGCGGCGCGCAGGAGCGGGCGCAGGCACAGGCGCAGCGGGGGGCGTTGCACTGGGCAGTGGCGCGCTCGGGGCAAACGAAGGAGCCCCGTTCAGCGGCTCAAAAGTCTCCTCAAACAATGTAGCACCGGGCGCATCCTCTGACCCCGCCCTGGCCGGGATGCGGTGCAGCAGACCATAGCCAATTGAGCACCCCATGCTGGCATTGCCGTAGGGGTCTGTGCGGGGCTTGATCTGGACAGGGCGAACGGTGTTATAGTCATAGTTGTAGACAAACAACAGCAGCGGCATGTTCGCGTGGGCCGCAGTGCCGATTGCGCGGCCCAGCAGCTGCTCGCCGCCGCCCTCGAGCATGCCATTGTCGGCGCCAATAATGTAGTCAGAGTGGGCCAGAAGCCCTGCGGCCGCGGCAGGCGAGCCCGCATTGACATCCAGAACGTGCCACACGTGATCAGCGCACTCGGTGGGGGTCCAGCGCACCGTCAAGCCAAGGCCAAAGCTCTGGTCAGTGGGCTGCGGTTGAACAGCAACCGTGCGCAGCGTACCGCCCTTGGCCGACCACACGCCAACACTCGAGGCGCCAGCCAATAAATTATAAAAAGTCTCCATCGGCGCGGCCGGTTCGGGGCCGTGGAACTCGCACTCAAGAGCAGTGCCATTCACGCTAACAATGTAGTCAAACATTGGTTCGAGCTTGGAATCGGAGTCCTCAACATGCAAAACGCGGAATCCATACTGTGGTCTCGAAGTTTGCGGCGATTCAGGCGCAATAAAGTCCTGTGCTTTATCGACAATTTGACGCAGCCTCCACATGTAATCGTATGGGCTGCCTGGCTCTGAGCCTGAGTGTTCCCTCAAATTAAGAATACAAACAACTAACTAAACCATTTCGTTTTTGCGACAAGAAAATCGGACTCTCGCGGTGTAGCCTCGAAACAGGCAAGCGACCCCAAACAGGAGAACAATTAGGGCCAAGTAAATTCCAATAGTAGCATTTGAGGCTCTCTCGAGCTCCAGCTCCACCCACTTGTGCTGCGAATATGCCAGCGAGTCTACCGGGTGCATCAAGGACGACAAGTTTCAATATGATGCTAATTGCATCAGTGCATAACCCTGGTAAAACAGGGTCAAAAAAGCCGCCCCTCAATGTCTCAAAGCCCAATATAAACCGAGTTTGTCTAGTTTTTAGTGTCGTATACAGCATGCTGCGCACATGCCACGCACGCAGTTGCAAGCACCAGCACTTGCACACCGCCCAAAGCGCCCTCCCCTATGGTGCTCTGAGACAGGCAGCGCATAATTTCGAGGGATGATCCCTACAAAAATTGGCCTATAATTAGCAATAAATTAGCACTGTCTAACCCTTAAAGTGCGAATAAGTGGCTCTAAACCGCTCCAAAAGATGCTCCTCGGCAGAAATCGTCGGGTACTTGGGCGGGTGCTCGGGGCTCTGGCATGCAGGCAGGCACTCGAGCGAAGTGTTGGGATCGGGTTCACAAAAGAACGGGAAAGAGTAGCGTTCAACATTTGGAGTACTAAGGACGCGGTGCTGAGTGCTAACGTAGCGGTCGTTGGACCACCTCGACAGCATGTCGCCGATGTTGACCACAAACGTGCCCTCAATAGGCGTGGCATCCATCCACTGGCCGTCCTTATCAAGCACCTGAAGGCCTCCAACCTGGTCTTGGTATAGCAACGTCACGCATCCATAATCGGTGTGCGCTCCAGCGGTAATTGACGCAGACTCGGTGGCGGGGTAGTGGATAATACGCAGCACGCTAAGGGGACGGCCAAAGCAATCGTCAAAGTGGGTTTCAGAAACACCCAAGTGAGGGGTAACGAGCTTGAGCAGTAGCTTGGCAAGCTCAAGCATGTCGTTGTAGTGCTGCTTGAAGAAGGGCTTGAACCCCTCGATATCGGGCCAGGAATTGAGGGCACGCAGTGGCAACTTGGCCTTGATTTCAGGATCATCCTCGGGATAATCATAGCCCATGTTCCAGGTTTCCTTATTGTCAAACGGTTTGCGTGCGTCGAGCTGCTCCTGGGCCGCATCGCCATAGCCGCGGGGGCTCGTTTCGGTCATGGCGACCTTTTTCTTTTCCTCGAGAGACTGGGCAAAGAATTTTTCCGAGAAAGTCTTGAGCTCATTGATGCGTTCGGGCGAAATCGAGTGGCCCTTGACGTAGAAAAAACCAACCTCACGAGCAGCCTTGTCGATAGCATCGCCAACCTGCTTAGCGGCGCCGGGCTGATTCTCATAAACGGGCGACAGATCAATAACGGGAATCATAGCGCTGATGAACGTTGATGGACTTTGGATGATTAGCAGAGCCGCTATTTATACATGCAGGCGTATGCACCCGAGGCGATTGGATGGTGATAGTGCTGCGGGAGTGAAATTTTTCGTTACGTAGAGTCTGTAGTGCTTAATTCTACCATCGCGTTGATTGATGGTGTTTAGAGGGGCACAATACCCAGCGAGCCAAGCCAGGCCAAGTGAGGCAGTGCCCGAGTCAAATGCGAGTGCAAAAGGGTCAAACAGTGTCTAGCTCATAAAATTTTGGCAACAAGTGCCTCCAAGTCGTGCTCATAAACAGCATGCCACTACATTTACATTACTATTGAGTTTACAGCTCGGGTTGAACGCTCCCCTTCAACGCTCCCCAGGCTCAACTTGTAAGCGAGATGCTGGCCATCGAACAAACCCCCGAGGAGTTTTTGGCACAATGCCGCCTCGACTCCTTTGACAAAAAGCTGGACGAGGACGTAGACACCATCATTGAAGCGGTGGTGGCTGCACTTCCTGAGGAACCCCCCACAGACGACGTTGACCGCGAAATTGCCGTGCAAAGGGCCCACATCGCCGAGCTCAACAACCTCTGGATCCTCAAGAACGCTTATTCCGAGGCCGAGTCGCTCGTCGAGCTCGACGAATTCGCCCCGGCGCTCGCGGCGATCGAGACCACCCGGGGCAAACTGCCCGAATTCAGGGCAGAGGAGCTGCTGCTACGCGACTTGAGCGCCCAACTCGATGTCTTGGAAGCCCAGGTCAAGGCAAAACTCGACAAACTGTGGGCTAAAGACGTGCAACTAGAGGCCACACCCGAGCGGGTGTCGCTGCACCTCAGCGCCGATTTCGCAGAGCACTGGGGAATTTTCACTGGGTCTGGGTACACAAACCGCTTTTTCGCCCTCTTTTCACAACTTTACGCGCCGCTGGTGGCCGCAAATGTCGTTGGAATCGAGGAGGACGAGCACGCTCTCCGACTCGACCTAGGCACCACCACGACCGCCTACGACCTCATCGACAATGTTCAGACGTTTGCGCTGGACTTTTCGTCCATGGTCCCCCAAGATTTGTACGCCGCATGCTCCAAGGAGTTTGGAAACAAGCTGGCCAAGGACGTCACCAAGACCATCACCCGGCTGGCACCCACCGATGTGGCCTCGTTTTCAAACTACAAAAACGAGGTTCTAGGCCTAAAAGGTCTACAGGAAGTGCTTTCCAGCATCGGGTGGGTTCATTCAAACACGTTGGGCCAGTTTGCCGACAACTTTGGCGATGTGTGGAACAACGAGCGCAAAGCCGTCTATCTCGACCGCCTCAGGGTTGCCCTGGCCGGTACGTTCAAGGTGCAGACCGATGACTGGGATTGGAATGAGGACGAGGATGACCAAGAGCCTGAAGACGAAGAACCACGCGAAGAGCCCACCGCCATCGTCCACGAGTACGTGCAGCAGTACGGTGCCGCAGTACAGGGCAAGGGCAACATCGACTCGTTCTTATCTTTATTTATGGCTTTGGCACCCGTATACTACCGTGACCAGCCCATCTACCTCTACCTTGCATCGCGCGAGCTCGTGTCTCAGTGCGCCCACTGGCCCTGCTCGGTGGAGAGCCTGCAGCAATTTACAAACGGCCAGCTAGACTCAATACTTGAGCAAGAGTTTGGAGCAGTCGACAAGGTGCTAAGTGGCGCCCTTAACCAGGCAAAGGCCGCCGCAATCGTCCAAGAAATCGAAAAAATCGCCACGAGGGCTGCGCCCGCCGGCGTCAAGATCCGCGAGTACATCTTGAGCAACGTGGTTGAAAAAGTGTCTGCCACTGTTTTGGATGCCATTCTCGACAAAATTGACATCTTAGAGAGCGAGAGCACGCGCCTCGCGAGCTTCATCAAGGAGCTGCAAAAGGTCCGGGCCTACTTTGAAAATATCGAGGCGCAGGTGCCATCGTGGATCAAGCTACAGCGTCTAGGCGACATTCTCAGCCAAAACCTCATGAGCATTCATGCCATGTTTGACCAAAACATGCTGGTCGACTTTAGCTCGAGTGAGCTCAAGGGGCTCATCAAAGCCCTGTTTGCAGAGTCTGATATGCGCCAGCAGTTGCTGGACTTGATTTAATTTATAGTTTTAGTGGAAAGCTCGTTGAAGTTCGTTGAAGTGTGTTTTTCTGTGTGACAAGAGCCGTTCATCGGTCCAATATGGTGTCAATATAGCTGGTATATGTCTGGCACAAACAGGCAATCGAGTGATTTAGGTCGTCAGAAGAGGTACCCCTGACTAGAAAAAGTAGTTCTCGCTGCTTGTCAACTCCTTATTTGGCGACTTTTCGAGATTTTCCTGCATAGCCAAGCAGTGCATATGCATGCACATGTGACCTATTTATAGTCCTGGGTAAAAAGTCGCGATTCCGATCCGGTTCGCCACCAATAAAACCAGATTTGACCTCTAAATGACGTTATGAGTGGAAGTGTTATAGATCCTACCGCATTCATCAACGTTAAGCTGTCTAAACGCGGGTCCAGATTTTGGTCTTGCATGAAATCTTGCATAAGTTGTGGCAACTAGCATAAAACGTTTTTTTTTAATGTACCATCAAAAACTAGATAACAAAGAATAAATAGGTGTCGCGCTCGCTTTGGGTCGAGCTGGGTGGTGCTAGTTTAACGCGAGGCACTCA